>CM044051.1:7500-607500 GCA_024086825.1 Abrus pulchellus subsp. cantoniensis | reverse complement strand
TACGCTTCCATGCGTGAAGCTGGGTTCGTCCCCGATAACTTCACCTTCCCTTTCGTTCTCAAAGCGTGTGCTAGGCTCTCGCATTTCCACGTGGGTCTCAAACTGCATTCTCTTGTTATCAGAACTGGTTTCGATTGTGACGTGTTTGTTAAGACCGGTCTCGTTTGTTTGTACTCTAAATGCGGGTATTTAAAGGATGCACGAAAGGTGTTCGATGATATTCCTAAGAAAAATGTTGTGTCTTGGACCGCTATCATTTGTGGGTACATTGAGTCTGGTTATTGTGAAGAAGCTGTTGGTTTGTTTAGAGGGTTGTTGGAGGTGGGTTTGAGGCCTGATAGTTTCATGCTTGTTCGGGTTTTGTATGCGTGTGCTCGGTTAGGGGATTTGGTAAGTGGAAGGTGGATTGATGGGTTTATGAGTGAGAATGGTTTGCATAAGAATGTGTTTGTGGCCACCTCGTTGGTTGATATGTATACGAAATGTGGGAGCATGGAGGAAGCGCGTCGTGTGTTTGACGGAATGATTGAGAAGGATGTTGTTTGTTGGAGCGCCATGATTCAGGGTTATGCATCAAATGGGCTTCCCAAGGAAGCACTTGACTTGTTCTTTGAGATGTGGAAGGAAAATCTGAGACCGGATTGCTATGCTATGGTTGGAGTTCTGTCTGCGTGCGCAAGGTTGGGAGCATTGGACTTGGGAAATTGGGCTAGGGGCTTGATGGATGCTGATGAGTTTTTATCTAATCCTGTATTGGGTACTGCCTTGATTGACTTGTATTCAAAATGTGGAAGTGTGGCACAAGCATTGGAGGTTTTTAGAATGATGAAGAGGAAGGATCGCGTGGTCTTCAATGCTGTTATTTCTGGGCTGGCTATGTATGGACATGTTGGGGCTGCATTTGGAGTGTTTGGCCAAATGGAAAAGCTTGGAATGCAGCCGGACGGGAACACTTTTGTTGGTTTACTTTGTGGGTGTACTCATGCTGGTTTAGTTGATGATGGTCGTCGTTATTTTATTTGCATGAGTAGTGTCTTTTCTGTAACTCCTACTATAGAGCATTATGGATGCATGGTGGATCTTCTAGCCCGTGCAGGTTTTTTGGTTGAAGCACAGAATTTGATCAAGAGTATGCCAATGAAGGCCAATGCTGTTGTTTGGGGGGCACTGTTGGGGGGATGTAGGTTACATCGGGATACCCAACTGGCTGAACTTGTGTTGAAGCAGCTCATTGAGTTAGAACCATGGAATTCAGGACATTATGTTCTCTTATCAAATATATATTCAGCAAGTCATCGATGGGATGAGGCAGAAAAAATCAGGTCAACTTTGAGTCAGAAAGGGATGCAGAAATTACCTGGGTGTAGTTGGGTTGAAGTTGATGGCGTCGTTCATGAATTCCTTGTAGGCGACACTTCCCATCCTTTGTCGCACAAGATATATGAGAAACTTGAAAATTTATTTAAGGACTTGAGAGAAGCTGGCTATAATCCGACCACTGAGTTTGTGCTCTTTGATATAGAGGAGGAGGAGAAGGAGTACTTTCTTGGCTGTCATAGTGAGAAGTTGGCTGTTGCATTTGCACTGATCAGTACTAGTGCCAAAGATGTGATTCGTGTTGTTAAAAACCTTCGGGTATGTGGCGATTGCCATGAGGCTATAAAACTTGTTTCAAAAGTTACGGGGAGAGAGATAATCATTCGGGATAATAACAGATTCCATCATTTCAGTGAAGGCTTATGTTCTTGTCGGGATTATTGGTAAAATTTTGTTGTATTCTGAGAGATCCAAAGTCTAAATTCATTGTTTGCCTCACTTCAAAAGTTGTTAGACATCAGAGATTCTCTTGCATATGTTGAAATGTAGTTTTGTGTTCTGTCATCAACCCTTTACAAATGTTCTGGATGGGGATAAGTGAGATCTATGACATTTTGCACCTTCCTTGAATGGGGTGGAGATCCAAGATAGTTTTTCAGCCTTTCAGATGGAGAAATGGCCACTTGTTAAATGAACCTGCATACCTAACATCAATTTTTTCCCATCTCTCAATTGGAGGCAGTAACTTGGGTCCACCAATGAACTTGAAAGATTCTGTCATCTTGGAACATGCCAATATTTTGCTCCAGCTTATGATTTAACACAAAATGCTAAGAATCAAGCTGGATTCTTACAGATTGAGTTTCTTTACACCTCTTGAGTTGTCTCTATTGGTGCAGCCATGAATTCCACAATTACACTGTTTCGAAGTTCTTAATTAGATAATACAAATGCAAAATATTGTAAAAGGTGGTGGAACTTATGATTTAACACAAAATGCTAAGAATCAAGCTGGATTCTTACAGCAGATTATTTCATCTGTCTTTTTCTGGTATTTTTATAACTATAACTGGTTCTTTTTTTTTATAATATTGTTGGTTAGGTTGCTGAAAATGGAACAAATTGGGTCCACCAGGTTTGCAAACTAGAGGTTTGGCCTAAAAGAGAGCCAGCCCCCTTTTATCTGCTGCGTCAACATCATTATTACTTCTAGAATGGACATTCTGATCAAAGCATTGGATGATACACGCAGAGTTGTTTGAGTGACGGATAATACTAGTGAAGCTCCTTGGAGGCCTCTACGTCCACTTCCAAATGGCAAGAGTTGGTAATGATGCCCTTTACATCTATCTATTGTTAATAGCTTCCACTTTGGAAATGAATCCCTTTAGGAAATAGTCTGGTGGGTTTTATCACAGTAATTTGGATCCCCGGCAATGGCCTAGATATTAACTATTGCAGCTTTTGGTTTATGAGTACATGAAATACGGAAGCTTGTAGGATGTTTTGCACGACCAGAAGAAACCTGGGATCAAATTGAGCTTGGGCAGTGAGGAGGAAATTGGCATTTCTTCACTACAATTGTATCTGCACATCATTCATAAGAGACATGGAATCAAGCAATGATTTGCTTGATGAGAACCTAAAAGCCAATGTGTCTGATTTTGGAATGGATAGGCTTATGAGTGCTATGGATACCCATTTGAGGGTGAGCACATTGGTGGGCACAGGTGTGTGCCCCTTGACTACTATTAGAGCTTTAGATGCTCCACCAGAGGTGATATCTATAGTTACGGTGTGGTTTTGCTGGAGCTGCTAACAGGGAGGAGCCTACTAATTTGTCTAATTTTGGTAATAATCATCTTGTTGGATGAGTTAAAAAGCACATCAAGATGAAATTAAGTGATGTTTTTGACCATGAGCTTATGAAGGAAGACCCCAATTTGGAGAATGAGCTTTTGTAGCACCTAAAGGTTGCGTATTCCTGTTTGGATGATCGACTTTGGAGGCGTTTGGTGATTGGCATTGGAGGTGTCCAACGGTGATTCAAGTCATGGCAATGTTCAAGGAAATTCAGGCAGGATCTTGGATCGATTCAAGGTCAATCATAACCACTAAAGACAAATATTGGAGAGGGCTCTTGGTGAAAATTGGGAAAAAAATTTTATTTGGACAAAAGTTGGTTTGCGTCTTCTGTTTACACTGAAGACAATGTCGTTTTAGAGTGATGGTTACATGTACATGATGCATGTCACTTAATATGACAATTTAATAAAAATTAACATTTATCATGTGTCTATTAGTAACAGACTTGAATCTATGACAATTTATAATATCTAAGAGACGAATTTATGAGTTTTCTCATTGTATTTTTCTCTCTCTTTTTAATTTTTTCTTTTCTTTACTCACTCTACATTTAAAACATGAGTGTCAATGTAATTTTTTTCTATTTTATCTACATGTGATTATTTTTACAATAATTTATCTCCTTCATCATATAGTTCATCTATAGTTTTGTTAATTAGACCTGATTAAATATTTTTAATAAATATAAATATATGAGTTATATTTTTCAAATTGTATACCATCTTTTAAAAATGAGTGAATAAATAATAAGTATTTATAAACTTTCAAAATAACTAGGGTACTTACAAATTAGTGCATGCTTAATTCTACATCAAATTCGCACTTTTTTTTCCCCTTTTTCCATGTATTAAAAACATGCATTAACGCAGAAGCAACCTCTTATAGCGTTAAAAATACAGGTATTCTAAATTTTCATTGGAGTTTTATTATTTGTACTACAGAAAATTATTGACCTTATATGTGTTATTATATATTCATGTTTTTTTTTTAATCTTTTTGTATGCAAGCATTTTAAAAATATACCTTAATAAAAAAAAAACTTGAAGGTATCCCTAATTAGAGGCACAATCCTTAAGTCGACAATTTTTTTCAAAAAGGTGTATAATAAAAATTTATATAAAAAAATTATTATTACAAAAGTTAATATAACAAGGGATACTGATATTATTGAATATTATAATTTATAACTAAAAATAATAGTTTATTATTTTTTAAATGGATTTTTTTTATAAATCTGAATTTATATAAACAAAAATTTGTTGTATTAAAGTTATAAAAGTATAATAAATATATTTTTTTAATAAAATTTTACTCTTTGGGAGTATTTGCAAGAAGATTCTTTTAAGTTGTTCAGGAACCTTAATTGTGAGATTTTTAAAATAATGCTTTTTAAATATATTTTAGAAATAGATTCTTGCGAATTATTTTTTTTAGAAATGTTAAAAGAATCCTCAGAATGTTAAATAATATTTCTTAGGCAATGTTAAAATAATGATTCCTGGGAGTTCTAAAATAATTTCTTTTGGGGGGATTTTTTGTAAATAGATTTTATTAAAAAAATTTCTTATGATATTATCTTTTATTAAGTTAAATTTATTCATTATTTTTGTATATTTTAATTATAAAAATATTATTTATTTTTTAAAATAAACTAAAAATTTTAATAAAGGTTTGCAGCTTCTCCTCTTAATAAAATTTATTTTAAATTTGTTATATTATATAAATATTAATTAATATAAAAATAATTTAAACAATATAAAAAGCTCACCATTACCTTTTTTCCCCTGAAGCTCCTCTATTTAATGTTGCAAAATGACGTCAATGAAAAGGTGACTTTAGGTGGGTCTCAATTTTTTTCCTCTGAAAAAATGTCAAAACTATCCAAATAAGTGAAAATCATATATTTTTTTTCTACAAAATTACTCCTTTAATTTTGTTTCCTTGCTTCAAACAACGCGTTATAAGAAATTTTGTCCTTTACAAAAATATTATTAAATAGAGTAATAATGGTAAAGGTAGTATATTTGTGAATGAAAAGTTATTTTATCATATCTAGGTTATTTTATATGCATAATTTATCTTTGAATAAATCTTTGTATTTTATAAAATATTATCATTTTTGTTATAATTATATGTAGATTCAATTTTTTTATTCATCTCATTAAGTGTCCTCTCTGAGGCTTTTAATTATAGAATTTCGAAATTTACAACCTTGATTCAATAAGCTGGATCTTGCTTTATTATTATTATTATTCAAAAGTAATCAAACATTATAATAAATAAAACTATAGTTTTCGGCTATCTAGCATATATGGTATTTCCACTTTAGTCCCAAAAGACCTAAAATTGCCTTCTTTGTTGGCAAACTATTGTGTGCATGGGCAGATTTTACGTATACTGCAAGAATTCTCAACCTAAAAGAAACTCTTTGTGACTCTCTGGATAACATTTTTCCATTTCTTGCAAAAGTGAAAGACTGGAAGTTAGCTTTTAACAATTCTATAATATTTTTAGAAAAATAGTCCACTTTTATTTACTTAAAATTGATCTTAGAATTTAAAGTAAACAAAGTTTAATTCTTCATTCAAATCAACTTTTTGGTTTTTTTTTTTATAAAAAAACTCTAAAATATTGATTAAAAAATTATAAAATACAAAAATTATTATTAAAAAACATAAACAATATACAAATTATTTTTTTTAAATTTTTAATTAACTCTTTTTAAAATACTTATTAGTATTTCTCTTTTCAAAAGCCAAACAAATAGCAGTACCATGTTTTTTGAAAAATTATTAAAAAGGAAAAATTATATACTTTATTTTAAATATTTACTATCAATTAAAATTAAAATTCAAAATATATTTTAATAAAATATTTATTTAATATCATTATAAATTATTTAAGTGAAATTCATCAGGAACAACAAAATAGCTCAGAAGCCACTCACATCACATCACATCACATCACACAAAAAGGAAAAAAGGATCAGACACAAAAAAAGAGAAAGCAAAATGTGCTGTCTACAAATATTAAACAATTCCAAATTCCAATCCAAAACACTCGCTCACTCTCCCGCCATCAATTGTGAACAGTCAACACAACACAACGCAATGGACCTTCCAGTCATAGATCTCTCTCCCTACCTCGACGGCGTGTGGAACCCACAAGTCTCCGCCCTCTGCGGCGAGGTCAGCCGCACTCTCAGGGAAACGGGGGCACTGGTGGTGAAGGACCCTCGCTGCACCGTCCATGACAACGATCGCTTCATCGACATGATGGAAACCTACTTCTCCAAACCTCAGCATTTCAAACTCCTCCAAGAAAGACCCCATTTGCATTATCAGGTTTTCGGTCTCTTTCTTTTTCCCCAAAGTTTCTTTTCTTCAACTCAATTTACACTCGTCAACGCTGTTCCCCTTCTGGGGTGCCTCTCCACCTGTTATCTGAATTGTAAACCCTATTTTATATATATATATATATATATATATATATATATATATATATTTATACTTGGTTTTTTAAATTCTTATTTAGTCGTTGATTTTGTTGATCATAGCTCATTTTGATAATTTTCAATTTCATTTTGTTTACTGTCGTTTTATACTAAAATGACTTTAAGCATCGCATTTTAAAAAAATTAGGAATCAAGGGAAAATTTTGTAAAGTCTGAAATTTGAGTTACTGACATTTATAATTTTAGGGAGTAATAGTGGGTTTACTCCGTTTCATTTTCCTGTCACACATAATTTATACTCGTCAACGCTCTTCGCCTTCTGGGGTGCTATCTGAAATATGAAATGCCAATTTTATTGCTGAGATGTTAATGATATTTGGTTTTATAAAAATATTTTATTTAAATCCTTGATTTTGTTAATAATCATTCATTTTGATCATTTTCTGTTGCATTTTGATTTTTACTGTCGCACTATATCAAAATGAACTAATGCAAAACACATTTTATAAAATTAGGTATCAACTGAAGATTTTGTGAAGTCAGAATTTTTTTGAGTTCCTTACATTTTAGTTTTAGGGGATAATAGTGGGTTTACTCCATTTCACGTTCATGTTGGAGTTTCCATCTTTTTGTTTTGTGTGGAATTTTCTTAATGTTTGATCTACATAATTTGTGTTAAGGTTGGTTGGTTATCTTCCTGGAATTAGGAGGTTTGCGAAAACTTTGCGTGATTTTTGTACTCTGTAAATAATTTCTTGTAATTGAGTTTTATCTTTGATAGATTGATTTGCATCTGAATTTTCTTTTTAAATGTAAATTATTGTTTTGGGTGAGAATTATTTAGTATTAGAAGGTTTTTGGTGGAGGTCGTTAATGGTTGAAGGCATAATTTCGTTTTTAAGTTGTTCATTCATTCAGTTGTGTGTGCTGCTTGTCACAAATTATGGAGGTTTTATGAACAATGAGAATGGGAAATGCAGGCATCCCTTTTGGAACCAGAAAAGGGCCATCAGTGGCTTCATTTTGCAGTAATATCTAGTATTCTGTTGTTTTGATGGCAAAAATAATCCTTAAGACATCATAATGTTTCAAATGGGTATATAGGTTGGGGTTACGCCAGAGAGAGTAGAAGTTCCAAGAAGCTTGGTTGATGAAGAAATGCAAGAGAAACTGAAAACAATGCCTAAAGAAAACCAGCCACATACTCCTGTTGGACCTGATCTCAAATGGCGATACTTTTGGAGAATTGGTCCTCGGCCGTCAAATACTTGTTTTCAGGTCTTTTGACTCTCTCTTTTCTTATCCATAAAAGACGTGTCCTAGTTCCTAATGTTTATCTCAATTTTACAGGAACTGAATGCCGAGCCAGTAATACCTGAAGGTTTCCCTGAATGGAAGGAAACCATGGATTCCTGGGGATACAAAATGATAGCAGCAATTGAAGTCAGTCGTTTAATTGTTGTTTTTTTTTTTTTTGTCATACTATTAATTTGTGGTGATCTAAACGTGCATATTTCTTACTTAGGTTGTTGCAGAAATGGCAGCTATTGGGTTTGGTCTTCCAAAGGATGCATTCACTTCTCTCATGAAGCTGGTAAGCACATCAATTGCATCCTAGTGATTGGTTACTCATTAGGAAGGGAAAAGAGAAGTATTACTGGAAATTTGTTGATTAAAGAACTATTTTCTCATGACAGATGAACATTTCCATATAGATTTTAAAACAAAAATAATGTGGTTTAAAATTCACAATTTTGTCTCGGTGATTATATTTCTACAACCATTTCCTTTTGCACAGTGCATCATAAGTATTTGCTATTACCCATTTTCAATATGGAAGCACAGGTTCCCCCAATTGTGTGACAAATGTATTATGTGTTACGGTCACAGAGTTGCCATCATTTTTAGTTTGATGTACTTTCTTTAGTTGTTTGATAGTTCCTTGTTTAAAATTATATTTATATCCAGCAAGACTTGCATCTTCTATTTCACTTCCAAAAGGTTTACTTGTGGAAATAGATATACTGATAAACTGCAGAAATCCCATTTGCAAGCAAAGCATAAGTTCTCTCATAAATATTCCTCACTCTTAATTATCAGTGTCTTCCTATTTTGTTTCTTTAATAAAATGCTAGCCTTCCCCACACTCCACAATGTTGGGAGCTTCATGCACCAGACTGCCACTTTTGTTACTTTAATAACAGAAAGCACGTCTGTATGAAACTCTTTTTGTCTATGATATAACCACCAAATGGGCTATTTCTTAGGTTTTTTAGAAAAATGTCATTTATTGGGTAATACATTTATGTTTATGCATGTTTATATTGTATTCTCTTTTAACTGTGTGCTAGGGCCCGCATCTGTTAGCACCAACAGGGAGTGACCTTGAAAGATATGGTCAGGAGGGAACTGTTTTTGCAGGATATCATTATGATCTGAACTTCCTAACTATTCATGGTAGAAGTAGATTTCCTGGTTTAAACATCTGGTTAAGAAATGGACAAAAAGTCGAAGTGAAGGTTCCGATAGGATGTCTTCTTATTCAGACAGGAAAGCAGGTAATTCAAAATTACCAGAATTTGCTGATATTTAATAAGAGGAAATTCAGAGTTTATATTGCAGCTTGAAACATGTACTTGATTCCTTGTCCTCAGGCATTTTATTTTTGGGAACTGTTTAGCAATGTTTCTTGTCTCAAATAACTGGTATCTCAGTGTTCTGTCAGCATTAAATTTGTGGTTCAATTTTATGTCTGCTATGGACTCGGATTTCATTCATTGCCTTTTGACTGCAAGTCTACATAATTTGACAGTTCTCTATGATAAATGTGATTGACTCTACATTATAAATGTCCTTTTGTGTGTTTTATTTTTGTTTTAAAATGCAGATAGAGTGGTTAACTGGAGGTGATTGCATAGCTGGCATGCATGAGGTAGTTGTCACAAAGAGGACAATTGATGCAATCAAGGTAGCCGAAGAGCAAAACCGTAGCTTATGGAGAGTCTCTTCAACGGTGAGGACCAAAAACATGGTCATTTTTTGAACTAGGAAAGAAGAGCTTTATGAAATTGACTTGTGTCAGTGTTTATATCGACTAATACAATTTGTGTGTACATATAGTTGTTTGCACACATAGCATCAGATGCAGTTCTGAAGCCATTGGGACATTTTGCTGAATCACCACTTGCAAGCAAATATCCACCTATCTGTGCAGGAGAGTATGTTGAACAAGAACTTGCAGTAATCAATCTCAAGGGAAAGAAATGAGAACTTTCATGGTTGACTATTGTAATAAAAAAATTATGCATTCTTCTTTCCCTGAATCACACAGCATTCATGGTTGACTATTGGGATATCACTGGGGCCAGAAACAAAATTGTTTTATTTTTGTCCAAAGGGACACCATATGAGCTTTAATTAATTTCAATACGTATGAAATGTCAGCATGTTTCAGCATTTTAACTCCAAAATATATGTAGTTACGTCTTTTTTATTTCCTTGTCAAGTACACAAAACAGATATATGGACGATTAGACGAGTGATCAAACATTTTGATCGATCATGTCATTTGAATCTTCTACCTGTAGTTCAAACATCACCAACCAAATTTGTTAGGATAAAATTTTTTAAAAATAAAAAAAAGGAATAAAATTAAACAATATATTTATAAGAATTTTGTCATTTATTACTAGTGCTAGGAGTGTTAGGAACATATTATTTTAAATACATTTGTGTGTGTAATTTTTAGCAAATTTAACCAATAAAAGAAAGTCATTGGGTGAATGTAAAGGAGATTTGGGTCTAGAAGCTTGGTGTTGATTCTTGAATGTAGAGAATATTGGGCGGTTTAATGATTTAAATAATATTTTTTTAAAATTAATTATCAAAATAAAGTAAAAACTAAATTAATCTTTTGTTTGGAGTAAATTTTTGTCATGTCAGCCTATATTTATTATAAAAGTTAGACAAAATTAATTTTTTTATTTTTTATTTAATTATTTCATTTGAAAGAGGGACGAAATACTTTACAGATTAACACGTGTTACTAATTTCATATAAAACTAAAACAAAATTATAGGATCTTGACACGTGTCTAAATTTTGTTAAATTCGTCTCAATTTGGCTGAAATGATAGGATTTTAATACGTGTTAAAATCTTGTTAAATTTGTCTATATTTGAGACGAAAATGCCTTTTAACCACTGGTCAACGAGCTTCCTATGCACTCAAATATTCAACCAAAATTTAATATATAATGTATGCATATGCAGATCCAAATTGAAGCGCAAAAGCGGTTCTTGAACTTTCGAAGACATGAAGAATATTAAGGTTAGTAAATTTTTTATATTTTTTGAGTTTTTTTGTTATTGATAAATTATTAAAATTATAATATTTTAATTACTAAAATAAATAGAGGTAGTTAAAATTTATGAATATTTAGTAAATATATTTTTGTGTATGATGAAATTAAAAATTATTTAGATATTGTTAAAAAAATATAGAAATTAGTAGATAGTTAATATTAACTTGTGTAATAAATAAAAATGATGTTATATTTGTTGTGACTATTTATTTTATATATGTAAACTACGTATAAAAAAATATAAATTTTTTATAATATAAAATGATGTAAAATGTAGTAGTATGTTTGTGTATGTTAATAATAATTTAAATTAATTATTTATATAAATAAGTATAATTATAATTAATTATTTATATCAATATTTCATGTATAGTAATTACAATTAATTAAGATATCAACTTAAATACACAAAATATCAATAATCTATGAAAAATAACATGGTCAAAATTTAAAATTTTAACATTAATTATACAAAAAAAAAATTTAATAACATACATCAACTATAATACAATAATATGTTATTACATAATCACGGTTCTACAATGGATTAAAAACAAAACGACCTTACTCACTCAAATCGCTTAAACAAATAAGAAAAAGTACTGCTGTGTGAATGAGAAAATGACAATGGCTTTCATTTTTGAACCAGAGAGGGGAGAGGAAGAAGAGGGTTTTGCAGTGTCCGTTGTCTCCACCGACATGTAAACCAATAAGCGACTTTTATCTTTGATTTAGTCGAAATAGTAATTTCATCTAAATCAGAGACAAAAGTCATTTATTGGTCCACATGTCACCGAAGCAGCAAAATAAAAATCAAATTCTTTTGATTTTTTGTATTTTTTACATATTAATTACGTGACACGTGTTAAAATTTCACTAATTTTGTCTCTATTTTAGACAAAATAATTAAATAAAAAAATTAATTTCATTTGACTTTTATACAAAATATGGACTGATGTGATAAAAAATTTTCTTAGACATGGAATAAGTTTTTTTTAAATTTATTTTGGTAATTAATTTTTAAAAAAGCATTATTTAAATCATTTAGCCACATTGGGTAGTATGAATTCTTTTAATTAGTGATAAATTTAATCAATGCATTAATAACATTAAATATTACAATTATAAAAAAAAATTAATGTTTCTCACTTTCTTATTATGCGTCCTTAAATACATACTTAGAAAAATTGATATATTTATTTTAAATTTTTAATAAATATTTATTTTATAATTCTTTAACTAGTGTTTTAAGAACATTAATTAGGTAAACTTAAACAAACACATGAATAATAATTTTGGGACAGCATCATGTACCAAGTTTCATAATGAACTCAATATATTCAACGCATGTCTTACATTTCTAAAATGTCCCAGCATTAGGTTAACCACAAAAGTCATAGTCAGGTCGTAAAGTTTAAATCGAGATTAACATGTATTAAAGACATTTTCCACAACCAATTTCTCAAGTCAAAATCGTGTTTTACAAAGTATGCATGGGTTTTAAAAAATTTCTACATTGAGAACTAGGGACACATGAACAAAGGTAAATTTGAACGTAAACATGCATAACTTTAGGAATTAGATATGCAAATAAATAAATTGGGAGTTTTTAGATATGATAACTTTTTTTTCTTCGAAATCAAGAAAAATGTACACACAGACTAAAATGAAATATACATAATAAGAAAGATCCGAATCCTCTACAATTTAACACAAGCTACAGCCTTCAGTATAATTTCATTTAAATAAATTTAAGTTTGTTTACGTAAAATTAACAAATAATGATTTTCACTTAAGTTTTAAAAATTCATTGAAAGTAAAGATTAAAAATTTTGCTTGAACTGAAAAAAAGATAAAAGGAAGAAGTAAGAGGAAAACAAGGAAAAAGAGAAGACGGGCGAGAGAGAGAGCAGAGAGGGGCCAAGTAGGGTGAGGGAAAAGAGTGAAGGGAGAACGGGAAAGAGTGGAGGAATACAGGAGGGAAAAGAGGAAGACTGGGTGAGCTAGAGAAAGGGAGAGAAGGGGAGGGACTAAGTGGGAGACGGAGAGGGAGATGAAAGCGCAGAAGAGAAAGGGCAGAAGGAGAGGAAGGAAAACACACTACAAACTGCTTCAGTTTATGCCAATACTGCAAAAAATCTGTTTCCTAATAAAATTAGATCTTCTCTTTAGACTCCACCCACTATGCTTGCGTTTTCCAACAACCTTCACAAATTACCATGCAACTTTATTAAATAACACCATGATCTCGCTTTCCACTTCTTTTGGATGGTTCACATAAATCCATCTTAGAATTTGTAAAGAGCCTCTCATAGTTAAAAGAGAATAAGAAAAAGAAAATTCCATCTCTCACAATTTTAGTGTTACAACAGGCTGATAAACTATAATACACGTATTTCTATTAAATTAGGGGTGATCCTTCAGTATTGATACAAAAAATCGTCTGGTACTCGTTCACCTTCGAGGAGAAACAAGGTTCCCTTGTAACTTTCACATCTTGTGTTAAAATGAAAATATGTACAATATTGACTAGAATTCTAAGGATGCATAAGCATGAGGAGATTGCCTTTAAAATTTTGAATTGTGAATATCACTTGTGACCAAAAACATTACATACACTCTAAATGGATGGGGCAAAGGAAGGAAGAAATATATATTAATGCTCCTACAAAACTTTAACAGCGGGTAGGTTGCCACCGAGTTGCGCATGACTTGGTAAATAAATATGGAGATTCTGAAACTGTGCTCAACCAGAAGCAGAAGCAGCACTCCGTTTATCAAATTCCTCTTGCTCTTCCTTGGCAAACTCTTCAATCAATTCACGCTGTCTCTGTGTCAGATTTCTGTAATAACATTTCAAATGCAGGCATCTTATATTTTCAGCATTCATCATAAAACCAAAGGATTGTGTATAGAGTGAGCAGTTTATAAGCGACACTAAAAAATATCGAACAAGACACTCACGTTGGGATGTTGACATTAAAATGAACATATTGATCCCCAAATGTGTAAGAATTTTTTGTCTTGATCCCTGTTAAAAGAACAAACGAGATAAGATTGGTGCAAGAAATGAGCTTACCCTTGCAACTTCTAAAAATCCATGCAGCAACATGTTCCAACATTCCAATTATATTTTCCTCGCAATGGTTTCAATGAAGTAATAAAAATTCTCAATTTCACCAAATGGTATCAACTAGCTTACCTTTCTTTTTCAAAACCACTTTCTGACCAGGTTGGGTGCCCGGGCGAACCTGCCAAACAGGACTCATAACTCAAACTTCCCCAATTGCTGGAAGTGCCATAAGAAATATTATAGATTGCAATAGCAATAGCATTACTAACCTTTAAAACAACATCTCCAGAAAGAGTCGGCACTTGAATGGTTCCCCCCAAAATTGCCTGAAACACACGGATAAACAAATTGCCAGTATTAGTTTTACAACTAAAATCACTAAATGCAACATAAACAATGAACATGTTTGAGATCCAAATTATTATGACAGTAAACTTTTAGCACCTATCACAGCCCCCATCACCGCTGCTGCTAAATTAAAAATTGAAATAACACTACAATCAATTTTCCCAGATGGTGGCAAACAAATATATGCCATAAAAACTTGATCTAGTAGTTCCAAACGTGGTTCTTAATTACATCAACAAAGACGCCGCCCCAAAAGGTTATACCTCAGTTGTAGATGTTTCAACTTCATTTAGAATGAAGGGCAAAGCAGGTCAACCCATCCCCCCAGCAACCCACCAAAAATGGGTCGGGTTCAACCTAGCCTCATTTTTAAAAATGATTTGAAGGTAACCGGCAGGTTGACCCATTTAAGATTTTTTTAAAAAAAAGACAATAAATTTCAAAAAATAAAATTTAAATCTCACCTAAATAAATGAGCAATTTAATTGATGTAACAATTTAATTTTGTCATTAAATATAATTTTGGATACAAAAATTAAGAAATAAAAAAAGAAAATCTTAATTTAAAAAAATTTTAGATATAAAATTTAAAAAGCCAACCTGATAAGTCTAACCTGCCCTAAATCATTGGCGGGTTTTGACCTCCCAATCCAACCTCTATTCGGAGCATTGCAAGTGGTTGCAGAGTAACAATTTTAGTCAACTCACTTCTTTTTAGCAATGTTTTAAGAACCAGACCAGTCATTGAACCAGTAGAGGTACTGATTCACGGTTCAACCATGGTCAAACTAGTGATAACTATATATTTTTAATATTATATACTATATTAAATAATAAATTAACATAATATTAAGAAACTAAGACAAATTAAATTTTAAATTAATATAAAATGATTACATATATGTTTTGTGCAAGAAAAAATCAATAAAGAAAAGATAAATGATAAAAATCTGTCTCTCTGACTCTATAATTTGTCATTCATTTTTTTTGTTAAAAAGAATATTTTTTTAAAATTAAAAAAAAAAAATTGTTAAAAGTTAGACTCTGGTCAGTTCAAACTGGCTTTTACAACCAGTTTTCACTAGTTTTGGACTAGTTCAACCAGTTTTTGGTTAGTTCTCACTGGTTCAGAAATCAGTCGGTTTTCTGGGTTGAACAGACTGGATGACTAACTGGTTCCCGATTCAACCAGTCAAACCATCTGGTCTAGTTTTCAAAACAATGCTTTATAGAGTAAACTGCCATTCAGTACAGTTTGAAATCAATTTAGGTAGCTAAAAGAAAAATGATATCCATTCAGTCCAGTCCATTTCCTCAATCATAGATAATTGACATCAATTTATTTCCTTAATAATAGGAAATTACATGAATTTAGTCCCTCAAAGAGATGTCACTTTCCATAACTGGGGGACTAATTGATGTCAACTATCTTTAACAAACCAAAGAGATACGAACCTGCACTCTCTTAGCAACCATAGTGGATGTGTATTATTATTTCTTTAATCTAAACTAACTACAAAGAACTATAAATTAATGCCCCAATTGAACACAGACAAAAGTGGATCATAAAAACGCTCATCCAGATAACCACAAATATTGCCCAAGATTTTCTTCATCATAGATCATTTACCTGAGTGATACTTAAAACAGCATCTACATGAATATTGGATCCTTCTCTGCGAAAAACAGGATCTTCTCTAACCTACAAAAAGAAGGAAAGGAATTCAAATCTTGGGCTTAAAAAGTATTAAAAAAGTGACTTTCAACATTCAAGCTGTACCTTGACAGTAACATAAAGATCACCAGGATGATCTCCATCAGGATCTGCTCCCCCACTTCTATAAACCTTTATTGTCTCATTGCTGTCTATCCCTGAAAATGTCAAAAACATAAATCAGTCAACCATTATTATATCCTGAAAATGTCAAAAACATAAATCAGTCAACCTTTATTATAGCTTGACCTAAGAAATAACATGAGGAATGAATATGGACACTAATCAAACTTTTCAACTTCAGCACCCTATTAAATATTTAAGGTTTCCCTACAATAAGGCATTTAGGTATCATCTTTCTCTAGAGGAATGGGCTTGCATAGTTTATATAGCAAATCAACAAAGAACTGTTCATATGATATTCTCTTTGTACGCTAGATAGGTCTTCATGTGCCATTTGAACATGGCTTACGTAACAAGTAACAACAGCACGTCCTTAAAAAATTGAAATGATGATTACCAGGCATAATATCCAACTTGACTGACTTTGTCCCTCTGATAACCTTTGCACCCCTGCAAGACTTGCAGTAATTCTGATAGTACCAACAAAAGATGAGAAGTTACTAATATATTCCCACAATTTTATAATTGGTATGAAAGATCATCAGTTATAAGTTGCATATAGTGAACATAGTGTCATTCATTGACAATGTATACTTCACTGGAAAAAGGGGGAGTGGAAGAACTACTTTAGAATATAAGAACAATATGCAGGTTAATCGCATGATACCATCCATCATCATATTTGAATTTTGAAGTTCAGAACTCTAGTACAACGTACTAAAAAAAGTTAAATATCACAAAAGAAAAAAGACTATTTCTACCATACCGATACAATTTTTCCAGTTCCCTTACAAGTACCACAAGTACTCTCCATTCTGAATATGCCGGCTTGTACAAATATCTGAAAATGTCTCAAAATTATCAATTTAACAACACTTCACAAACTTAAAACATTAAAAAATAAATTAATTAATTTCAAGACAATACTGACCATGCCTGACCCTTTACATCGCTTACAAGTTTCAGGTCTTGTACCAGGAGGAACACCACTCCCACCTGCAATAGTTCAGTAAGCAAGAGAGACTTGTCACTAAGAAATTCATTTGCAGCAGCAATGACTTTACAAAATACAAACCAAACTGAATTCAATACAGTAGTGACAGATGACACTTCATAGCTTATTAATGAGCATACCACAACTATTGCAAAGCACATCTGTTTGAAATGTCAAATTTTTGGTGCATCCTTGGACAGCTTCCATAAAAGATAGTTCAATGAAAGTCTGTGAAAAAGATATTATTGAGATGCATTTGGTTAAACAACTCTTTAGCATAATTAATGGGTCCGAATATGAAGAAAGAAAAAAACCTTCACATCCTCTCCACCAATATTCTGATGAAAGAAGCTTTTGACAAAATCCTGATCACCATTGAGGGAAATGAGAAAGCCATATTAGATTTAAAAAATGGATTAAACTTCACAGAAAATTAGAAGCATTTATATACAATAAAAGTCTACATAATTAGTAAAAGGCAAACTCCAGGTGATATAATGTAAAGTGCAACTAAGCCAAATATATATCAGTTTACAATTGAAGATGAGAAACTGATGCATAACCAAACATAGTTTCAGTATAATTTACATAGATATTTAATAAATCATTAAATCATTTCATCTTTATATTTAATTAATAATTGAGATGGATGTATGATTGCAGAAAATTCACTTTTAACAATTGAAATGATATAAAAATGAACATTTCTTACAAGTATGAAGTACGAATGTAATTCCTTAGAACTTTCCTAATAGACATTATTAATAAAACAAAGGGAAGAAACAACTAAGTCCTTACATGATCACGGAATATCTGCTCGAAAGGATTGAAGCCACCCTCACCTCCAAAACCAGTGCTTTGTTGGTTTACATAGGCATCATGGCCAATCTACATATTTATGTTAAAGTAATTCAATGAACAAGGTTACAGATACGTTGGAGAAATCAATAATGCACTCGAAACAAATTAAATACCATTTAACCATGAAACATGCACAATTGCACATACAAATGAAGCATGAGTTGTACTTGAACATTGGCACACACAAGCCTACATTCTTACCCACACGTAGGTGCAATGTTGTTACTGAACATAAAAGTGTATTATACCTTTAAGCAGAGTTTTCTGTCCTCTGAAGAAAGGGGGGAATGTCAACTTAGAAAGACACAGACCAATACAGAAGCAAAAGTAAACTGGCAGTGAAAAATTGCAGCCAGGAAAATTTTATGAAAATGATATTATGATTTGTTTCACATTTTTCACATGATATTAACAATGCAAAAACTGCAAAAGACTGTGCTTTTAACAATATTACCAATGTACATACCAGGGACAAGAGACCACCCTCAGTATGATCCCACGTAAAGGACAAATGTTTTAGGTTCCCCCAACCCTTTCTTCCATTTTCTTTCTTTCATAAGTGTCCTTACTCCTTACACAAATTTCTAGTTCCCCATGAAACATAAGTCTTCTACTTAAATCTTACTATTCCCTCCATTTTTTATTGCACAATATAATATCATGCATTAAAATTCATGTAAATTGTAAATTTAGCCTAATTTAATGAAAAAAATTTATCGGCAAAATTTTCAACAAAGGGACTAAAAAAGTAGCTGGGAAGGTGCTAAACCTGATCATACTGTTGACGCCTTTCCTCATCCTTCAAAACCTACCACACAAGAAAAGGACAATAAACCAGCACTCAGTTAATTTGGGATATGAAAATTTAAAATAGACCTCTGGCTCTGTGTTGAAAATAGAAACAAAAAACCAAAACAGCAAGAGTCCACCTCGTATGCAATTGAAACTTCTTGAAACTTCTTTTCAGCCTCAGGATCATCTTTGTTTGTATCTGGATGGAGCTGTTTTGCAAGCTGCAGATGTGAAGAGAAACTAAGTGACAATATAAAAGGAGAAATACATAATTATTTTAGAAAGATAATTCATACACTGGCCAACCCTATTTGATGACTTCATGTCAAGGTAGAAAGAATGGTGAATGTAAGGGGGAGGGGAACTAAAACACTATCAAAATTATGATGCAAAGGACATGACTCTGCAGACATCGATACAATACAATATTGTATATTCTGACAATCCAAACATATACAATACATCTCCATAATATAAAATGTAGATAAGCGATTGCATATTAAATAATGTTTAGAGGTTAAATTGACATAAACTTTTCTTATCCAAAAGCTTGTGAAATGTCACCTTATTCACTTATTAAAAAGAAAATGATTAGTTCACTTAACATGTAGAGACCTTATGAATTGATAAAGTTTAACCAGAAAATAGGTCAGATAATTAATAAACGCATATTTCAGAGCCTAAACTTGTATATACTGACAATGCTTAGGAAAAACATACCCCATAGTAAGCTTTCTTTATTTCAGCAGAACTTGCATTCTTACTCACACCAAGAACATCATAATAGTCTCTTGCCAACGATGCTGTAAAAGAGTATTGGGCGAAATAAATAAGTCAACAAGTATACATAAGGAAGCTAGGAGGGAATTGAATGAAAGGTACAAGAACTTCAAGCTCCTTCTACCACCATAATCAAAAGAAAATGGTAAGCAACATGCAAGCAATAAATAACAAAAACCAATTCTCAAGCACAAGGGCATGTGATTCGATAAATAGAACAAAGGCAGGCATGCCAGGATTTAATAACTCATACCCGAGCCATGAATTGATCTAGATGACCCCCAATATGTATTAGCCGCTCCCAATAGCAACCATTTCTTCAAATTAACGCTATCTATAAAAGCAAATGGTTAAGGGGGAAGAGGTAAGCAGAAACAACAATTGAAATTTATATCGTTAAAAAACGAAAACACTTTAAATTAAATTCAAAATTGCAAGGAAAAGGACCAATAGTTATTTCATACTAGTAAAAAATAACCATACAACCAAATTACAAAACACAAATTGAAAATATTAAAATTAAGAGAGAGAAAGAGATAATGGCTCATTTAACACATACCATTTAGTGCACAACTATCAATAACTCTGGATGGATTGCGAGGCGTTGAATTCAATGTCCTATAACCCCTTTGCAACACAGCTTGATATACCTGCAAAATAAAAATTCCCAAAATATTTCGAAATCACATTTTGACGGAAAAATTCTGAAGAGAAAGAAAAAAAAAATAGAAGAATCGAGAGAGATGTTTACGCAGTCGTTGGCGTCACAGAGAGATCGACGTGCAAGGCGATTAAAGAGGGTGACGCCATAGGAGCGAACCATTTGAGTGTTGTGAATGAGAAGCTACGAAGCTTTGGAAGGGGGATTATGGTTTTAGGAATTGGGATGTGTAATTAAACCCTAGATAAACCCTAATTTGAGGAATTGGAAGGTTCTAGTAGGACCCAGAGCAAAGGAAAAAAAGAACAGAGTGACGATGTTTCAATGGGCCAATGTTGTGAGAGACAAACTGCTCCTACGGTACTGGAACGCTCTCTAATGTGTGTGGTTCACGTCCTTCACAAGTGTTTCCCTCCGCATTCACCTATTTTTATTTTATTTTTTCTTACAAATAAATTTTTAAATTCCTGTTTCAAAAAATTTCATTGCAGACACAACACAAACTGTTAAAATAAAGCTATTTCTTTTTTAAGAGTAATGCTAAATTCTCAAAGCTATTTCTTTCGGTTTATCTTTTAAAAAAATAAATAAAATTTAATTAAAGTGTTTCAAATATACATGTCATATGGAAGATAATTTGTAGATTAAAATAATAAAAAATATAGCAACTTTTATTTTTAAAGGATTTTTTAAGACTTCAAAATTTCGTGCATGCTTTTTTTTTTTAAATATCATACATAACTTTTTATAAGAAACAACCGTACTTAAATTAGATATTAAAATGATTAATTTTTTAAATAACTTTTAAAGAAATATGAAAGTAATAATTATTTTCTGGAAAATATGCTATTCTTAATCACTCGTTAATATTGATGATCTTAATCGCTTGATGATTGATAATCTTCAATCTAGTGCATAATTGTTTTAAGAATGACTAAAATTAATTTTATATCGAGGGTGACATATGTGTTTTTTTTAATAATTTTTATAACAGTAACTTTTTAGATTTTATGATTTATAATATTCAATAATTTGATATTAGAAATTATTTTAAAATTAAAAAATAATAATATATTTTCTAAAAGACTAAATTATTTCTTTTTTTTTCCTCGTAAATATTCATTCGACGTCAATTTCACTTTTCAAAAGTTCGGGATTTTAAGAAACTAGTTTAACGATTAAAAATAATTATTTTATAACTTTTAATATTAAGGAAACTTAATTGATATCACAAAAATTTAAAATATCAGTATAAAATATCACAATAATAATATATTGAAAGAATTAAATTAAAATTTAGTATAAAAATCCAGTATTAGAGTTTAAATTGTAGTTTTCTGTATCATTATATTTCCTAGCATTACGAATATTATAAAATAAGAAAGAAATATTAAATATATAAAAATAAGATAAAAATATTTACACGTCTTAAAATAACATATATTTTATAACACACACTCAAAACTTATGATAATTAATAATAAGAGATTGGTTGTAAGAGAAGCAGACATGAAACCCACTTAACCCAAGTTAAATCCTTTACAAAGAATGAAATAGTTGAGAATAGGCTAGACAACAGAGAGCTGTGATATATATTAATATTTTTTTCTTATATTTTTTTATTTTTAATAAATTTTAACAAATATTTAAAAGTGTCTTTAAAAAACTGTTATTGGTATTTCTTTTGTGAAGATTATTTATATATTACCTACATAAAAGGTACTAGAGTAAGTTTTCAGAATTTATATTTAAGTTTTTTTGGTAATACTATTAATTAAATTATAAAAAAAATACACTTCTAGCTGGGGGAGACTGAAAACGTTATTTTCATTTATTTTAAAAAAATACATAATTATTAATTACCCACTTGTAAATTATTTGATTTTACTTTAATTATTATATTCAATAGACTGAAATAATTAATTTGACTAGTTATACATTCCTATTATCTTTTAAAGATAAAACTTGCACGAACTAGATATCAAATTTTGGCATAATAATTTGCATGAACTTGTTATACAATCCTTCACGTTGCCTTGTTACGTAACTACATGACATTCAACTTGAACAATAGAAGATAGGCTAGTCCAAAACTCTCAGCATAGTAGACAAATAAAATACACAATCTTAAAAGGAGAATAAAGCACAAGGAAAGCATCAAAGTCACACGCCCCTAAGCTAATTTGCCTATGCTTACTTGCAGCTTCAGCAATGCCTTTCCCGCCTTGTTTATTCACTTCTTTTTTTTTCACTTTGGCGTTGCTGTACATAGAAGAAAGCAATGATCCAAAAATGCACATAAAAACTCCATTCATTGGCTTTGATTCAACTAATCGCTTTGGCTATTTAGCATTTACTGCCATTACATTGACAGAAAGTTGAGAATCATTATCCTTTATTAGTAAGTTACGAATCTAACAAATTTTCCTTATTTTCGTGAGACAATGACATTGAAATTAGATAAAATAAAAGGAAATGCAAATAAACCGCAGCAATAAAGAAAATTTCAAATTCTTCAATTACCATTCAGTATTCATAGTTTGAGACAAATTATTTTCATATTTTATAACTGTTGAAGAATGAATATAGAATAGTAACAAATACAAAAATTCAAGACCAGAAGAATGGTCTTAGCTTAAAGTTAGATCAATCTGAAGCTTCCCTCCATTCCTTTCTGCTTTCTCATCTCTAGAATGCTAAAGCTCATGCAGCTTCTTCATGAAATTATTCCTTGCTTAACCAAAATACAAGTACTAACAATCATGTGACTTCTTTTAGCTTTAGCATTATTAAGTAGAACTTCTTTGTTTCAGAATCAAATTTCTAATTACTTGGAATAGCCACATAGCTGCAACTACTTGTGGCAGAAAGACTAGAAAGAAAAGGATATGAAAGTGGTGTTGGAGGTTATTAATGCTCGTGATCTTATGCCCAAGGATGGTGAAGGATCAGCAAGTCCCTTTGTGGAAGTAGACTTTGAAAACCAGCTGAGCCGAACTAGAACTGTTCCAAAGAACCTCAATCCCACTTGGAATCAAAAACTTGTCTTTCATTTAGATGCAACCAAACCTTACCATCGCCAAATCATTGAAGTCTCGGTCTACAACGAGAGGAGACCTATTCCTGGCAGGAACTTCCTTGGAAGGGTAAGAATTCCTTGCTCTAACATTGTCAAGGAAGGTGAGGAAGTGTATCAGATTTTCCCACTTGAAAAGAAATGGTTTCTCTCACCTGTTAAGGGTGAGATAGGCCTCAAAATATACCTTGCATCAGGGTCCAAACCAAAGCCACACTCTCCTATTTTCCCTTCAGAAATAGAAAAACTCTCTCCTTCTACTACTACACCACAAGTATCAGAATCCACTACTACTAACCTTCCTTCTCTTCATATTATCCCCTCAGACAATACAAGCCTACCTGACAGAATATTCACTCACCAAGACAAAACATTAGAAGCTGGTCCCGCTCAGGATCCTACATTTGACACCCCAAAAGCAACCAGAGAAGAAGAAGAAGCTCAGTCTAGTGACATTGATATTGATCAAGAGCCAAAGGAAGAAAGCAGAGAACCTGTCCTTGAGATAGCCCAACAACTAGACAAACACCAAGTTCTTCAGCCACAAATGATTTCAATAAAGAAAAGGCCACAAGGTACTACTCCATTTACCATGCATTCAGTTGATACTCGAGTCCAATCTAGCCATCATGAAAATTATAATCACAATGACACCAACTCACAGCCAAGAATTTCAATTAAGAAAAGACCACAAGCACAAGGTACTCCATTCACAATGCACTCTGTTGATCCACAAGTTCACCCTAGCCATGATGAAAGCGACAATCATAATGACATCAACCTGCAGCCAAGGATTTCAATCAAGAGACGGCCGCGACCACAGGGCACTCCATCACCAGCGCATTCAGTTAATCCACAAGTCCATACTACCTATGATGAAAACTACAGTCTAATGGGCACCAGCCCTCAACAGCCAAGAATTCTAGTAGAGAGACAACCAAAGAGTAGTAGTACTTCACTCACCATGCACCCAGTTAATCCACAAGTCCATGCTAGCAATGATGAAAACTACAACCTCAATAACACCAAAGCTTATGGTGGAAGAGGGTGGCTGAGTGGTACTAGTGAAAGATTCACAAGCACATATGACCTTGTTGAGCAGATGTTTTATCTTTATGTTCGTGTCGTGAAAGCAAAAGATCTTCCCACAAGCACCATCACCTCAAGCTGTGATCCTTATGTGGAAGTGAAGCTGGGAAACTATAGGGGAAGAACAAAGCACTATGAGAAGAAATCGAACCCAGAGTGGAACCAAGTGTTTGCTTTCTCCAAAGACCGTGTTCACTCTTCTGTTCTAGAAGTCTTTGTGAAAGATAAAGCAATGTTGGGAAGAGATGACTATCTTGGAAGAGTGATTTTTGACCTCAATGAGGTTCCAACCAGAGTTCCACCAGACAGTCCACTAGCTCCTCAGTGGTACAGACTCGAGGATTTGCAAGGAGAAGGCATGGTTAGAGGTGATATCATGCTTGCAGTTTGGATGGGAACACAGGCTGATGAAGCTTTCTCGGATGCTTGGCATTCCGATGCTGCCACTGTCTATGGGGAGGGTGTTTTCAACATAAGATCAAAGGTTTATGTGTCTCCAAAACTGTGGTATCTCAGGGTCAATGTCATTGAAGCACAAGACGTGATACCAGGCGACAGAAACCGCTTACCAGAGGTTTCTGTGAAAGCTCAAGTTGGCTGCCAAATGATGAGGACCAAGATATGCTCCACTAGAACAACCACCCCATTTTGGAATGAAGATTTGGTTTTTGTAGCTGCTGAACCATTTGAGGAGCAATTGACAATCACCGTGGAGGATCGCTTGCACCCTTCAAAAGATGAGGTACTTGGGAAGATTAGCCTACCAATGAGCGTCTTTGAGAAGAGGCTGGACCACAGGCCAGTTCCTTCTCGCTGGTTCAATCTTGAGAAGTTTGGTTTTGGAGTGATGGAAGGTGATAGGAGGAATGAGCTTAAATTTTCAAGCAGGATTCACTTGAGAGTTTGCCTTGAAGGTGGATACCATGTCCTAGATGAATCCACTTTGTACACAAGTGATCAAAGACCAACAGCAAGACAACTATGGAAGCAGCCTATTGGGATACTTGAAGTGGGTATCTTAGGAGCACAAGGGCTTCTCCCAATGAAGATGAAGGATGGCCGTGGCAGCACTGATGCATATTGTGTTGCCAAGTATGGTCAGAAATGGGTCAGAACCAGAACACTTTTGGACACTTTTAGTCCTAAGTGGAATGAGCAATACACATGGGAGGTTTATGATCCTTGCACTGTGATAACATTGGGGGTCTTTGACAACTGCCACTTGGGTGGAAGTGAAAAAGCTCCTGGTGGCAGTTCAGCTAGAGATTCTCGGATTGGAAAGGTAAGGATTCGGCTATCAACCCTTGAAGCTCATAGGATCTACACCAATTCTCACCCACTTCTTGTTTTACACCCACATGGGGTTAAGAAGATGGGTGAGCTTCAGCTAGCAGTGAGGTTCACAGCACTTTCACTAGCCAACATGGTTCATATTTATGGCCAACCCTTGCTGCCAAAGATGCACTACTTACATCCTTTCACAGTTAACCAAATAGATAGTTTGAGGTACCAAGCCATGACTATTGTAGCTGCAAGGCTTGGCAGAGCTGAACCCCCTTTGAGGAAGGAGGTGGTGGAGTACATGTTGGATGTTGATTCTCATTTGTGGAGCATGAGAAGAAGCAAAGCTAACTTCTTCCGCATAATGTCCCTTCTTTCTGGCATGATCACAATGGGAAGATGGTTCATTGATGTTTGCCATTGGAAGAACCACATCACATCAGTTCTGGTTCACATTCTTTTCCTAATACTGATATGGTACCCAGAATTGATCCTACCAACATTGTTCCTCTACATGTTCTTGATTGGTCTGTGGAACTATAGGTTCCGTCCTAGACACCCACCTCACATGGACACTAAACTCTCATGGGCAGAAGCTGTTCACCCTGATGAACTTGATGAAGAGTTTGACACATTCCCAACTTCTAGATCAAATGATGTGGTGAGAATGAGGTATGACAGGCTTAGAACTGTTGCAGGTAGGATTCAGACTGTTGTTGGGGACATAGCTACACAGGGTGAGAGGTTTCAGTCTCTACTGAGCTGGAGAGACCCTAGAGCTACCAGTTTCTTTGTAGTGTTTTGCCTTTGTGCAGCTGTGATTCTCTATGCAACACCATTCAGAGTTGTGGCTCTGGTGACAGGCTTGTATTTTTTGAGACATCCAAGGTTTAGGACCAAGCTACCTTCTGTACCAAGTAACTTCTTCAAGAGGCTTCCAGCTAGAACAGATAGTTTACTGTGATCTTGTTTTGCATAGTTTTAGTTTGTTATACATGGTTCCACTTTGCAATTTATTTATAATATCCTTTCTACTTCAAAATAATTAGTCCCTCCAAGTTCCATCTTCTCAGAATGTGACTTGGCAAGGGAAACACACTAGACACCATACTGAGATAGTGTATCAATGCATTTATTCATCGATAGCAATATCGGAATGATAGAGGTATCTGTGAACTGTACCATGATAATGGTTTCTCTGGATTTTTGTTTCCAACATTAACAAAGGCTGAATATACGAATAATACGACCAAGCACTTAAAAGAATAGAATAAGAAAAACAAGTTTAATTAGAAGAGCCGGAACAAAACCGAAGAAAATAGTGAAAGAAGGGAGAAAAAATGAGAGAACAAAAGATGTGATTGATGAAGAAAATTGTGATTGGTATATAACAAGATGGTTTATATAATGCAGTCATAACCGGTTATAGCAGTTAAGGGAATGGTAGCTGATATTCTAACGAATAGTAACTACTCGAAAACTGGTGCCATACACTTATCTTCCAAGTTCTTTTATAGTTTCATCATGTTGGAAATAAATAGAACACATAGTTGCACTGTGGTTACAACTACAGTTTTAAGCAAAAGTTTGGTGGATCTCTTGCGCAATCTAATAGCTTCTTTAAGGTTAACACAACACCATGCTCGAACTCGTACACTTGAGGTCGTGATGGAGTCTTACAATCGGTACCATAAAAAAAATAACAATAGAGAAAAGAATGGTAAAGATATAGAAAAGAATAATCTTCAAAAAGACACAACCTCTTTTTATATAGATTATTAAAAAATAGAAATATCAAATATAATAAATATGGTAAAAAAATAAGATTAACAGAGCATTGCAGTGGTTGTCTTCCAAACTAATGGTAAAACTATAGTAAACTGAGTCAATAATTATCAATTTTGGTTTTGTCTCTAACGATCATAAGAAGATAACAACTTAATCCAATTAAATTGACATTGTACCAACAATCTCCCATAAAATGGACTTCATTTTATTATATTCCATTACTTGAGTAGTTATGTTCACTTTTCTTAGGAATGAGATGGAGCTAAAAGTATGAACCTTTATAAAATTATATTTTATCCTCAGCATCTCTTCATTATTATATACTTACATTATATTTAAATTACACACATCATATTTCACTGTTACTAAGAACAAAATTATTTATTTAAATAAAAATATAAAATTAGAATACAAAAAATATATTTCATTTATTTTTATAAAATTATTTTAAAAACATTACATATTCAATAAATATTTTTAAAGTCACAATAAAAATACAAAATTTAAAAAATAACATTAGTTAAATTTATTAAATCATATGATATAAAAATGTTTGAAATTATTTTATTTAAATAAAATTTAATGTATTAAAAAAATAAATATAATATCATTATTATAAATCATAGACATATACTACTTAATATTATAAAATTTATAAATGCAAACAAATAACTTGTAAACTTAACAAAAATTAATAAATGTTTGCAAGTTTAAATTTTGACTCATCTTAATTTATAATTATTTATTTTTTAAAATATATTTTTTATATTTAAAATATAATTTTTAATTAATTTTAAATAAAATAATTTAATAAAAACTGTAAATGAATATATGTGTCTTTTATTAAAAAAATAATATAATATTTATTAATTATTTTCACTAAAAGAGTAGGTTAACCATCTTCTAATCTAACTTTAATCCACATTTTTTTTTTATATGGCAGGACTTAATTAGGGCTAAAGTTAAAGCTTCAAAAAAATTAAGTGTGTAATGAATTATATGGAGTAGGCTGGGCTAAGGCCATATTTACACCTCTAATGCTGCTGCCAATGGCCCTGTTAGCCGGAGTGGTTCATCAAGATCAGGATCCAATGGGTACAGTCGACATTCCAGTGATCCTGCACAAAATGGTGATGTGAACTTAATGAGTTCAAACTCTGCTTTTATAGTCAAACTGCCAAATTGGTATGCACATTTGCATACATCCGAAAGAGCTACCTCGCATCTAATGGCTCAATACCAGTGACTAAGTCATGAATTGTGACTTATTTCTTTCATGATCATCACAAATGCAACCTGAATAAGGATTTGCGTAGACGCTTTCTTCCCCTTGGGTGTGGCGATGGACTTTTCTGGGATGAGAACTCCAATTCTAATTCCATGCATGTTTTTAACCCTTGAAAAATCGTCCCAAGAAATCAAACCGTTGTCCAATTGATCAATCAGCCTCACGAACCTTTGTCTGCACCACATTAAGCTCCATTAAATATATATTTGACACTCATTCATGAATGAGTCCCTGAACCGAATCCCATCTCAGCCACTGGTTTTTTGTTGAGTTAATCCATATATGTGGCGGGAAGTGCAAGTTCAACAAATAAATTTAGGCCTCTTTACTTTTCACTTTTGTCGACAGGTAATATGAGCATTGTCGTGGGTAGTTTACTGTAAAGTTCCCTCTCCCAAAGATAAAAGATAGTGCCACTAGGCACAAATTCTACTTTGGAGAGAGAAAAATCAAAATTTCCGTTGTCCTAATTATGATTTTAGCTTTCCCATTGTATCGGGTACTCTTGAATGTTCAAGATTTGAGTGCCACTTAACCAGTTAGGTTCCAAAATATATTTTGATTTGAAGCAATCTGGATTCTTTTAATTGATCGGATGATGGCTTAGGGTCTTGCTAAAACATAAATTAACTAGTTAAGCACATTAGAAACATTGGAAGGCAGCATGAAGCTGATGACTGTTATTGCACATGGATAGACAGAGTCACTTATTTAAACATTACACATTCGTCTCCAGGCATGATGCCGTTAAAACAAAGTAAGCCACATTTGGTTAGGCTTACCAGTCCAGGGCCAAAGTATTATCTGTTTAAGACTTGGATCAGAGCCTTTCACATCCATCACCATGTCGTCAGATAAACTATAAATGGTACCATCATTTTTAAACACCCATCGTTGGCTAGCCCATGCATTGCTACAAGCCATCATGACAATGGTAGCTCCTTGTTTGTGTTCTTCAGATGTTAAACAGCTGTTTGTATTTTCCACTGGACGTATAGAACCATCTGGGTAAATTGCCCATTGCTGCTCCTTCTTGTTGCTATCACAGTCAGCAAGCCACATGTTACTTCCGTGAGCTTCCATGCAGAGATCCAAATACCCAGCAATTGAAGTTACAAAAGGGCCTGTTTCAGTTCCTGTAAGCCAGCCCTGTCGCATTCGATATTCGTTCTTTTGCACGGTAAGTGTCTCTCCCATGGCACTGGATTCAGCACTCAAGGCCAAGGCAGAGCTTGGATTGATAATAGTTCCATTGTCCCATATCTCCCAATTAGTGGCCCCTGCTGCGGCGGAGGCACAATCAAATATCATGACGTAATTCCCTGGAACAGCATTACCGTATGTAGTTAAACACTTCTCCTTGGACCTTATCGTCTTGTCATTTTTCAAGGTCCACAGCTGGTTCTCTTGGCCTGTGCATTTCCACATTATGATAGGATTGCCATTGTGATAGGCATTGTCAGAGACGTCCACGCACATCCCATCTCGACCAGCAATCTGCACGGTTGGTTCAAAGGTATCGCAAGTCTCTGAATTTTCCACAATTGATCTTATTAACAGAGGTGATCGGTTTGCATTTGGATTGCGGACAAAGAGCATCAATGCTAGTACTGCAACAGTTGGGTGTGACAAGGAATCTACAATGACAGGTTCGTTACGAATATTTGTTAAGGTGACATTATTTCGAAAAGTACTTTGCTCTGATCCCTGAGCACCTCCTGACAGATTATCCCAATTGTTCTCCAAACTTAACATGGCAGGATCAGGTTGAAACGCATTGCCAGTTCGGATGCTGACACCAACCCGGTTTGAAATGTATCTAAATCGAGCTGCTTCTGCAACCATTTGGATTATCACGATCATAAGACGAGCTTTTTCTTCATTGTCGTCGGCGCCACCTCGTAGATACGTTATCGCATGTCTCAAGGCCTCTAACCCTAGATGTAGTTCCTCTCTAGATCACCATAAGAACCGTTAAAAGGCAATGTGTACCGGTTATCCACTGGTACGTCAGGGAAAAGGTTGGTAGATGCAGATGCTGGGGCATCACGGAGGAAATAGGCCTGAGTTCCTGCTTGGTATGCTACAACATATGCGTTAGTCAGATCGATACCTATTCGGATAGATTGCGTTGCCGAGTTCGAAAGTTCGATTGTAACATATTAATTTCTTTCTTCCAGTGTTGCTGGATCTCTAAGCACGGGTATGTCATGTATCAGCCCACCTGTTAGACGTTCTCGAAGAGCTTCAATGAACTGCTTGTAGCTGTCTTTAGTGGCACCTTCAGTAGTAAATTTAATGGCGTCTTCATTTGTTACAACTGGAAGATCGGCACATCTCAATGGAGAGAAAAAACAAGCCCATGCAGCACATAAAATCAATAGCTTCGAAGTTTTGTCCATTTGAAACTGCATGCAGTAGCACCAAATCTTAGCAATAGGATATAATCAAAACTGAAAGCAGTAATTCACATTTAGAACCATCATACGCCTAAAATATGTAAGCTTATAGACGGGGACCTATTTTTGTAGTGCCTGTCAGCGTAAGGAGTTGCCTTTTAGCCCTATTAACTGTTTAGAACTTTTGGTGAACTAACCATTTGTTTACTCTAAACGTGGGTGAACAATTTAATGGTCGTTCTATATAGGACTCCCAAACCGGAAAGGGTGGCAAGGTAATGAGGTCTTCCTGGTAAAAATACTTAGCCAATTTGACCCAACAAGACCTTTTATGATTTAAGCACGTCAGTGAATCTCAACAAGGTTTTATAGATATCTCTATTAGTAGATGAGAAAGAAAAGCGAAGGATAGACATTATAATAATCAGAGACAAAGTCACAATTTTTTCACTTGTTTATATATATCAAGAATCAAAAGAAAAAGAGATATCATATATATTGAGATTTCGCTTACCTTGGAGGATGCTTGCTATGCAATATTTGGTATTGCTTGAAAAAGTTGGTGAGTCATTGTGCCTTTTATAGGCAGAGGGATTGTTGATATCACCTCAGAATAAAAATCACCCACCCAAATTCGTCATATTTATTGTGCCTGTTTTTGGAGCATCCGTGTCAGGGTGTATAATTTACACGTGCCATGGGCCTGACAGATGTGGAGTCATTTCAGGCTTTATAAAAACAATAAAATAAAATACCAGTATCGCCCTTTAATGGGCTCAAGTATGGGCAGTTCAAAAATGGATACTAACATTTAAGGATGGATTAGACATATTCTAAAATGTTTTTAAATTTGCACTAATTGAAAAAAAAATCGTCATTGGACTACATGCAGAGGATCTTGGACCATTGGTACCACCTCATAATAAAAATCAAACACCTGTAATTACATAATTTACGCGGGCCTCACAGCTCTGAGTTCAGTGCATTATTGCTTCCAGCTGGCTTGAAAGTGGTGGCGTCATTGCACCTTTTGCATTTGCATGCAGAGGGATCTTGCACTATTGGTACCATCTCCGAATATGATTGAAACTCGCCAACGGCTCATATTTTTTTTTACCTATTTTTGGATTTGCTCATAGTCACATAGTGCATAATTTCTGGACAATTGTGGAGTCATTGCAGCTTTTGCATTTGAATGCAGAAGGAATCTTGTACTATTGGTACCATCTCCGAATAAAAATCAAACACCCCAATTTTTCATATTTTGTTGTGCCAGCTTTAGTCTGATTTGGAGAGTGCATAATTGCTTCTGGCTCGCTTGAAGTCGTGGCCTCATTGTCATTGTGCCATTTATTTTTTAAGATAACTATATTAAATATTAATATAATTCAGATAAAATTTGTCAATTTAATAATAATAATAATAATAATGAATAATTATTTTACCTTAGAAAATTTTTAAGGTAAAATAATTATTATAATTTGATGAAATAAAAATTAATATTAGAATTTTTTATTAGGTTAATTAGAAAAAATAAAATAATTTTTTTAAAAAAATTAGTAATTAAGAATTATAAAATTTGAAAATAAAATTAGTCATCATAATTTTTATAAAATAGCCACACACATATAAAAAATTTATAATAACAAACACTAATAGAGATTATTATTAAATAAATTAATTTAAAATTTCTTTTATTTACACATAAAATGTTATAACTTTTATAAGACAAGAAATTTTATTAATTTAAATAAGTAATTATCATATAAACAACAGTTACTTTTACTCTAATTACTACCATTATTTAAATGATAGTTAATATTTTATTTATAAATATTTCTATTAACACAATATTATAATTACAATTAAATAATTTTCTTCTAAATATTATTAAATTAAATATGTAATTTTAAATATAAAAATAAATTCAAATAATCAGAGACAGAACTTCTAACGTGATAAAGCTTAATTTCTTTCAATAATTTCTAACTTGATAAAAATTTCTCCTAATTTATTTGCGTTGAGTTGTGAAAATTTTGCCTTTATATATACAATTTAGATTTGATAAAAAGACTGCTTCTGGTTTTGGATGAAACAACGCATCCAGAGTGTAGGGAGTTGGGCAAGAACATAAGTGTTGATCTTTCTCAAGACGACACTATATTACACATTTGTGTGACATAGACTATTTCACCCTAGACAGAGAACATACTTTATAAAAAATAAAAAACTCAATTCATTAAATATTCATTGGACTGCTTCAAAGTCGTGGGGTCATTTCAACATCATGATACAGTTAATCCATTTAACGTAGGAATTGGACATTCACTTTTATTTTTGTTTAAACAAAAATAAATTTACTTAAGCATAAATATAAAAAAAATTATACAAAATTAGCTTAAATAAATTTAGCAGATTTTTTTATATTAACTTAAGTAAATTTTATGTATTTTTTCTTAATTTTCTTTTCTCCTTCTTTTCATGCTTCAACCTTCATATTTAACTCTTTTTTAATCTTCATATTCAACATTCTTTCTTCCATCTCATATCTAACTCATCTCTTCTTCTTCCCACTCTCACTCTACCTCATACCTATATTTCTTTCTTTACTTCATACCCAACTCTCCACCCTCCTCTCTCTCTACTACCACTCCTATACCACCGCTCTTCTTGTCTCTATCTATCCCAAGTCCTCTCTTCCTCTCACATCTAGCTTTCATCTCTTCAAATGCACACAATTCACTTAAAACATTATAGTTTTAGAATATTTTAAATATTATAATATTAAACCATTCAAATATAATGGTAGAGAATGTCTATAAATATGCATGATATCACATTGCAAATGCAATAAGAAAAAAGCAAGCTATCAATTCTTCATCTCTTAAGTTTTGATAAGTTCATATTTTGATATATTTTATGACTTATATTTATATACTTAGAATTTATTTTATGGGTGTTTCACACTAATTTTATTGTTAATTGTTGTAGTTAAACATAAAAGAATCATCGATGCATTATGAAAATATTCTAGACAAAAATTGAATAAATTTAGTTAAAATTAAAGTCTCGTTTGTAAGTATACATGACTGTGCTTCATAATCAAGCATGAGTGTACTTCAAGCACGGCCGTGCTGATTGAATTTGAGTTCAAAATTTAAATTTAGTTTTTGAAGATTGCGGGAGTTTTAAATTAGATGGAGATTTGAAAATTTCAAAGAAGATTTTGGCTAGAATTTTGAAGGTTGGCAAACCTAATTTCCTTTCTTAAATATAAAACTTATTTATGGAAAGTCATTCCACATCCTATATAAAGAAGTCTTATACTACTAATAAAGACATCTTTTTTTTCACACTATCTTCGTCATCTTCTTCTTTTGAGTTTTGATTTAATCAACCATTGAGAGTTATTAGAGAGAGTGAGAAATCATTGAAAAAGATGAAGAGTGGCCCTTCAAAGTCTAAACAAATGATTGAGCATCCCTTAAAGAACGAAAACTTTTGTCATCTTCCTTTCCTTTAGAGTTTCTTCAGTTTAAGCTCTCTTTTGAGTTTTTATAAACTTGTTTATAATGTTTTTTGTTGTTTACTTTATTATTAGTAACTAAATCTATAGTTAGGACTATAGTAAATTTTATTGCATACTCTATAGTTTTCTCTTTATATTTTATCATATTGAATTATATTTTACATTTAAAAGTTGATGACTTTTAGCATTTTATAATTTGTTGCAGTGTATGTATATGTACCACATGTAATTAATGAAACTATATAATAAAATAAGATAAAGGGTTAAGTAGATTAAACTTAATTCTTTTCTTTTAACCATTATTAAATTAATAAACTCATAAATTTTGTATGTTTTCTCTACTTTTTTTTTTGTATAATTATTTAGAGTAAGTACTTAAGAAGAAGAATATTAATATTGCATAATCATTGAGTATTAATAAAATAAGTATGGGTGGTTAACAAACATAGGATACCAATATTGGAATTAAAATAATTAAAATATAAAGAGGTGTAATAGGACTATATGCTCTAAATTTATCGCATTCAATCATTGTAAAAAGTTGCATTATTGTTTTTTTAATTGTTTTTTAAATTTAAATTCTTATCATTTTAATTTATCATGTATCATTTAGTTTAAACAATTAAATTAATTTATTATTGATACTTAAAAATAATTTTTAGTAACAATAACTTCAGAACTTAAATCTTTTGACGAGTACACTTGAATGCTCAAGATTTTAGTGGCGATTGTGAGGTTCCAAAATAAATTTTGATTTAAAGCAATCGGGATTCTCTTAACTGATCACTTGATCGCCTAAGTTCTTGCTAAAACGTAAATTTACTAGTTAAGTATATTAGAAACATTGCAAGGCAGCATGAAGCTGTTGACTATTATTGCACATGGGTATAGATACAATCCCTTATTTAAACATTACACAGGCAGATAACATTTGCCTCCTCAGGCATGAAGCCATTAAAACAAAGTAACCCAGTTTTGGTTAGGGTAACCATTCCATGGCCAAAGTATTATCTGTTTAAGACTTGGATCAGAGTTTTTCACATCCATCACCATGTCGTCGTATAAACTATAAATGGTACCATCATTTTCAAACACCCATCTTTGGCTAGCCCATGCATTGCTACAAGCCATCATGACAATGGTAGCTCCTTCTTTGTGTTCCTGAGAAGTTAAACACTGGTTTGTATTTTGCACTGGACGTATAGAACCATCTGGGTAAAGTGACCATTGCTGCTCCTTCTTATTTCTATTACAGTCAGCCAGCCACATGTTATTTCCGTGAGCTTCCATGCAGAGATCTAAATACCCAGCAATTGATGTTACAAAAGGGCTTGTGTCAGTGCCTGTGCGCCAGCCCTGTCGCATTCGATTTTCATCTTTTTGCACAGTTAGTGTCCCTCCCATGGCACTGGATTCAGCACTCAAGACCAAGGCAGAGCTTGGATTGATAATAGTTCCACTGTCCCGTATCTCCCAATAAGTGGCCCCTGCCGCTGCGTAGGTACAATCAAATATCATGACGTAATTCCCTGGAGCAGCATTACCGTATGTAGTTAAACACTTCCCCTTGGACCTTATGGTCTTGTCTTGTTTCAAGGTCCACAGCTGGTTCTCTTGGTCTGCGCATTTCCACATTATGATAGGATTGCCGTCGTTATAGGCATTGTCAGACACACTCACGCACATCCCATCTCGACCAGCAATGTGAACGGTTGGTTCAGAAGGATTGCAGGTCGCTGATCTTTCCACAATTGATCTTATTACTAGAGGTGATTGGTTTGCATTTGGATTGCAGACAAAAAGCATCAGTGCTAGAATGGGAACAACACTGGCCACGGAATTTACAGTAAAAGGTTCGCCACGACGATTTGTTAACGTGATATTAGTTGGAAAAGTTCCTTGCACAGATTGTTGAACACCTCTTGATAGACCACTCCAATTGTTCTCCAAACTTAACATGGGAGAATCAGGTAGAAACGGGTTACCAGTTCGGAAGCTGACACCACCCCGGTGTGATATGTACTCAAATCGAGCTGCTTCTGCAACCATCTGGATTATCACGATCATGGACTGAGCTCTTTCTTGATTGTCATCGCGCCCACTATGTAGAAACGATATCACATGTATCAAGGGCTGTAACCCTAGTGTTATTTGCTCTCTAGACCGACGAGCCGTCCTCTCTAGATCACCGTAAGCACCAGTAAAAGGAAGTGTGAACTGCTCCGTGTGATTGAAAAGGTTGTTAAATGCAGATTGCGGGGCATCACGGAAGAAATAAGACCGACTTCCTGCTTGGTATGCTACAACGTATGCATTAGTCAGATCGATACCTATTTGGATAGATTCCGTCGCCGAGTTTGAGAGTTCGATTGTTACATATCGATTTTCTGGCGCTGTTGTTGGATCTCTAAGCACAGGTATCTCATGTATCTGCCCACCTCTTAGACGGTCTCGAAGAACTACAATGAACTGCTTGTAAATTTCTGAACTGGCACCTTCAGTAGTAAATATTGCTACTGGAGGATCGGGTCCTGCGGTACATCTCAGTGCAGAGAATGAACAAGCCCATGCACATAAAATCAGTAGCTTCAAAGCTTCGTTCATTTGAAACTGCATAAAGTTGAACCAAATTTTAGCAATGGGATGAAATCAAAACTAAACGCAGTAATTCAAATTCAAAACCATCATACTCCTAAAATCTGTAAGCTTATAGACGGGGATCTATTTTTGTAGTGTCTGTCATAGGAAAGAGTTTCTATTGAAATCAAGTATGAATTGAGTTCCATACGAAATGAGATATGAGTAAGTTAGGGGTTTATAAAAAGATGAACCTATATACTCATTGCTTTAAGGTTTTGAGATTGCATTGTGGTATCCTACTTTATTGTAAGATTCCTTATTTAGGTCTTGTATCTCTATTAGATGAGAAAGGAATGCAAAGGATAAGCATTATAATGATCACAGTCAAAGTCACAATTTTTTCACTTGTTTATATATATCAAAAATCAAAAGAAAAACGAGATACCGTATTGAGATTTTGCTTGCTTCTCAGTGTGTTTGCAGGATGCTATATGCAGTGTTTGGTGTGGCTTGAAAGTTGGGGAGTCACCATGCCTTTTATAGGCAGAGGGGAATTGTGGAGTCATTGCACCTTTTGCATGCAGAGGGATCTTGGATTATTGGTATCATCTCCGAATAAGAATGAAACACGCCAACTGGTCATACTTTTTCACCTATTTTTGGAGCATTAGTCTGATTTGCTCTATTGGAGCATTAGTCTATTTTCTCATAGTGCGTAATTTACATGTGTCATCGGCTTAATAATTGTGGAGTCATTGCACCTTTTGCATGCAGAGGGATCTTGGACTATTGGTATCATCTCCGAATAAGATTGAAACACGCCAACTGGTCATACTTTTTCACCTGTTTTTGGAGCATTAGTCTGATTTGCTCTATTGGAGCATTAGTCTATTTTCTCATAGTGCGTAATTTACATGTGCCATCGGGTTAACAATTGTGTACTCGTTGCACGTTTTGCATGCAGAGGGATCTTGGACTATTGGTACCATCTCCGAATAATATATCCAAAGAAATAAAAAGGCAATCATATCTCTTAATTATTAAAGAAAAACGGGTAATAAATATCAGTAATTCAATCCAATAAGAACAAAAAAACGTCATTGATTGATGAAAAAGTTTAAGCAGGACAATCGGCAGAGACAAAATGAGAATTTCCTTTCCATGGATGAGTAGGTGACTCATCTTGGTTTGAATTTTTTATTTTATTACTCTCACGTGTTTCCTGTTGATTTCCGATGTGGTCTAGGAATTTGCATTATTAAGATGATAAATTTGTACTGTATACTAGGCTTTGTTTATCATATATATTGTATAAGTTCGGCGTAAACCGGGGATATATGAATTCATATTCTTTGCCATCCCATAAACATTGGATTAAAAGATCTTAAGGTGTTATTAACAAGGATAATTAAGTTATCCAACTACTTAGTTTAAAAGAAATCATATTAAGATATTTCAAAGAAATCTGAACATTTAATTTTTTTTATGTCAAAATCAACTATTAATTGAGATACTAAAACTCTTAGCAAAATGCAGTTCACGTACAACTATATGATTCTCAACAATAAACTAAGAGCAATAAATTGTAACATCAAATCTACTCTTAAACGTAATAGCAAAGATCTCTTTACGATTCCTCCAACTCTGTTGAGATCAAAGTTCCCTATCTTCTTCTTGAGCTTTTGGAAGGCCTAAGGCCTTAGGTTTCAAGGCTAAAGTCATAAAATGTGCAACCTACTCCTGAGTTTTACAGTGCACTGACTTGACTTCTCCAGCTTTTGTAATATCTCTTAAAAAATAAAAATGTACTCTAATCCGTTCGTGCATTATTGAATTTTATGAAAGTTTAATTGTTGAGCTATTATCACAAATGATGACAGTGTTACCTTCTTGAATATGATTTAAGTTTCTCAAAACTCCTCATCCACAAAGCAAGCACAGTAAAAAATAACAGCAAACTCTACTTCAATAGTTAAAGAATAATGATTGGTTGTATTTTGGGCATATATGATAATGCTCCCAAACTCAATAAAAAAACATAATCAGGTGTACTTTTAAAATCTTCTTCATCTCCACATAATTAGACTTTTAAGTATTTTTCCTCTCCCTTCTTGTAGAAAATTTCATAGTTAATAATTTCTTTAAGTACCTTAATATTCTTTTACCAGCTTGTAAATGCAATTCAATTGGTTTTGACACATACCTGGTAATTAAGCTCACACTAAACATAATATTTGGCTTTATAACTAATAAGATGCATTAAACTTCCAACAATTTACTTAAAATAAGTGTCATTCACAACCACACCATCAACATTTTTATTAATCATAAAATCTAAAACACTTATTAGGAATAGAGATCAAGGTGAATTGGAAGGTAAAGGAGGAGGAGTTCCATGCTTTCTTGAAAATAATTCTTGTTATTGAAAAGAATCCTCCAAAAGAGTTTTTTCTTTTAATATACAACAAGAGGAAAAGAAAATTTATCTAACAAAAAACTAACAAACTGCCTAGGTTGGCAATGGAATAAATCTCTACGAGTTACCACAATAATAAAAAAATTCTAACAGAATAAATAGTGACTTAATATCCCCTTCAAGTTAGAGCAAGAATGTTGATGAGGCCCAACTTGGAAAAATTGTGATGGGAGTAGAGCTTTGGTGAAAAGATCAGCAAGTTGATTGGAGGTAGATACATGAAAAAGGTGTATGAGACCAGATTGCAATTGATTACAAGCGACATGACAGTCTACCTTGATATGTTTGATGCGCTTATGGAATGTTGGATTCTTAGCAATATAGATAGCGGACTTGCTATCACAATACACAGGGAAGGGCATAGTAACGTTCAGCTGAAAGTCATCACATAAAAACTTGAGCCATTGTAATTCAGAGGTCAACAAAGCTAGTGCACGATACTCAGCTTCAGATGATGAACAATAAATAGTGGACTGTTTCTTTGACTTCCAAGAAATGAGACCAGAGCCAAAGAAAACACAGAAACCAGTCACAGAATGTCTAGTGTTGATCTCGCTTGCCCAATCAGAATCGAAAAAAGCTGTAATAAGAGAAGCCAATCTAAAGACAACCCTTGAGGTATCGAACAACCCATGTAGCAGCCTCAAAGCGGTGAATGCGGGGAGTAGTCATAAATTGACTTAATTGTTGAAGTGTGAAGGATATATCAGGACGAGTATTTGTGAGATAGAGTAGCCTTCCAATCAGGCGATGATAAGAAGAAGGATCTGGATATAGATCACCCTGATCAGCATAGAGCTTCATGGAAGGGTCAATGGGGGAGGAGGCTAGTTTACAACCAGATAGTCCAAATTCTTCAATAAGCTCTAAACAGTATTTTCTCTGGTTGAGGATAATCCCTTAGAGCCGGCTATTTTGAGACTAAGAAAAAATTTCAAAGAACCCAAGTCCTTAATCTTGAGTGAATCATCTGAGACCTGTTTTACAAGTTAGATTTCCTGTAAGTCATCTCCGACGAGCATAATGTCATCAACATAAATCAAGAGCGCAATAATCTTAGGGGAAGTATGTTTAACAAACAATGAATGATCACCTGAGCTTTGTTTATAACCAAGTCGTGTCAAGGTGGATGTGAGCTTGAAATTCCACTGACGACTTGCTTGTTTCAAATCATAAAGTGACTTGTTAAGCTTACAAAGAGTGGTGGGTGTAGAGCCAGAAACACCAGGGGGCAGGTTCATATATATTTCCTCAGATAACTCTCTATGAAGGAAAGCATTATTGACATCTAGTTGGTATAGAAACCAACAACGTGAAGTTGCCGAAGCAATAACAAATATCATTGTTGTAAACTTAGCAACTGGAAAGAAGGTCTCAAAGTAGTCAACCTAGCTAGTTTGTTAGTTTTTTGTTAGATACATTTTCTTTTCCACTTGTTGTGTATATATATATATATAAATCCTTTAGAGTATTGTTTTTAATAATAAGAATTATTTTCAAGATAGCAGAGAACTCCTCCTCCTTTTTCTTCCATTTAACCTTGATCTTTATTCCTAATATGGTATTAGAGCTCTAAATAGAGCTCTGGTTCATTGCTGCTTCAGCAATTTCTTTCTTCTACCATTTCACTCGACCCTTATGGCGACTTTTGCTCAAGATTACCTAACCAACCCATTGAACACATACTTTCTTCATTCAAATGAGAATTTTGCCATGATTCTTGTCCTAGAATTTTTGAATGACAAAAATTATCATGCGTGGTGCAGATCTATTCGCATGTCTCTGCTATCTAAAAACAAATTTAACTTTGTTGATGATTCATTGCCTCTTCCTACAAAATCTGATTCAATGTACACGGTTTGGGAATGATGCAACACCACAGTGATCTCATGGCTTCTTCAATCCATGACACAACCGATAGTGCAATATGTTCTATGGATGGATAAGGCTATGGATATTTGGAAAGATCTTAAGGAAAGATTCTCGCACTCCGACAAATTTTGTATAGCTGATTTGCAAGATCTATATACCTGCAATACCAAATTGAAATCTATTTGGGAGGAATTAGAAATGTTCATACCTATCGCTATATGTTCATGTTCAATTCCATGTTCATGTGGTGTGCTTGATGTTGTTAAGAAATATCGAGAAGACAATTATACAATCAGATTTCTTAGAGGTCTCAATGAGGGATTTGCCCAAGTAAGATCTCAATTAATACTGATGGAATCGATGCCTGGTATAACCAAGGTGTTCTCACTCTTGTTATTCAACAAGAAAGGGAGTTTGGTGGACCTCTCTTTACTTAAGGTGCTACTCAGGGGATGGCATTCATGCATTCCTCTGATAGTGCACAAAAATAATCCAATCCTTCAAAAAGAAAAGGAGGGAGTTCTCTGCTATAAATACTTATTGTTATTGAAAAGAATCCTCCAAAGGAGTTTTTTTATATATAACAAGAGGAAAAGAAAATTTATCTAACAAAAACCTAACAAACTAGCTGGTTTGGCAATATAATAAATCTCTATCAGTTACCACAATAACAAAAAAATTCTAACAGAATAAAGAGGGACTTAATAACACTTGGACCTTTCATAGGTTTGCTTTCAAATATTGCAGACTTCTTCAAGATATTGATAGCATATTTCCTTTGACATACAAAAATTCCTTTCGATTTTTTGCAAAACTTGAATGCCAAAGAAGAATTTCATCTTTCCTAGGTCTATCATATCAAAATCTTGCAAGTTGATCAAAGATTATTGAATTTAAAGTGGCTATTACATAGCCTTTACAACTATTGAAAAACTTCTCTTGGACTTTGCTTCTTTTTCTATCAATTTCCTATAAGTCTTGAAAAATTACAAATTTTTTGATTTTTCAAAGAGAAAATAGACCCAACCTTTATAACTATAATCCTCAATGAAGCATAAGATATACCTTTTTCACTCTTTGAGATACACTTTATTGGATCTGCAAATATTTGCGTGTATGAGTTGCAAGACCTTGTTAACACGCCATTCACTCTTTCTGGAATTTGATTATCGTGTTGCTTACTAGTAAAACAATCCTCACAAGGGACATTTGAGAATTCCAATTAGTATTCCACGCACCATTTTCTTTATTTGCAATGTCTTCAAACCTTTATAACTTAAATGACAATACCTTTGATGTCAAAGGTAAGTGAGATCCAAAGAAATACGTAGACATTCTTCAATAGAGCCAATGATATTGAATCTTTCATTTAGAAGGATAAACATATGGTTAATATTCATTTTTGCGTGTACAATCAAGCCTTTGCCTAGATGATAAATATTGAAATCTCATTTTTCATGAGAATGGTAGAGCCCTTTTCTTACTACTGTCCAATACTCAACAAATTATTTTGAAGCTTAGGTACATAATATACATTTCGAATTAGAAAAGTAGTACCATTAAACACCAATCTAACACTACCTTTTCTAGCTACAAATATTCTAGAGTTATTTCCACACTTAACCAAGTGCTTATGTCTTACTGTAATACTCTTCTTTTTCTTAATTGTATAATTGCTATTGATTATGATGAAATTGTATTTTAATTGGAAAAATGTTTGAATGAGGTTACTGCAAGATGGCTCGCTCGAGCGAGACTAAGCGTTTTAGACTAGGTGATTATAGAGCATTTTTGCTCAACCGAGAATGAGTCTCGCCCAAATAAGATAGGATAGAGTTATCCTAACTGTCCTTTCGTCTAGGAGAGATGGACTCGCACAGGCGAGGATTCACAAGAAAAAAATAATAAACTCTCTAGATCTCTTTTTGCTCAGGCGAGAATGACCCTCACTTAGGCAAGAATATCAACAAAAGCTTAGAAGACAACTATATGATGTTTTCACCCAACCGAGAGTTCCTCACTCAAGAGATAATTAGCTCGATAAAAAAAGAGCGTGCGAATCTAAGAGATATTTAAAGGTTTTTCAGCATGAAAACTTGCATTACAATCCAAATTATGTTTTCTCTGAACTCTCACATTCTTTTCTTAGATAAATCTCCTTTAAACCCCAATCGTTCCTTGGATTCAAACTTGAATGTTCAATCCGATCGATTCCAAGTAAGTTTCTCAGAGTTTGATTCTCCATTCTTTATTTTCTTTTTTTCATTTTTTATTTTCTCAAGGGTATCATATTTTGTGATATTTAGGAAGAACTCTATTCTTTGAAAGATAAGCTCCACAAAACTCCTTTCTAAATCTTCTTTTGAAATAAGAAGAGTTCTATTTTGTCATTATAACATAGCATATATTTTAGGCTTTTGAGAGTGCTATTATGAGTTTCTTACATATGAATATGTAATAGAATGATATTTGAGTGTTGTGAATATTGATGATGCATATTGGTTGATTTGGATGTTTGTACTATATTTCTATGAAACATGTGATAAGGACTTAGTCTAGAATCGTTATGAGAGAACATAATACTTTAGTTGAATAATACGTAATTGTGATGAAAGGTTAATGATGTATGTTGATTGATTTTCGGTGTTAGTACTATATTCTTGTACTATGTGTAATTTGGACTTAGTTCGGAGTGCTTTACTAAGCACGATCTTTTTGCTAAGTGATGAGATTGATATAAAAAGGAATATGGGTTAAGTACAAAGTGATGAAAGGGATTAGTGTAAATAGTTATAGAGATATACTAGAAGTATAGAGTATAAAGATGATGCAGAAATCTTGGAGAAACATAGGGTGGTAAGTGACATTCGCATATGTGTACACGCTCTTTCTAAGAGCGAATGATCACATGGCCTCACATTTGTTTCTAGACTAAACTCATGACTATACCTTTACTAAGGAGTCTGTTATTGTATATGTTGTATCTATGTACATAAGTTAACCGATGACTATTTACCTATTTATGTAAGACCTCAAGAAGTGTTAGAGGTATCGAATATTTGTAATCACAGGGCACAAGAAAGTGTGTATTTGAGAGGAAAAGTGTAGTGATTGGTGATTATGTAAGATTATGTGAAATCTATTGTTGACTTTGTTTGTGTAGTTATAGTGACAATATTTCCTTTTATTTCAAAATTATAATTATGTTATGATGGTTAATAATAAAATTGTGTTATATTTAATGATAAGATAGATGTTCATCTCTACTAAGCATTTCAAGGAATAAAGATGGCAGAGCCTCAGAGACAAATTAGATTAGTAGATTATCTTATTAGGTATAAACTAAATTATGTATTTAGGAAATATTAACGATTTTACTATTTTAATTTTAATATAGATTGTGATTGTAAGTTAGGTAGTATATAGACTATAGAGATCAATGTAGATCATGGTGTCTCTTTTGATTATCCTATAAATAATAGAATTCGACACACCCTTAGCATATATATCTACCGAGGGATTGTTAGGTCTTCAGTAGTTGTAGATAATGTTTAAACTTTCCTTGATCACGACTTCTTGGGAGACCTACTCAGTATGCTTTTGAACGGATAACAAGTGTTGAGGTCGTATTTGATTTTGCAGACTTAGGAGAAGATAATGACCAGACTCCCAAAGAGGTGACTGAAAAAAAAAGTTGACACAATGATAACAACTAGGACTGAATCTTCAATATTTTGGGTGTAGACAGAGATTAGTCTTAAGACTAGTTTATTTTGTTATTGTAATTATAAAATATAAGTCCTAATGTAATTTGACAGCAGTCTGTAAATATTTAAATTTTGTATGTAAATAAAATTTATTAATATTTATTTCTTTATTATTTTAGTTTTGAGGTAATTATTGAAGATATAGTTTATCCTTTATTAATTTAAATACCTTTATAAACTTTTATGAAAGGATTTAATTATAGGGAAAAGTTAATGCCATTACATTTTACACTACATGTTTTAAAGAAATTTATTTCATTTCTTGTTCCATTATATAAATTATTATATAATTGTATTATAGAAAGTAATGGTGTGATATTTGAGAACATACCTTTTTCTACACACATATGATTAAAATACCGAGTCCAAGAATCATGTGTTATTCCTCTTTGTTTCATTTTTTTTTTTTTACATAAGTCATCAAAAAGAGCTCTTCTTCTTTGTCCAATTTTTCATAATTTGACACTTTGTTCCACTTGGGACATTCATATTGAAATTGCCTCAAATTTTGACACTTAAAACACTCCAATGTGGTCTTTGAGAAATATTATCTTCCTCTTCTACTTCCTCTACTTAATATGTTCCTCTTCCTCATCCATTGTTGCTTTCCACCTTTAGTGCTTCTTTACAATCTTGATTGACTCTTTTAAACTTTTGTTTAAGGATCACAAAAGAGCTTTGACGTTTGCAATGGACATAAGTAAATATTCAATTAATGTTTGTGAAATTTTCTCCACCACCTTCGAGTCAAGCATACCTCTCCATTGCTCCTAATTTTGTTTGCCATTTCCATTACTCTGTCAAAATATTCCATAATGATTTTTATTCACTACGCCAAAAATAAGCTTTTGAAGCACTAACTTAGATAGCGGTTAGTAAAAACTGCTTTGTAACAATACATTTAGAGAGCGGTTAACGTTAAACTGCTCTCAGATCTATACTTTTGAGAATAGTTCTCTGTTAACCGCTCTCTAAAATATACTTTAGAGAGCAGTTAGTGTTGAACCGCTCTCAGATCTATACTTCTGAGGTTCTCTATTAACCGCTCTTTAAAGTCATATATTAGAGAGTAGTTAATAAAGAACCGCTCTCTAAAGTCGTTCTTGGAGAGCGGTTAATAAAGAACCGCTCTCTAAAGTCTTTAACTTTTATAAATGAAACACGCTCATGCTTAACTCATGAATCTCTTTGTCTTCCTAACAAAGTTGGTCTCTTTTACTTCTATAAGTTCTTTTCATCTTTTATGTTTTCACAATTCTCTTTGTCTTCCTAATTTGTTCTCTTTCACGTTTGTAGGTTCTCTTCATCTTCTATGTTTTCACAGTTCTTCGTTCACATTTGTAGGTACCTTTTTCACAATTCTTTTTATTTTTTCTTTTTTTCTTTGTCTCTTTATTAACGCTAAATCATTCATTCTCTTTCTTTTATTTTCTCTTTGTTAACGGTGAATTATCTTATTAATTTATTCTCTTTTTCTCTATTTACTGTTTGGTTTTTGCAGATATGACTGTTTGATTAACATAGCGTATGAACTCAAGATTTAATTTTGATTTGTGATAAAAATGAAGAAATTTTGATTGTCACACTTGTAAATTAAAATTTAAACATAACAATAAATTAATTTTAGTTTGCTACAGAAAACTCGCAAATAAATAAATTTCAAATTTCAGATTCGCGGTTTAAATTCATATTTTGGAGTGCGGTTCTACGTGGAACTACTATCTAATCTTACACTCATACTTTAGAGAGCGGTTCCACGCGGAACCGCTTTCTAATCTTAACATTTGAGAGTGGTTATTTAACCGCTTTCCCAAATGTAATATATTGGATAACACGAAATTTTAGAGTAGTTTTAAACGCTCTCTAATTTAAAACGGAACTGTTCTCTTATCTCATTTTTGGCGTAGTGATTTCTTTCATTTCAAGAACCTTGAACTCGCTTCTCATTGCATTAATTAAGCAACAACTTCTTTACATGATTATTGCCTCAATTTTTTTTTTCAAGGAATCCCATACAATCTTGGACGCCCACCTATCTAAGACTTGTTTGAAAAATGATCCATCAATGGCCTTGAAAAGATAATACTTAACCTTATGATTTTTTGTTCTCATGTTCTCTAACTGCTCCAATTTAGCATCAGTCAACGCAGCCTCTTCAATAGTATGCTCGAAACTATTTTCAACCAAGCTCCGTAGACCCTTAGCACTAGGAAGATTCTCCATCAACTCACTCTAAAGGTCATAATGAAGACCATTAAAGTGAGCAATTTTTGCTGAAATCTTTTCGCCGCTCATCTTCCCTTTTCTCTTTACTACGTTGTGGATATGTATCAGGCCCGAGACTCTCATACCAGCTCGTAATGAATAAAAAGTATATATGTAACTAGCAAGCTGATTAAAGATTATTGAATTCAAACCGGCTATTATATAGCCTTTGCAACTCTTAACAGAAAGCTGAAAAATAGCTTACGTACAATTACATGATTCTTAATAATTGAAAATAAAAAATGAAGAGAAACTTGATATTAAAAAACTTATAACAACAAATCTACCTCTAATTGTAACAGCAAATATCCCTCTTCAAAAATTAGAAAGAAACAGGAAAAAAAAAAAAAGCATTTGAATCTCATATTCAATAGGTCCTACCCCTTTTCCATTTATTGGGATAAAGTTAGGCGGAAAACATTTAATTCGATACTTCAATTATATTATTAATCATATTCTTTCTTCGAAATATTTTCATGCTCCATAAAAAATCAGCTGGGTTAGGTCAGCCAGCGTAAACCCACAAAAATGGCAAAAATGGTGGGTTGGGTTGGTATTTTTTTCCTCACTTAAAAACAGGTCAATATGAGTCAGCTCACATAATCCATAGATTAAATGAATGAGTTAAAGCCAAGTTTACGAGGTTTGATACTTATTTTTAATTTAATTTTTCTATGTTTTATCAAACCTTTATAATTATATTATATATATTTTAGTTTATTTTGATAATTTTAAAACAATATATTTTTAAGTGAATCAACTCATGTAACTCGGCAAATTGGGCCAAATATGCTAAGGATATGCTACCGAAGTACCAAACCTTGATTTCAGTTAAAGACCTGAATGCATCTATAGAAGAAAGGTAATTTTTTTGTACTTTTCTGATGTTACAGCATATCCACCACAAGAAACTTGTGGCCCTTATAAATACAAGAAGTCATCAACGTTAAATTTAGGTATTTTAACACATAAGCAACTTATTCAAATCTAAGTCTGAGAAATATCTTAGTTAGAACTTAGATTTTAACGTTAAAAACATATTGATCAAATATATTCAATTATTAAGAACAAAACAAGAAAATAAAGATATAAAAATACTGAATATCAAATTTATATAAAGGTGAACCAGTCAAAATACATAAGAGGTTACTGATTTCATTCAATCTCAACAAAAAAAACTAGTTTTCCATGACAGTTATTACAAATATTCAGCAATTGAAATGATCAATACAAGATGAATACTAAGGACTTTGAGTGTTCCTACTCTTCTCCTTTAAGTGCTTCGTGATTTCCTTTTCAAAAAGTGTCTAACTCCCCCTAATTCAGTTGCATGTTACTTTAAATATGCTTCAGATTATTGGATTCTCGCTTAGGTACTAATTCTCCCTTAGGTGAGAAGGAAGACTTTATCTTGAAGAAAGCTCCCTTGTTTAGGTGAGGTATATGTCGCTTAAGCGAGATGTGGAGCCATTGAATCTCAACTCTATTAAACTCTCTCGCTCAAGCTAACCATTTTTGCTCAAGCGGCACACGGTGGTGAGTGTCTCGTTTGAGCCAAAAAATCTGGCTTAAGCGAGCTTAAGCGTCAACAAACTCATTCTCTCTACTCAAGCGAGAGATGCTAGCTTAAACAAGAGATTGTAATTGCCTAACAACTTTCAACATTCAGCCCATATGTTCTTTTCATTTTAATTTACTCGCTGAATCAGATTTTTCATATCAAATGTCATCAAACTTAAGTTCAACTCTTTATATATATATATATATATATATATATATATATATATATATAATATCTTATAATTAAAAAGATTGAAGCATAATTACATAGAATTAAATACAAAAAGTGCTTATATCTAAGACAGTTCTTACTTAATTACAACATATATCACTACGATTTACCTCACTCTAAACCCAAACATCTTTAAAGAAAGCCCTGTATCCAATTAAATTGACATTGTACCAATAACCTCCTATATAATGGAATTCATTTCATTCAATTGCATTACTTGTGTAGTTATATTCACTTTTCTTAGGAATGAGATGGAGCTAAAATTATGAACCTTTGTAAAATTATAAAGTTATTATTTTATCTTTAACATCTCTTCATTATTATATAATTACATTATATTTAAATTCCACACATTATATTGCACTCTTACGTAAGAAAAAAATTATTTATTTAAATGAAATTAGAATACAAAAATTAATTAAATATATCAATAATAATTATAATAAAATTTTAAGTTGACACATAATCTTTGTGGTGAAAGTCATCATATTGATTTTCTAAATTTAATAAAATGATATGTTAGATCTTCGTCTATAACTTAAACTCTCGAACACAACTCTTGATGTAACAGTGAAGCAACTTATATGATTATATAATTAGATCTAACTAAATATATAGAGTACTAATTCTAATTCTCTTCCATCATCAACTTTTGGTTTAAGGTCTACACTTAATTTTTTCTATATAAATCAATATTTAATGTCTAAATTTCATTAACAATTAGTCATATTATCAGTGAGTTTAAATATCTTCAAATATATCATAATATTAACTTATTTTTTATAAAATAAAAAAATCACAATTAATTATAACCCATAATATTTTTTTATTAAAATTCTATCATTTTATCTACAGTTGTCCATCCTCTTGTTAAAGTGACTTTATTTATTGAATCATATATTTTTGGTGTAAAATTATACATTATACGATAATTGAACATCCAAATATAAAATATTAGAATAAAAATAATAAAATAAATAAACAATATCTACACACCAACTAATATATATATATATATATATATATTTAATTTCATTCATTTTGAAATATGATTATTTCTAATGAAAAAAATATTTTTCTTAAAGTGTTCACAAATTTTTACTATCGTTTTTTTTAAAATAATTTCAGTTCTCTTAAATTGTTGGTAAGGAATTTTAATATATATAATATATTCAAAAGAACATATATTTGCAATTAAATCCTTCGTAAGCTGAAAATAAAAATGTAAGATATTCTTGTTATAATTTTGAAACTTTATGAAAATGATATTTATTGAAATGATTTTGTAAGTAAGTAGCTTTTTTTTATAGTAAAACAAAAGTAGTCACGTATTTATTGTTAGATTAATTTTTTACTAAGTTAAAATTGGTTGTCAATCTAAATAATATAATTAAATTAACTGTAGATTGATAATATTTAAATAAAATATATAAATTTAAATAATAAATATATTTGTAAATTAAAATATTAAAAAATAAATAGTTAGATGCATACAAACTCGAGTTGGTCAAGTTCTCTAAAAACTTTGTTAAAATAAAAAATAAAAAAAAAACTTAGATACACACAAGGAGTGATATTTGAAAGTTTTCTTTTGTCTGTGTTATAGCCTTAGTGGATATGCCAAAAATAACTTCTTATCTTTTATAAATATTTGAAACTTTGACTACATCAGGTTACATTTCATTACATTCCATTATATTTCTAGTCCTTCCAAAGATACAGGTTAAGAAATTAAAAATGATATATTTTTATTAAAAAAAATATGAAACTGCATTAAAAAAAATTATGAAAGGTATATTATATTTTGACAAAATATTATCCATCGTTAATTCCTTAACCAAAGGATACTGCCTAGCATTTATCTTTTAATATTATAATAACATTGTATATTTTATGCGTTAAATTTTATAACTTTTATAAAAATTTAATTTATAAATTTTTATCCTGTGTAGTTAAATATTTGTTAAATAAAATTATAATAAAAATATATATCGGTTACAAATTATGATTTTAGCTTTCCCATTTTATGGGGTACTCTTGAATGTTTAAGATTTGAGTGCCACTTAACCACTTAGGTTCCAAAATATATTTTGATTTGAAGTAATCTAGATTCTCTTAATTGATCAGTTGATAGCTTAGGGTCTTGCTAAAACGTAAATTTACTAGTTAAGCATATTAGAAATGTAATACCCTTCTTTCATATATATAATTTTACATTTATAACTTGTATTATTAAAATATGATTAGAAAAAATTGGTAAAATTTGTATACCTTAAAGAAATGGTGCAATATGATAATATAAATTCATATTTCTTGATAAATATACAAAATACCTTAATAAAAGATTTCACTTTGAAAATGAATGAAAATACATTAAAAAATTTATACATTTATTACATTAAATTTTATTATATCTGAGCACTTCCTTCCCCACAAATCCTTGACGAGTATGACCCTAGAACATATCAACTATCTCCCTCTCCTTTCTTTCATTACCTGAAAATAATCAGTAAGGGTAAGTATTTCCCACCTCACTAAGTCTCTTTTAATATAATTTATTTAATAGTAATTAAAGTTATAACTAATATTCTGTTCTAATTCATTATCAACAGGGTACAATTCATATTGACATTCATCACATTTAAATACATACAATCATATAACCATCAATTAGAGCATATACAACAATTCACTCATTATACATACATTTCAATGTTGACTTGTATGTGAGCATACATGTATCATATCATTTTAATGAATATGTCACAATATGTATGTCCCAGTAATACTCGTCAATGTACTACAACATACATATCATAACAACATAAATTGATCTATTACGATACATATATTATAATCATACATATTCTATATCATATCACATCTATAACACTTTTCATAATAATTGTCCCTGGGATCCCTTGAGGACTTCCTAGCATAGATAGCTGCTAGTTGGCCGTAACATAACTGATACACGTGTGTCACCCAGGCCCCTTTTAGCAAAGGTATAGTCAAGAGTTTCATCCGGAAAAGAGGGTGTAGCCTGTGAATGTCTATTTTCAATAAATTATTGTGTACCCTTTTATCATTAGCATTCACCATCCTCATTTTTTCAAGATTTCCTAAATCTTTTCCTTAACTCTATACTTCCAGTGTATCGTTGTACTATCTATATTTATTTTGTTTCTCTTACATCAATCAACATGTCATGCTACATGAGTTACAATTTATATAAATTTGTGGATTACAATATATATGATAACATACCCTTTAGTGTGCTATAATTTACATCGTAATCACCCTTTGTCAAGTAACTTGGACTCATGCATCATAATCACGCATCATATTTGGTGTAGTCATATTCCCATTACTCATTCATATATCACATGCTTTCAATTTTAATCAACACTTCCATCATTCCTATGAATATACTCATATTGGATATATTTCAACTATTAAATCATATCTACACTTATTACCTTATGCTAATCTAACATAGAATGTTGTCACTCAACATCATACTATACAATCAATACAATATATCATCCTATCACATAACTACCATTCATAGCACACAATGCACTCAGTACTATATGCCGAAGGCTAAACACCTTTGGACTCAGTCCAACTCGTACAGAATCAATATAGTCTCCCAATCTAAAGTTCATTATTTCATATCTTTTATTACTTAACTCATATACATTATCAGAAATGTAGTTCTAAGACACTTAAAGCTATTCTAGCCCACATCTTTCTTTTACCAAAAATATATTTCTCACCGTATAATTTTATAAAAATCATATATTATTACCAAATCAGGTTATTCAGATTCTCTTAAGTCGTTATATATGAATATAAAATCAAAACTCGAGAATAGAGATCTTAACATGAGAAGAGAACCAAAGAAAAGAAATAAAATAAAGACCTGAACTCTGAGAAACTTACTTAGATCTGAATGGAATCAGTGTTTGAGCTCAGATCTGGAAGAAATTCAGAGTCCGAAAGAGTTTTCTTTAGAGAGAGAGAAGAAAGAACTCAGAGAAAATGAAGAGAGAAGGTCATCTGGTGAGAAATGAATGTTTTTGAGACTGAAGTTCCTTATTTATCCTTCTAAACTAGCGCGATCTAGCTTGAGTGACATAATTCTCGCTTGAGCGAGCTTCCATCCTCGCCTGGGCGAGACAACCAGATAGCAAAACTACTCATTCTTCTGATATTCTCACTTAAGCGAGATACAATCTCGCCTGAGTGAGCTACACGTCACCTAAGCGAGGTTGAGTCCAGAAATCACCTATCTTTCCTATGACTCCTCACCTGAGCGAGCTCTATCTCGCTTGGACGAGATGCTCACAGCCTGAGCAAGATCTCTTTCTCGCCTGAGCGAGAGGACAGTTGGGGCAACGTTATCTCATTCTCGCTTGAGCGAAGGGTTTCAGAATGTTCTATTTTAGGAAATCTTACGTCACTTAAGCGAGATTTATCTCGGTTGGGCGAGATATCCTTTATTCAAATTCTTATTTTTCTTATCCAAGGATAATAAAATTGAGGGTGTTACAAGAAACATTGCAAGGCAACATGAAGTTGTTGACTATTATTGCATATGGGTAGATACAGTCCCTTATTTAAACATTACACATTCGTCTACAGGCTATTAAAACAAAGTAAGCCACATTTGGTTAGGCTTACCAGTCCAGGGCAAAAGTATGATCTGTTTAAGACTTCGATTAGTGTCTTTCACAACCATCACATGTTAAACAGTTGTTTGGTACCATCATTTTTCAACACCCATCGTTGGCTAGCCCATGCATTGCTACAAGCCATCATGACAATAGTAGCTCCTTGTTTGAGTTCTTCAGATGTTAAACAGTTGTTTGTATTTTGCACTAGACGTATAGAACCATCTGGGTAAATTGCCCATTGCTGCTCCTTCTTGTTGCTATCACAGTCAGCCAGCCACATGTTACTTCCATGAGCTTCCATGTAGAGATCCAAATACCCAGCAATTGAAGTTACAAAAGGGCTTGTGTCATTGCTTGTGCGCCAGCCCTGTCACGTTCGATAATCTTGGGTTTGCATAGTGAGGTTCCCTCGTAAGGCTCTCGATTCAACACTCAAGACCGAGCCAGAGTTTGGATTGATAATAGTTCGACTATCCAGTATTTCCCAATAAGTGGCCTCTGTTAACAATATGCTTTTCAAAATGCTATCAGTTATTTTCTATTATTTCAGTTTATTAAATTAGTATCATAGTCAATAAGTAGTTTTGATATTTTAGGAATAATTTAGTTTATTATCAAATCTTTCAGTTACACAGTTAGTTTAGGTTTCTTTGATTTATTATAAATGCATTGTTACTATTGAATAAAATTGAGTTCTTTCTCCATTCATTTTATTCATATTTTCTTTTCTTCACTTTATTTTACTTTTTTTTTATCATAAAACCAACATATTGGTATCAAGAGCTATTTTCTTACGGACCTATGAAAATGGATGTTGAATTAAATTTCTCACAAGTCGCTCCTCCTGTATTTGGTGGAAAAAATTATGATCTTTGGGATATCAAAATAAAGACTTACCTAGATGCTTTAAATCTTTGGGAAGCCGTTGAAGAGGATTATGAAGTTCTTCCACTGCTGCATGTTCCTACCATAGCCCAAATAAGAAGTCACAAGGAGAAAAAAACACGAAAGGCAAAGGCAAAAGCATGTCTTTTTGCTGGTGTTTTAACAACTATTTTCACCGGAATCATGACTTTAAAAACAGCAAAAGCAATTTGGGATTATCTTAAGGAAGAATATGCCGGGAATGAAAGAATTTGAGGCATGCAGTTGTTGAATTTGATGAGAGAATTTGAACTCCAAAGAATGAAAGAGTCTGAGATAATCAAAGTATACTCAGACAGACTGCTTGACATAGCCAACAAGGTAAAATTACTAGGTACTGATTTTCCTGGTTCTAGAATTGTTGAAAAAATTCTTCTAACAGTGCCTGAAAGATTTGAGGCTACGATCACAACCTTAGAGAATACCAAATACTTGTCCAAAATCACACTGGTGGAACTCTTAAATGCCTTACAAGCACAAGAGCAAAGGCTTGCAATGAGACAAGAAGGTGCTATTGAGGGAGCCTTACATATCAGGCATTATGAAAGTACAAGATACAACAAAAAGAAATCTTATCCTCCAATGTCATCATTGTGGAAAAATTGGTCATCCTCCTTTCAAATGTTGGAGAAGGCTAGATGCACAATGCCGTAAATGCAACAAAATGGGACATGAAGAAGTTATATGTAAAAATCAAAATCAACACCAAAATGAAGAGACTAAGATTGCTCAAAATGAGGAAGAAGATAATTTATTTGCTACTATTTGTCTCTCCGACTTTAAATCAAATAAAGGTTGGCTGATTGATAGTAGTTGCTCTAACCACATGACTAATAACAAAAAACTCTTTAGAGATTTGGACTAACATCACTAAAGTCAAAATAGGTAATTGTGATTTTATCCCAGTCAAAGGAAAGGAAAAAATTGCAATATCAAACTATTCAGGCACAAAGTTAATTCATGATATTCTTTGGGTTCCTAAAATTGACTAAAATCTGTTAAGTGTTAGTCAACTGATTGAAGGGGTATTCAAAGTTATTTTTGAAGATAAACATTGTTTGATTAAAGATGAAGTTGGTCAAGATATCTTCAAAGTAAAAATAAAACAAAAATTTTTTACTCTGATCTATCAAAGGAGGAGCAAACAACTTTCTCATGCAAAGAGAATACCACAACTTTTCATCCTAATACCTTGAGTGCTGAAAGTAAGTTTTCTAGTTTCATCCATAATATAAATGAAAGACATCTCAAAGTTGCAAAGATAGTGGTTAAATATTTCAAAAATACTCGTAACTCAAGTATCAACTTCAAGAGGGGTGAAAAATTCAAGTTGACTGATTTCTTTAACAGTGATGACTCAGTTAATTACTCCCTTTTTCTATGGCAAAAGAAGATTCAATTTGATTCTAATTTGAAGCAGAAAGAGCACACAAGATTCTTGTTGACAACAAACTGTTAGCAAATTTAAATAGAATTTGCAGTTCAAAAAAAGCAAGAAAGAGTATTAACAATATGCTTTTGAAACTGCTATAAGTTATTTTCTGTTATTTCAGTTTATTAAATTAGTATCATAGTCAATAAGTAGTTTTGATATTTTAAAAATAATTTAATTTATTATCAAATCTTTCAACTATACAGTTAGTTTAAATTTTTTTGATTTATTATAAATGCATTATTATTATTAAATAAAATTGAGTTATTTCTCTATTCATTCTATTCAATTTTTTTTTTCTTTACTATATTTTACTTTTTTATTATACAACCAACAGCCTCTGCTGTTGTGGTGGAACAATTATGTATCCTGACGTAATTATGATATGATTACCATTGCTGTAGACATGGTCAGAGACATCCAACACATCGCATCTCGACCAGCAATATGGACGGTTGGTTCAAAAGGATTGCAGGTCTCTGATTTTTTCACAATTGATATTATTAATAGAGGTGATCGATTTGTATTTGGATTGCAGATAAAGAGCATCAATGCTAGAAATGCGACAGATGGGTGTGACATGGAATATACAGTAAGACGTTCGCAAGACACTGTTTGGAAAAGTTGCTTGCACCGATTGTTGAACAGCTCTTGATAGACTAACCCAATTGTTCTCCGAACTTAACATGGGAAAATCAGGTAGAAACGTTTCACCAGTTTGGATGCTGAGACGCACCCTGTTTGATATGCAATACAAGAAAAAACAAATTTAGCAACGAATATTAGCTATGGAAATTCCTAGCTAATTAGCTAGGGATAAAAATTTTGTAACTAAATTTACAAAAATAAGTAACTCTATAGCAGAAAAAAATTGTTTCGATTTAGCTATGGATTAGTTACAGGCTTTTGTGTAGTTAAGAAATTTTTAATTTAGTTACGGATTAGTTAGAAAAAAATTTTGTAGCAAAATTAACTTATGGTGGGAATAAATGGCGTCTTATGGCAGAAAAAATTTGCGTGAGATTAGCTACAGGCATTTGTGTAGCTAAGAAATTTTTAATTTAGCTACGAATTAGGTAGAAAAAAATTTTCTAGCAAAATTAATTTATGGTGGGAATAAGTGGAGAGCAGAAAAAATTTGCTTGAGATTAACTACGGATCAGCTACAGACATTTGCATAGCTAAGAAATTTTTAATTTAGCTACAGATTAGATAGAAAATTTTTTTCTAGCAAAATTAACTTATGGTGGGAATAAGTGGCACCTTATAACGGAAAAAATTTGCTTGAAATTAGCTACGGATTAGCTACATACTTTTGCGTAGCTATAATTTTTTTAATTTAGCTATAGATTAGCTATAGAAATTTTTTGTAGCAAAATAAACTTATGGTGGAAATAAGTGACGTCATATGACAGGAAAAATTTGTTTGAAATTAGCTACGGATTAACTATAGACTTTTGCATAGCTAAAAGTTTCTTAATTTAGTTACGGATTAGCTACAAAAATTTTTCATAGCAAAAGCTAGCTACAAAATATTCTTAGTTTAGTGACAAATAGCTACAAATGATTCGGTAGTAAAATTTACACTTAAAAAATCTCAAGTTAGCTACAAATTAGTTTTAGAGTTTGTTTCATTTATGGTTTTAAAAAATAATATTTTAAAACAGTTTTATAAAATTATTTAAAGAAGAAAATAAAATAAAATTTGCTTGGTATTTTAATTTTTAAAATAATTTTAAGATGAGAAAGTAAAAAAAAATTTGTTTTATATATTTGCTTTAAAAAATAAGTTTTAAAAACTAAAAAATATATTTGTTTTTTATTTTTTTATTTAATATTTTGAATTAGATGAATATATATTTGATATTTAATTTTAGTATTTTTTATTTAAATATATTTTTATATGAAAAAATATATTTGATTAAAAATTTTTAAACCATTAAATTTTAATATAATATATGAAAATAATTAATATTAAATTAAACAATAATGATTAATTTTAATATTAAAATAATTTTTAATAAAAATATAAATGGTAAAAATTTAATGAATTATAAAATAATGTTAATTATCAACCCATATAAAACACTCTAAAATCTATATAAATTAGATAATCTGCATTCATCATTAAAAAAACTAAATAAATAACTAAAATTAAAACTCCTTAAAAGTTATTTTTATTTTTATTGATATTATTTATTAACCAAATCTAGAATTTTATTTATGATAATTGTAAATACAATTTTTTATTAAAATAAATTAAACTTTAATTTTAAACCATAAACAGGACTAATTAGAGTTAAATAATAATATAAAAATATTATAATAAGATAGTATTTTATATTTAATAATTTGAGGTTAAATTTAATTTTTTCTGTCATGAAATTAAATGAAGCACATTTTTTTTTGAATTTTTTAGCATGCTCATTATGTGTTCTGGTGGATTTATTTTTTTTATGACTGAGAAAGATAGATACAACAGAGCAAACTACGCTCAGCCAGTTAAATAGTTTATTAACTTACGTTAAATTTAATTAAAAAAATTTCATTTTTAATATATTTAAGCATAATTTGTTAATATATTTAAATAAAAATATTGTTCTTAAATTTTCTTAAGAAAAATAATTATTAATATTTTTTAATTTATAATTTATTTAAATTTTAAAGTATTTTCAAAATATATAATATATTTTATGACAAATACATTATTTCATTAACTACATAGACGAGAGTTTATGAAGTTTATTATTTGATAAGTGTTTCTTTTTTCATTAAAAGGGATTTATTTTCTCCTAATGTTATTTGGGGCAGCAGTCATAGCTTTGGGGTTTTGTTTAATCGCACAGTGCTGTCGACCACTCTCTCTCTTTCCTCTTTTTTGCGCTTCACTCATTGGTAGAGTTTTCTTTCTGATTCGCCCTCTTTTTTTTCTTCTTTTCAATTTATGTTTCGCACTTACGATTGTTAGGTTTTTCGTTGTAGTACTTCCTAATTGATGTCTAAATTGGAAATTTTGGTGTTTTGTTGCCCTAATTCATGTTTTCGATTTACCTTTCAAAATTAGTTGTCCCGAGTGGGTTTTGGTGACACTTATACTGTTTGATTTGATTGTTAGGGTTACTAGATGTACTAAGAGATCTTGATTGTAGGGTTTGTTTACCTATTTTTGCCTATTTAGTTTTGTAATATAACAGTTAGATAAGTTTTTTGTTTACTCGTGTGTGCCAAGGAATTGAGTGTTCTGAGGTAGCATATTCAGTGTATCAGGTAAATAAGATTAGTTTGAGGTTATGTAGAGTATTCCTCAATATCCAAATAATCTTAGTTATGCATGCCAACACCATTAACAAGAGAGATTGGATTACACAAATAGGATGATCAAATAAACTTTAGCCAAAAAAATTTGAAAGAATAGAATTGGAATCTCATGCATGGGTAAAATCTTCTCTACTTGCAATCTTGTTCTTTTATTACTTGCAATCTTGGATTTCCTTCTTGTAGACATCATGAATATGTTTAGAACTATATATTTACACATATAAAACAAGGTCCCTGTGTGCCACATGTAAAAAATTTCCCAGGTTAATTTACCGTTAGCATAGGTGGACTATTCTGGTTGAGAGACAAACAAGAGAGCTTTTTTATATTGCTATAAAAACAAGTGAAATTATGGTTATATAAGGAGAGCACTTCAAGGTTAATACTAATATTGTAGGAAATTATTGACAATCCTATTGCTACAAAAACAAGTGACGGTTATGTTTATGATTAATTCCCATTTCTTCTCTTTTATCTTTCATTAACTAGTTTGTTTTCCTTTTTGTGAATTTTGGTTAGAATTTGTTTAATTTTATCTTTCCTATTTTATTCTTATTCATCTTCATTTATTTAATTTTACTGTTCCTGTATTATTACATCTAAAAAAAAATTAAATAATTAATTTCAGCAAAAATGAGGCCCGATCGAAGTTGGATTTTAAGAAGAAAGGATCCCACTGGGCGTGTAAGTAAAGAATTCATATATGAAGTTGATGATTTTATGAAATTTACTACTGAATTTCCAATGAATATTGATTCATTAGGTTGAATTCTTTGCCCATGTGATAGATGTAAGAATTGTGTTAGAATAGATTAATATTTGTTAGAAAAACGTCTATGTGATTATGAATTTGTGGAAGGTTATCTAAATTGGACACTTCATGGTGAGAATGTATGGGTGGTGAAACTTCAATTTTTAATGTTGTTGATAATGAAGTGGATACTAGAAACCCGTATGTGGATATGGTTATGGATGTCGTAAATGTTTTCATTTTCGAAGAAGGAAAAGCATAAGAAGGAGCGTTAACCACTTAACCAATAGGTACTTTAAGAAGTCTTTGTCCACTCAAGCCCCCCCCCCCCCCTTTTTTTTAAGATAAAAAGATAAGAAAGGACAGATAGCAAGGAAAGGGATTCTTTGAAAGCCTACTACTATTTGGCCCCTTGGCTAGCTTGCTTGCGTGGAATGAATAGGCTTGCTAAGTAGCTTATTTGGAAGAAGATCCTAATCCATCAGCTTCAAAGTTTTATGAGTTGTTAAGGGATGCCAATGAACCTTTGTGGGATGGTTGTTATAAGCACACAAAATTATCTGTTATTATCCAACTCCTTAACTTGAAGTCTGAGTTTAACATGAGTCAGAGTTGCTTTGACCAAATGTTTGCCATAATTAAAAGTATGCTTCCTACATCAGAAAAGTTTTCCAAAAATTATTACAGATCAAGGTTGATGGTTAATGAACTAGGATTGAAATATGAGAAGATAGACGCTTGTCCTAATCATTGCATGTTGTATTACAAAAGAAACAGTGACAAGATAATTTTCTCAATTTGTGGACATAAATGGTATAAATCTAAGGTGGGAAATAAGGATATACCATACTCAATCTTACGGTATTTTCCCATCACTCTAAGGCTCCACCGTTTATATATGTCAAAAAACACTACAAAATTTATGAGTTGACATACAGACGAAGTGCGCCATGATGACCATGTAATCGTGCATCCATTTGATGCTAATGCATGGAAACAATTTAACTCCAATCATCCAACATTTGCTCAAGAACCTCGAAATGTGAGACTTGGTTTTTGTACAGATAGTTTCAATCCATTTAATGGTTCAACCACATTGTACTCATGTTGGCCTGTTTTTGTCACTCTGTATAATCTTCCTCCGAGTATGTGTATGAGGAGAGAATTCATATTCCTCAGTCTAGTAATACCAGGACCGAAGTCACCTGGTAAGAGTTTAGATGTTTACCTTGAACTCCTCGTTGATAAGTTGAAGATGTTATAGGAAGATGGGGTGAACACTTTTGATGTCAACAAGAAGCATAATTTCATTGTGAAAGCGGGTTTATTATGGACAATAAGTGATTTTTCTGGTTATGAAATGTTGAGTGGGTGGAGCACGCATGGTAAACTTGCTTGTCCCTATTGCATGGAGCATAGCAAGTCATTTGTATTGAAAAATGGAAGGAAATGTTGTTGGTTTGATTGCCACTATCAATACTTGCCATTAGAATATCTATTTTGCCGCGATCGATACTCTTTTAAGAAGTCAACAGTTGAAAAGTCATTGCCACCAAGTTGATTGAGTAGGGAGGATATCTTGAATAGAGTGGCACGACTTAAGCATGTAAGATTTGGCTTGAAGTTTGGCAAAAAAAAAAAACCTGGCTTTGGTCAATATCACAACTGGGTGAAGAAGAGCATATTATGAGATTTACCTTATTAGTCAACTAATTTGATACGACATAATTTGGATGTGATGCATGTTGAGAAGAATATGTTTGATAATATTTTTAACACAGTCATGGATATAAAGGGCAAAACCAAAGATAATGCAGCTGCAAGAGAAGATTTGAAATTGATATGTAAACGTCCTACATTAAAGTTGATACATGACAATGGTAAAATGATAAAACCAAAGGCAACATATGTTTTGAATATGAATCAAAAGAAAATGGTTTGTGAGTGGATAAAATAGTTGAAATTTTCTGATGGTTATGCATAAAACATTACGCATTGTATTTATATTGATGAAGGTAAGATATATGAAATGAAAAGTTATGATTGCCATATTTTTATGCAGCGATTAATTCCTATAGCATTTTGTGATGTACTATCGAGGCCTATTTGGGAAGTCAATAACAGAACTTAGTTGCTTGTTTAGAATGATTTGCGCAACCGAGATTTGTGCTTCAGTTATGGAGAATCTTGAAGTTTCTGTGATTGAAATAATATGCAAGTTAGAGAAGATTTTTCCCCCATCATTCTTTGATGTAATGGAACATCTCGTTGTGCACTTGCCTTATGAAGCTAAGGTTAGAGGACCTGATGTAATGGAACATTCCTAGCTAATTATGTATCATATTGTTATTTTCTTATATTTCACAACATATAAGAGACAATTTGTCCTTCATGAGGTGACTCATGGCATTCTGTCCTCTATGCTAGTGAGGATGCCCAACCCAGCAGAAAGGTGGAAAGACTATCTCACTGATATGAAAGATGCATTATTTCAAGAGTTTATGGTAATATCTTAATTGAGTTCTTTATATATGCTTTAAAAATGAAAGATATATTAGCTCATTCCTTTATTATTGTAGGAAAGATATCAATTTGCATCAGAATATGATCGCACGATGGCAAGGCATGTATGTGACATTACATGCAATGATCTCTATCCAGACATGTTGAAAAAGGCAAGGGCTAAAGCACTAGTGGTTGCAAACTCTACAAATTTGATTGATGCAAAGGGTCATGGGCCTAAGGGGATGAAAACTGAAGTTTGGGATGGATTAGTTGACATCTGGTTGTCCCCTCAATGGCAAAGGAAGTCAGAAATTGCTCAGAGGAATAGAGCCTCCATGCTTAACATAATGTTGCACACAAGAGGATCTATTAGTGTTTGTGAACACAAAAAAAAGATGGTATAACAAATTTGATTCAGTATTATATTTTTTTATTGTATTCTATCTAATTGAATGTTGATTACAGGAGATAAAGAAAAACCAGCAAGTTTCTTATTGAGATATGTACCATAAAACACATAAGAACAAGGCTGAAGCATTTGTATTTGAGGATTCTAAGCAATTTGCTATATGTGGCTTAAACCTAATTTTTTATACTATTAGTTATTTTATACTATTTGCTATATAAAAACATATGATTTATAGTATTGTTGTACATTATCATTAGCTGCCCATGTCTTTGGTTTTTCTATTTTTCTTGTATAGATATCTTTATTTGCTGACTTTCGTATGTGGGGGAGATTTTACTATTCTGATTGATGAAGATTTTAGTTTTAGGATTCTTGACTTTGTTATTATTTTTCTTGTGCGCTCTGTAATATGGATTGAAGATCTCAAGAAACATATAGTTATCTTCTCTTTTTCAATGAACTGAATATTATTCTCAAGTGGGTGATTTACATATTTTGTTTGTTTTGAATTTGGTCATGTGTTGTTAGCCGTGAAAGACTTTTTGTCTATTACTTATCAATAATTTATGTTTGGGTTTCATAGTGAATAATTTCTGTAAGATGCTTTTTCCTTTATTGGCATTAGATTGACACTACACCATCTTGTGTTGTTTGCTCCTGTAATATAATCATATAAGTTATAAATAAAGTATATTTGTAGAGTTGGTAAATATTTTGCTTGTAATATATGCAGGACAACCTTGATAATGCAATGTCACAAAAGTAGGGTGAAGAATCATATGATCTTGAGATTGACCCAGATATGTGGTTAGAGGTTGCGGGACGAGTTCATGGCTTGGGTCACAGCTTAAAGCTGTCAACTGATGGATCATCAATGTCTACAACCCCAGCATATGCTACTTCCTATTCTGTGTCTACTCCATCACAAGTAGCCATAGATGCAGCTGTAAATGCAGCAATGACATCTTTTGTTAGTACTCAGTTGACACTGATGTTGGAGGAAATTTTATCTCGGTACATGGCCTTCAAGCTCCAAATTTAACTACAGTACCACCTCATCGAGGTAAAGAACCATTAGATCAAGTTGCTGAGGCAGAAGATGATGACAATGATTTAGGATTAGACTGATTACTATCTTTATGTTTGTATGTCTTGAATTTAAACTTTGTTTCTGTATTAACGATCAGATATTTAATACACTTTTCTTGTATTTACAATCTTTAGATATTTAATATAGCAATCTTTAAATTATTTATACTGTGGTTAGAAGTTGATTTTGAATAATAAATAAGATATTGGATTGAAATTAGCTACACAATTGCTATGGATTAGCTACGAAATAATTAGAGACTAAATAGAAACTTTAGTTACAAATTAGCTATGGAATCGCTACGGACTAAGATAGAAACTTTAGCTGCAAATTTGCTACGAATTAGCTACTAAATAGTTAGAAACATTAGCTACATATTAGCTACGGATTAGCTATAGAATAGTTAGAGACTTTAGCTACCAATTAGTTACAAAATAGCTACAGACTAAAATAGAAATTTTAGTTGCAGACTTGCTACGAAATAGCTATAAAATAATTGAAAACATTAGCTACAAATTAGCTACGGATTAGCTATAAAATAGTTAGAGACTTTAGTTGTAGATTAGCTATGGAATAGTACTGACTAAAATATAACTTTAGCTGCATATTTGCTACGGAATAGCTACAGAATAATGATGACATTATCTACGGAATAATGAAGACATTATCTACATATTAGTTACAAATTGTTTACGGAATAGTTAGAAACTTTAGCTACAGATTAGTTATGAAATAGCTATGGACTAAAAATAAAACTTTACCTGTAGATTTGCTATGGAATAACTACGGAATAATTGAAGACATTAGCTATAGATTAGCTATGAATTTACTACGACATAGTTAGAGACTTTCGCTATGGAATAGCTATGAAATAGCCATGGAATAGTTAGAGAATTTTGCTACGGAATAAGCTACAGATAATCCCTAACTAATTAGCTTATTTTTTGTGATCAATTTTATGTGTTTACTATTACTTTATTTATTAAATATAAGATATCTTTAAACAAACAAAATATAATCCTCAACTAATATTTTAAAAATTATATAAAAATTATTATAATTATTTAATAGTTATTAATAACACAGATAACAATTAGAAATATATGTAAACAAATTTGATAATAAAATATTTATATTTTTATTAATATTAAGATTTTTTTTTAGTAACCTTTGTTAACCAGCTTCAGGCAAGGCCACCAAATAGAATAGGTCATGCTGAAAATAAAGTCTTTAACAGGTAACAGATAAAGCTTAGACTCAATAATTATGTTACAAGCTGAGTCTGGTTAGTTTGGCAATCAAGCATGGGTGTGTTTTGTAGCTTCAAGCACTGCCATGTTGACTAAATTTGAGTTCAAATTTTAAATTTAATTTTTAAAGATTGCTGGAGTTTTAAATTAGATAGAGATTTGAAAATTTCAAAGAAGATTTTGGTTGGGATTTTGAAGGTTGATAAAACTAATTTCCTTTCTTAAAGATAAAGCTTATTTGTTGAAGGTCACTCCACACCCTATATAAAGAAGTCTTGTGCTTCTAACAAAGATATCTTTTTTTCACACCATCTTCATCATCTTTTTTTGAATTTGGACTTAATCAACCATTGAAAGTTATTAGAGAGTGAGAGATCATTGACAAAAATGACGAGTGTTCTTTTGAAGTCCAAGTAAGTGACTGAGCACCTCTTAAAGAGCGAGAACTTTTGTCATCTTCCTTCCCTTTTGGGTTGCTTTAGTTTAAGCTCTCATTTGAGTTTTTATGGATTTGTTTATAATATTTTTTGTTGTTTGTTTTATTATGAGTAACTAAATTCATAGCTAGAATTATGATTAATCTTATTGCATACTCTATGGTTTCTTTTTTATATTTTATCCTATTGAATTATATTTTATATGTTAAAAGTTAATCATCTTATCTCATAATTAGTTGCATTGTAAGCAACCGTACCATATGTAATTAATGTAACTATAGGATAAAATAAGACAAAAAATTTGGCAGATTAAACTTAATTATTCTCTTTCAACTGTCATTAAATTAACAAACCTATTGATTCTTTATATTTTTTTTACCTTTTTTCTTGCATAATTATTGATGGTAATTACCTAAGGAAAAGAATATTAATTTTGCATGATCATTTATTGTTAATAGAATAAGTATTGGTAGTTGACAAACATAGATACCAATATTGGAATTAAAATAATTAAAATATAGAGAGGTGTAATATATGTGTCGCAACTGGGGGCACGACTGAACAACAATGACAGGGACTCGCCACTAAATTTTATTAAAAAAATATTGAAAAAACTTTTAATATAAATAATCTTTGGAACTAAATTTGGGTTCGAGAGTCGTTTACTCTATAGTGAAGGTATTAACATCTTACGACGTCCGTTGATTAAAACGGTTACTTTCTAATTAATTATGCAAAAATTATTTTTATTTTAAAAATATTTATTTCACTTTAAAAGAAAATTATTGATATTTTTTTATTATTTTTTATCTGTCCTTATTTTTTAGTCTTTTTTCTTATTCTTACAATTTTTTTAGGTTTTAATTTTATATTTTTTTATAAAAGAATACAATTAAAATTTTTTAATTAAAGGAATGAATTCTATAAAATAAAAAAAGTTATTTTTTCGTATTAAATAGATTAAAATCAAATATGACATGATTTTTTTTATTTTTCTTAAAATAAGAATATTTTTTTTATATATTTTCTATTTTTAAATAAAGAGTTAAAAATTTAATTTGAATTGGAAATTGAATTATTTATAAAATGTTATTCTTTTTTTATTATCATATTAAATAAATTTGACTAAAATTCCACTTGATTTTTTATTAAGTAAAAATTCATTTTTGATATTTTTTAGTAAAGATCTAAAAATTTAGTTTTACTTGAAAAAATGAATTATTTACAAAATTATTATTCTTTTTTTTTCTTATTTTCATATTAAATAAATTTAAATAAAATTTAACTTGTTTTGTATTTTTGAGTAAAATTTTTATTTATTTTTTTGAATAAAGCGTTCAAAAAATTTAATTTGAATTAGAAAAATAGATTACTTATAAAAATATTGTTTATTTTTATTAAATAAATTCAAATAAAATATAACTTGATTTTTCTTATTTTATTTTTTTAATGAAAATTCATTTTTAATATTTTTTATTTTTTAAATAAAGAACTATAAAAATTAAATTTTGACTTGGGAAAATGAATATTTATAAAATATTATTCTTTTCTTTTTTTGTATTTAAATAAATTTAAATAAAATTTAACTTGATTTTTTAATTCATTTTTTATTATATTTTTTTTACTTTTAAATAAGGAAACATAATTAAAAAAAGAATTTAATTTTGAATTAAGAGAAAGGATTAATCATAGAATATTATTTCCCCCTCTTTTTTTTTTACTTTTTGACATTAATGAAAATAATCTTAAAACATTTTTTCTTGACATTTTATTTATTTATCCTTTTTCTTAAAATAAAAATAACAATTTCATTCTTTTTAAAATTATTTTGAATCACTCATAGTTTAAAATTTTTCTTAAAATAATTTAAACCTAAAAAAATAAAATAAAAATTTTTAGACTTGACAGGTCAAGTTCTCGTTCCTACATATCTCTGGTATGCAATGGAAGAATCAAAGCTACCACATAATTCTTTTGAAAATTGGATTTGGATGAGTTTTGAAGGTTTTTTTTTTTAGCTTGACTTTTACTTTGTTATTATTTTTTGTAAATTTACTCCTGCACAGGGTTCAAGTTAGTACATGACTACTCAATAAATTCTTACAACTCAAGAAATGTTGAAGGTGGATCCATCACTTTATCAAAATTACTTGACCATTATGTGGATTTAAAAGTAATAAGAAAATAATTATTGTTTGATTTAGGGATCATTTTTAGGAATTTCCAAAGAAATTGAAATTTTTAAGATTTTTAAAATTTACAAAAAAAGAGTTTTTAGGGTTTGAAAATTTAGGCTTTTATAATTTGTGAAATTGTTAGTTAAAAAAATTTGCTTTTTGGGTTTTGTAAAAAAAGAATACGTGGGATTTTTAAAATTATTTTTAGGGTTTGCAAAAAAAAGGACACTTTTGGGTAGAAAATGTTTTAGGCTTTGCAAAAAAGATATTTAAGGTTAGAAAATAAATTTTTTGGGGTTTGCAAAAGGAAAAAAAAGGATATTTTAAGGTTAGAAAATATTTTAGAGTTTGCAAAAGGCAAAGCAAACAACATTTTTTTAGATTTTATTTTAGGGTTCGAGAAGATTAGGGTTTGCAAAAAAGAGACAATTTTATTTAAAAAGGGGGTCGATATATTTAGTGTGAACAAATAAAACACAAGAAAGGTAGAACTGAAAGCAAAGTACGTATACTAAAACAAAGATTTTTTTTGTTTAAAGAAATAAAATATGAGACTTTTAATATGAACAGAAGAAAGAAATGAGAGCAAGATAATAAATGAAAAGATATTTTGTTTAGAAACAAAACTCAAGACTTTAATATAAACAAAAAATGCACAAGCAGAAATGAGAACAAAATAATAGATGAAGAACAAAATAACAAAAAGGAAATCTTACTTGATCTGGAGAATAAGAATTTCGTTGGTTTTATCCTCCAACTCTTTTAGTTTATTCTTTCTGTTGACCTTAGGTATGCTCTCGGTTGGTTTCTTTTTAGCTCTCTCATCTTTCTCTTCTATCTCTCTAGAGTTCTTTCTTTTTTTCTCTCTATGCTCTCAAAGTGTCCCATAAAAAATAAAGTGTAAAAGTCTCTCCTTTAAAGACCTAAACTTCCTATTTATAACCACACCTCCTAACCCTAAATTTTATTTAATTTATTTATCTTTTAATTTGTTTAAAAAAACAGGATTCCACCTTCCTATTTTTCGATAGTCACTGCTCACATTTTCCTTAAACATCCATCCACTTCCCTTAAAATCTACCAACTAATCACTTTTTTCTCCACTAACTAAATATCTACATATTTAAAATTTAAAATTTAAAATTTAAAATCCTAACCTCTTATAGATCTAAAATTTAAAATTTTATCTAATTTTTATTTTATTATTTATGTATTTATTTATTTATTTTTAGATGAGACCGGATAAAATTAGATATTCACAATGTAAAATCATATGCTCTATAGTTATCTCATCCAATTTTTGTAAAAAGTTACATTATTATCTTTTTATTATTTTTTAAATTTATATTTTTTTCATTTTAATTTATCACGCATCCTTTAGTTTAAACAATTAAATCAATATATTTTTTGTACTTAAAAATAATTTCTATGTGACAATAACTCAAGAACTTAAAATCTTTTATTATTTTTTAACGAATACAGTCTCCTATAAACAAATGTCTTATTCAAACTTCTTTAACTATCATTTTCAACTATTTAAACTAATATATTTCAACCATCTTACTCATTTCTTATATAAAAAAAACCATCCGTTATCCGCTTATTCGATTATTATATAAGTTAAAGTAATAGTTGTTATTAAAAATGGGATGCGGAAACCAGACTGCAACATTTCGATTATTATTTAAGTTAAAGTAATAGTTGTTATTAAAAATGGGATGTGGAAACCAGACTGCAACACTTCAAGAAAAGTTGAATGGTTTTGTACTGAGTGAATCCATATCCGTGGCCGGAATTCAACAAATAAAAACCTTGTTTTCAAAATTTCCATTGTTCTAATTATGATTTTAGCTTTTAGATTGTACCGGGTACTCTTGAATGCTCAAGATTTTAGTGCCGACTTAGCCAGTTAGGTTCCAAAATAAATTTTGATTTGAAGCAATCTGGATTCTCTTAATTGATCATTTGATGGCCTAAAGTTTTGCTAAAACATAAATTAACTAGTTAAGCATATTTAGAAACATTGCAAGGCAGCACGAAGCTGATGACTGTTTATTGCACATGGATACATACAGCCACTTATTTAACATTACACAGGCAGATAGCATTTGCCTCCTCAGGCATGCAGCCACTAAAACAAAGTAACCCATTTTTGGTTAGGGTTACCAGTCCATGACCAAAGTATTATCTGTTTAAGACTTGGATCAGAGTTTTTCACATCCATCACCATTTTGTCGTATAAATTATAAATGGTACCATCATTTTCAAACACCCATCGTTGGCTAGCCCATGCATTGCTACAAGACATCATGACAATGATAGCTCCTTCTTTGTGTTCCTGAGAAGTTAAACACTTGTTTTCATTTTGCACTGGGCGTATAGAACCATCTGGGTAAAGTGACCATTGCTGCTCCACCTTATTTCTATCACAGTCAGCCAGCCACATGTTATTTCCGTGAGCTTCCATGCAGAGATCCAAATACCCAGCAATTGATGTTACAAAAGGGCTTGTGTCAGTGCCTGTGCGCCAGCCCTGTCGCATTCGATTTTCATCTTTTTGCACAGTTAGTGTCCCTCCCATGGCACTGGATTCAGCACTCAAGGCTAAGGCAGAGCTTGGATTGATAATAGTTCCACTGTCCCGTATCTCCCAATAAGTGGCCCCTGCTGCTGCGGAGGTACAATTAAATATCATGACGTAATTCCCTGGAACAGCATTACCGTATGTAGTTAAACACTTCCCCTTGGACCTTATCGTCTTGTCTTGTTTCAAGGTCCACAGCTGGTTCTCTTTGTCTTCGCATTGCCACATTATGATAGGATTGCCGTCGTTATAGGCATTGTCAGACACATCCACGCACATCCCATCTCGACCAGCAATGTGAACGGTTGGTTCAAAAGGATTGCAGGTCGCTGATCTTTCCACAATTGATCTTATTACTAGAGGTGATTGGTTTGCAATTGGATTGCAGACAAAAAGCATCAGTGCTAGAATGGGAACAACACTGGCCACAGAATCTACAATAACAGGTTGGCTACGATGATTTGTTAACACGACATTATTTGGAAAAGTTCCTTGAACTGATTGTTGAACACCTCTTGATAGACCACTCCAATTGTTCTCCAAACTTAACATGGGAGAATCAGGTAGAAACGTGTTACCAGTTCGGATGCTGACACGAACCCGGCGTGATATGTACTCAAATCGAGCTGCTTCTGCAACCATTTGGATTATCACGATCATGGACTGAGCTCTTTCTTGATTGTCATCGCGCTCACTATGTAGAAACGATATCGTATGTATCAAGGGCTGTAACCCTAGTGTTATTTGCTCTCTAGACCGACGAGCCGTCCTCTCTAGATCACCGTAAGCACCAGTAAAAGGAAGTGTGAACTGCTCCGTGCGATTGAAAAGGTTGTTAAATGCAGATTGCGGGGCATCACGGAAGAAATAAGATCGACTTCCTGCTTGGTATGCTACAACGTATGCATTAGTCAGATCGATACCTATTTGGATAGATTCCGTCGCCGAGTTTGAGAGTTCGATTGTTACATATCGATTTCTATCTTGCACTGTTGTTGGATCTCTAAGGACAGGTATCTCATGTATCTGCCCACCTCTTAGACGGTCTCGAAGAACTTCAATGAACTGGTTGTAACTTTCTGAAGTGGCACCTTCAGTAGTAAATTTGGGGTCCTCGTTTGTTGCTACTGGAGGATCGGCTCTTGCGGTACATCTCGGTGCAGCGAATGAACAAGCCCATGCACATAAAATCAGTAGCTTCAATGTTTCGTTCATTTGAAACTGCAAAAAGTTGAACCAAATTTTAGCAATGGGATGAAATCAAACTAAAAGCAGTAATTCAAATTCAAAACCATCGTACTCCTAAAATCTGTGAGCTTATAGACGGGGACCTATTTTTGTGGTGTCTGTCATAGTAAGGAGTTTCCTTTAGGCCCTACTGTTTAGAACGTTTGGTGAACTAACCACTTGTTTACTCTAACTGTGGGTGAAACAATTTAATGGTCGTTTTAGGACACCCAAACCGTAAAGGAGTTTCCTGCCTAAGATACGTAGCCAATTTCACCCAACAAGACCTTTCATGATTTAAGCAGGCCAGTGAATCTCAGCAAAGTTTTATCATATCTCTATATCTCTTTAGATGAGAAAGGAATGCAAAGGATAAGCATTATAATGATCACAGAACAAAGTCAATTTTTTCACTTGTTTATATATATCAAAATCAAAAGAAAAAAGAGATACCGTATTGAGATTTTGCTTGCTTCTCAGTGTGTTTGCAGGATGCTATATGCAGTGTTTGGTGTGGCTGGAAAGTTGGGGAGTCATCGTGCCTTTTATAGGCAGAGGGGTCTTGGACTACTATTGTCACCACCTCAGAATAAAAAACACATCAATTAGTCATATATATTGTTCCTGTTTTTGAAGCATTATAGTGCATAATTTACATGTGCCATCGGCTGGACAATTGTGGAGTCATTGCACCTTTTGCAAGCAGAGGGATCTTGGACTATTGGTACCCTCTCCGAATAAGATTGAAACACGCCAACAGGTCCTATTTTTTCACCTATTTTTGGAGCATTAGTCTATTTTCTCGTAGTGCGTAATTTACATGTGCCATCGGCTTAACAATTGTGGACTTAATGCACCTTTTGCATGCAGAGGGATCTTGGACTATTGGTACCATCTCCCAATAAAATTGAAACACGCCAACTGGTCATTTTTTTTTACCTGGTTTTTGGAGCATTAGTCTGATTTGCTCTATTGGAGCATTAGTCTATTTGCTCATAGTCACATAGTGCATAATTTACATTTGCCATCGGCTTGACAATTGTGGCATTCATGGGACCTTTTGCATGCAGAGGGATCTTGGACTATTGGTACCATCTCCGAATAAGATTGAAACTCGCCAACGGCTCATATTTTTTTACCTATTTTTGGATTTGCTCATAGTCACACAGTGCATAATTTCTTGACATCATTGCAAACACGCCAATTTGTCATATTTTCTTGTGTCAGCATTAGTCTGATTTGGAGAGTGCAAAATTTACATGTGCCAGGGGCCTAACAGTTCGGGCAACATTGATTGGGGACGTAATTTATTGCATTATTGCTTCTGGCTCGCTTGAAAGTCGTGGGGTCATTGTCATTGTGCCATTTATTTTTTAAGATAAATATATTAAATATTAATATAATTCAGATAAAATTTGTTGTAGGTTGAAATGTTAAAATTGTTAAAAGGAATTTTTTAAATAATATAAAATACATTAAAATTTATGTATTTTTTTTCTTTTTTCTTAGACACGTGCATATATATATATATATATATATATATATATATATATATATGCATGAGTTTGTTAGGTCTTGTTCATGTGAAGTCATGCATGATGCAGTAATACAATACTAAGTCATAAACAAGTTTTTGGAGTGCCACTTTAAATAGTAATTAGTAATAATTGTTATATAATAATATATTTAAAAAATAGTTAGTATTAAACTGAACTCTAATATATATCTCTAATAACAGTTAATAGAGAATCATTTTTTAATGTACATTAAGAATAAATAACTAATTTACAATGAATAAGGAAGATATAGTAATATTATAAATAATTCAGTATCGAATACTAGTAATAATATCAGTCAAAGAATGTTCTCTTGTACTTAATGACTCTTAAATCTATTCTTGGATAGCAATTAATTTTCAAAATTACCTTTAAAAGCAGTTAATAAATAATTAATTTCTAAATTTTTTTTTCTATTTTATAAATAAAATATGTTTAACTTATATTTTAGAACAGTTTTAAACATTTTATAAATTAAAATAAAATCACTCTTACATCTTTTTACTAATGTAGTATAACATGCTTCATATTATATATATATATATATATATATATATATATATATATATATTATTCAAGTTTTGTTTTATTATATAGACATATATTACCTATATGAGCTCGGCCTTCCGGTCCAAAGACTAGTAAAAAGACATCATTATTTAGATCAGCTGAAAAGAAGTTTTGGCAGCAAATTAGGCAAATTATTGTACTACAAGTATCTTTATGATGAACGATGGCGAATAATGTTTACAAACATATGCAAAACTAATCCGGAGAGACTTCATGTAGCTAAATATGCCTATATAATAAAAGAAAAATTATTGAATAATATATATCCAAAGAAATAAAAAGGCAATCATATCTCTTAATTATTAAAGAAAAACGGGTAATGAACATCAGTAATTCAATCCAATAAGAACAAAAAAATGTCATTTTGATTGATGAAAAAGTTAAAGCAGGACAATCGGTAGAGACAAAATGAGAATTTCCTTTCCATGGATGAGTAGGTGACTCATCTTGTTTGAATTTTTTATTTTAGTACTCTCACGTCACTACAGGAAAAAGGGTCTTCGCAGCGGTCTTTTTTAGCGGTTTAAATTGCTGCAATTTGACACTTACGAAGGTTGCCAAACCGTTACCATTTCAGGTGTCGGGAGGATGGTTAGCAACGATTTTAAAAACCGCTAAAACAACCATTGCTATATACAGTTTTGAGATAACCGTGGTTGAACCTGTGTATAGCGGCGGCTGAACTGCCACAAAATACAACTAAGAATAAAATGACAACAATATTGTGATGGTTGTAAAACCGCTGCCAAAAAATAACAATCACCACAAAAAAAAATAAAAATGATAATAATTAAAAAATTATTATGTAATTGTAAAACTGTTGCAAAAAAAAGGATAATAAGAAACTTTTTTTTGTAAAATCACTGTAAAAAAATTAAGATAATAAGAAAATATTATTGCAGCGGTTATAAAACTGCTGCCAAATGAAGAAAAGTTTATGTTGGCAGCAATTATAAACTGTTGTTAATTTTATTAATAGGTTTCATTTTCTTTATTTGGCAGTAGTTTCTGCTGCAATAATATTTTTTTATTATCTTACTTTTTTTACAGTAATTTTACAAAAACAGCTTCCAAATAAAAAAAATTAAAACTTTTTCATTTGCTACATCATTTAATGTATTTCACTCTAAGTTGTTGTACTCACTCACTCAAAAGAATTCTCTACTCATAAAATAGCCACTTGAACTTTTGTCTCTCCTTGATAAAAAAATTGAACCTAACCTAACCCCAATTGTGACCAACAAAGCCCTCATGATAGGTGGTTCATTGTATCTAAGCAAAGGAAATTGAGAATATGGGCAAGCATTTGGTAGGATAAGGCAAAATGTATGAATTGAGATAAAACACTTAGCCTGAAACATTGATGAGTGAAGAGTGAAACACCATCTTGTGAGCTAGATAATTTTTTTGCACTGTGTGGATTGCATAAAACCTTGCTGGATTCTTGTTTTAGTTAAGTAGGACTTTGCTTGAAAATAATTGATATGAGGATGATTTCTTTGTTGAATGAATCCATGATTTTGAAAACATTGGAAGTGTCAATTAGAGTTTGATCTTGGAATGAAAATTTTAAAATAAATTTTTGGATAAATCCAATCCTTCTACAAGTAACTTTCTTGAGTTTTGATTTGCTTGAAGACAAGTAAAAGTTTAAGTTTGGAGTTGTGATGTATCCACATTTTAATGAACCCTAATTCATTTTAATGAAATTCTTAACTTGGTTTACTTAATCCTAAGTTAATTTCTAAGGTTGCGTAATCTTAGTAAAAAAAATTGGAGTTCATTAAATTTGCTTAAATTTATATGGGATTTTAAGGTTAATTCTTGCTTGTTGAGTTAATCTAATTCAAAGAAAGAGGAAAAGTATTGAATCTTGAGAGGAATAGGGATATAGTCATGTAATGAACTAAGGATTGACATTTCATTTATTGAACTCATTAATTTCATCACTTGCCTTTACATTAAAATTGGAATCACACAAAATCTCCTTTTTAATTGCTTTCACAGTAAATATTTACAACATGTTCAATGTATGTTACCAACCAAAGTCATTAGAGACAACCTAGACTTGCATCCTACACTACATAAAAATTCTGCATATTTTGATGAGATTGACAACAAATCTATTTGCAAACAAAAAATCGTATCATCACTCCGTTCATGCATTATTGAATTTTATGAAAGTTTTATTGTTAAGCTGTTATCACAAATGATGACAGTGTTACCTTCTCGAATATGATTTAAGTTTCTCAAAACTCCTCATCCACAAAGCTTGACAAGCATAAGCAACAATAACAACAAACTCTACTTCAATAGTTAAAGAGTAATGATTGGTTGCATTTTGGACATCTATGATAATGCTTTCAAACTCAATAAGAAAACATAATCAGGTGTACTTTTAAAATCTTCTTCATCTCCTACATAATTAGACTCTAAGTATTTTTCCTCTCCCTTTTTGTAGAAAATTTCATATTTAACAATTTTCTTTAAGTACCTTAATAGTCTTTTAATAGTTTGTAAATGCAACTCAATTGCTAATTGACACATACCTGCTAATTGACCTCACACTAAACGTAATATTTGGCTTTATAATTAATAAGATGCATTAAATTTCCAACAATTTACTTAAAATAAGTGTCATTCACAACGACACCATCAAATATTGCAGACTTCTTCCAGATATTGATGGAATATTTTCTTTGACATATAAAAATTCCTTTCAATTTTTGCAAAACTTCAGTGCCAAGGAAGAATTTCATCTTTCCTAGGTCTATATATCAAAATCTTGCAAGTTGATCAAAGATTATTGAATTTAAAGTGGCTATTACATAGCCTTTATAAATATTGAAAAACTTTCCTTGGGCTTTGCTTTTGTCTCTACCAATTTCCTATAAGTCTTGAAAAATTACAAAGTTTTTTATTTTTCAAAGTGAAAATAGACCCAACCTTTATAACTACAAACCTCAATGAAGCATAAGATATACATTTTTCACTATTTGAGATACGCTTTATTGGATCTGAAAATATTTGCGTGTATGAGTTTCAAGACCTTGTTAGCACGCCACTCACTCTTATTGGAAATTTGATTATTATGTTGCTTACTAGTAAAACAATCCTCACAAGGGACATTTAAGAATTCTAATTAGAGTATTCCACGCACCATTTTCTTTGTTTGTAGTGTCTTCAAACCTTTATAGCTTAAATGACCATATCTTTAATGCCAAAGGTAAGTGAGATCCAAAGAAACATGTAGACATTCTTCAACAGAGCCACTGATGTTTAATCTTTCATTTAGAAGGATAAACATACAGTTAATATTTACTTTTGTGTGTACAATCAAGCCTTTGCCTAGATGATAAATATTTCTTGTCTTATTTTTCATGAGAATGGTAGGGCCTTTTTCTTACTACTGCCCAATGCTCAACAAATTATTTTGAAGCTAGGGTACATAATATATATCTCAAATAAGAAAAGTAGTGCCATTAAGCACCAATCTACACTACCTTTTTGTTTGGAAGGCAAGTGTACCCATCGAGAAGTAATAAAGGATTTTAAATTAAGTTTTCGAAATATCGTCCCACAAGGATTTTTTTCAGTTATTAAAAATTCTCTAATTTAATTGTTTGAACTTCAAATATATGAGATTAATCAAAACAAGAATTTATAAGATCAACTATAAAACTAAGAACAAGGAATACAATGCACGTCTTGGTTAAACTTATCGGAGAGGAACCTAGGGCATACAGGTTTTCTCATTCAATTCTTTATGTTATTTTTTTGCTTAACTCTAAATCCAATTTCCTTGTGATTACCAATCATTCATATGAATACTATTAATACCCAATGGTCATGCAATATTAATATTCTTTTCTCTAAATTAACATCTCCAATGGTCATGCAAGACATCAATTTAAGAAAGCTTAAAGAACCTATGAACTTGTAATTTAATAATGATTAGAAGAAAAAGATTGGTTTGATTCACCTAATCTTTTGTCTCATTTTATCCTATAGATCTATTAATTAACTGGGGTACGATCGTCTGACGATATCATTAATTAAGATTAAGAGAGAAGTACAAAACGGAAAACAAATTTGGATTTGAACGTCAAAATCCCATAAATTCATGAACGATAGTTCCCATAGCCCTAGCTATGGACTTAGTTACTCATGCTAAAAAAAAAAAATTAAAACAATCATAAAGAAAGTCATCTTCAAAAGAAATAGCAAACTAGAATGCAAGATAAGTTCCCGGTCTTCAAGTACGATCGCTTGAAGCTCCAAGTCCCACCAAGAATGTAACAAAGATCTCGTGCAAGAGAGATGAGGTGAAAGAGCAGAAGCCAAGATGTAAAAACGGTCCGAAAACAATGCCTCCGATCTTTCTATTAATAGGGTTTAAAAACCCTAAAGACTTTTCATAATTAGGCTTCTCGCAGATGAGCATAGTCGTGCATGGGCTCGAAGTACCCCGTGCTTGTTAAAAGGGTCTAGGCATACTGAATGCTGCGAAGCTCTAATCTTACATCAATTTAGGCCCAAAACGCATCCAAAGTCCACTTGTGACATCTTTATACAAAACTGCATAATTAATATATAAATTAGTATAAATTTTAAATAAAATAAAGGTCAAATATGAATATATGTGCTATTAAATAAGGCCTAATTACAGACTTATCACTTTTCTAGCTACAAATATTCTAGAGTAATTTCCACACTTAACTTAATGCTTATGTCTTACTGTAACACCTTTCTTTTTCTTAATTATATAATTGCTATTGATTATGGTGAAAATGTATTTTAATTGGAAAAATATTTGAATGAGGTTTTTGCTCAAGCGAGAATGAGTCTCGCCCCGGCAAGATAGGATAAAGTTGCCTCAACTGTCCTTTCGTCCAGGAGAGATGGACTCGTATAGGCGAGGACTCACGGGAAAAAAATAACCAACTTTCTAGACCCCTTCTCACTCAAGCGAGAATGACTCTCACTTAGGTAAGAATATAAAAAAAAAAGCTTAGAAGACAATTGTATGATGTTTTCACCCAAGCAAGATTGTTCCTGGCTCAAGCGATAATTAGCTCACTCAAGAAAGAACATGAGAGTTTGAGAGGTATTTAAAGGTTTTTTAGCATGAAAACTTGCATTAAAATTTTCTCTAAACTCTCACATTTTTTTCTTAGAGAAATATCCTTCACACCCCAATCGTTCCTTAGACTCAAACTTAAATGTTCAATTTGATTTACTCCAAGTAAGTTTCTCAGACTTTGATTCTCCATTCTCTATTTTCTTCTCTTCATTTTTTATTTTCTCAAGGATATCCTATTTTGTGATGTTTAAGAAGAACTCTATTTTTTGAAAGATAAGCTTTACAAAACTCCTTTCCGAATCTTCTTTTGAGGTAAGAAGAACACTCTTTTGTCATTATAACATAGCGTATATTTTAGACTTACAAGAGTGCTATTATGTATTTCTTGCATATGAATATGTAATTGAATGATATTTGAGTGTTGTGAATATTGATGATGCATATTGGTTGATTTAGATGTTTGTACTATATTTCTATGAAACATGTGAAGGGGACTTAGTATAGAATTATTATGAGAGAACATAATACTTTAGTTGAATAATACTTGATTGTGATGAAAGGTTAATGATGTATATTGACTAATTTTGGGTGTTAGTACTATATTCTTGTACTATGTGTAATTTAGACTTAGTTTAGAGTGCTTTATTGAGTATGATCTTTTAGCTAAGTGATGAGATTGATATAAAAAGGAACATGGGATGAGTACAAAGTAATAAAAGGGACTAGTGTAAATAGTTACATAGATACACTAGAGATTTAGAGTCCAGATATGATATGAAATTTGGGGAGAAACATAAGGTAGTAAGTGACATTCGTGTATATGTATACACTCTTTCTAAGAGCGAATGCGTCATGTGACTTCACGTTCATTTTCATACTAGACTCCTGACTATACCTTTAATTAAGGACTTGTTATTATATGCATTATATTCATGTATATGAGTTAACTGTATAAGACTTCAAGAAGTGTTAGAGGCATCAAATATTTGTAATCACAGTACACAAGAAAGTGTATATTTGAGAGGAAAAGTGTAGTGATTGGTGATTATGTAAGATTATGTGAAATCTATTGTTTACTTTGTTTGTGTAGTTATGGTGACAATATTTTTTTTTATTTCAAAATTATAATTATGTTATGATGGTTAATAAAATTGTGTTATACTTAGTGATAAGATAGATGTTCACCCTTATTAAACATTTCAAGGAACAAGGATAACAGAGCCTCATAGACAAAGTAGATTAGTAGATCATCTTATTAGCTATAAACTAAATTATGTATTTAAGGAATATCAATAATTTTATTATTTTAATTTTAATGTATCATAATATTAACTTATTTTTTATAAAATAAAAAAATAACAATTAATTATAACCCATAATAACTTGTATATAAAATTCTAACATGTTATCCACAGTTGTCCATCCTCTTGGATGATCATCATTGTTATTCTCTTGTTAAAGTAAGAGTGTCACGGGAATACAAAAATTATAATTTATTTCACTCCATTTATCATCTAAATAATGAAATAAAATATTTTTGTCCTTCCATCATAATGCATCGACACAATAGAAAGAAACTTTTACTACATAAAGTTCTCTTTCATTATATTTCTAGTCCTTCTAAAGATACGGGTTAAGAAATTAAAAATGATATATTTTTTATAGAAATAAAATAAAATCCAACTGAATTAAAAATTATGAAAGGTATATTATATTTCTTCACAAAATATTATCCATCGTTAATTCCTTAACCAAAAGGATACTGTCTAGCATTTATCTTTTAATATTATAACGACACTGTATGATTATATGCGTTAAATTTTATAACTTTTATAAAAATTTAATTTATAAATTTTTATCCTGTATAGTTAAATATTTGTTAAATAAGATTACAAGAAAAATATATATCGGTTACAAATTGTGGTTTTAGCTTTTCCATTGTATCAGGTACTCCTGAATGTTCAAGATTTGAGTGCCACTTAACCAGTTAGGTTTCAAAATATATTTTGATTTGAAGCAATCTGGATTCTCTTAATTGATGGGTTGATGGCTTAGGGTCTTGCTAAAACGTAAATTAACTAGTTAAGCATATTAGAAACATTGCAAGGCAGCATGAAGCTGATGACTATTATGTTAGAGGTAAATAAAGAATAATTATAATAATAGGAGGATTTTATTATATTTGTCACTCTAAATACATGAGTATAATTTACTATTTATAATAGTGATATTACAACCTTTTAAGTTATATTAAAGAATAATTGCTTCTTAAATATCAAATGGTTACAAACAAAGAATTATTACTCTTAACCAAGAAATTATGGTCTTTAACTCACACTAACACACATTCACTTCACAACTTTTTAATTTGTAACTCATGTAAAACTTTATTTTTAATTATTATTTCTAACATCCTCTCTTAATTAAAAATTCTCAAAAATTCTTCCGCACTCCAAGTCTTTCTCTCAATCTTCTAAAATTTTCAAACTTGAGTGGTTTGGTAAAAATATCAGCAACTTGATCTTGAGTCTTCACAAAAATCAGCTCCACTTCTTTCTTGGCAATGCATTCTCTAATGAAATGATATCTCGTATCTATATGCTTACTTCGCTCATGAAACACCGGATTCTTGGCAAGCTCTTGTGCAGATTTATTATTAATGTGAATTTTAGTACTCTCCTTATGCAAACAAATTTCCTTTAATAATATTCTAAGCCAAATAACATGACAAGTATAAGAGGTTGCAATAACATACTCAGCCTCACAAGTAGAAAGTGTGACAATAGGTTACTTTTTAGAATTCCAAGAAAAAGCACAATCACCCATGAACGACACAAATCCAGTAGTGCTCTTTCTATCATCAACATCACTTGCAAAATCACTATCACAAAATCCCACAAGCTTGAAGTCATTACAAAGAGAATAAAATAACCCAAAATTAATTGTACCTTTTAGATAATGAAGAATTCTCTTTGCAGCTTTTAAGTGAGTAGAGGTGGGAGCTTCCATGAAATGACTCATAACTCCAACTGCATACAAAATATCAGGCCTTGTACTTATTAAGTATCTTAAGCTTCCCACTAGGCTCTTGAAGATCGTAGGGTCTATCTTTTCTCCATCATCAAACTTCGACAATTTTAATCCACAGGATTGCAATCAAACATTTTAAACTTTTTCAAAATTTCTTTTGCATACCTCTCTTGTGAGACAAAAATACCATTCTCCATTTACTTTACCTCTAATCCCAAGTAATAGGACATAATTCCTATATCTATCATCTCAAATTCATAAGACACAACAAGTCTTGCTTTGTATCTTTCTACCTCTCCATTGACATTCTTTTTAATCTTGAACACCCATTTTACTCCAATTGCTTCATGATTCTTTAGAAGATTTGATAGTTTCCAAGTGTCATTTTTTTTCAATGGCTTTGATTTCTTCCTCCATGGCTTTTCTCCACCTTTGGTTCTTCATAGCTTCATCAAAATTCATTGGTTCATTGTCAACAAATAAACAAAACAAATCATTTATCATTTCAGTTTTATTATATATTTCTTTGAGACTTCTCATTTTTCTTGGCCTTTCACTTGAATTCTCTTCAAAAGATGATGAAATCTCAGAAGTTAGTGAAAGAGGTGGAGTAGAAAACTCATTTGGTGGTTGGCCTCCTTCTTGATCTCCTTCTTCAAAGTATGGGAAAAAGTCATAAGTATTGTCTTCTTCCTTCTCCCAGTTCCAAGCTTCTTCTTCATCAAATTCAACATCTCGACTCACTATTATTTTACCAATCCTTGGGTTGTACACCTTGTAGCCTTTTGAGTTTGCATCATAGCCAATGAACACATACTTCATACTCCGATCATCAAGCTTCGATCTTCCTTGGTCTGGTACATGAGCATATGCAATGCTCCCAAAGACTCTATGATGGTTAACTTTTGGCTTCACTCCACTCCATACTTCTTGCGGTGTTTGATCTTTGACATTTGTTGTAGGAGAGAAATTAGACAAATAAACTGCAAAAGTAACAGCTTCGGCCCAAAATTCCTTGGGCATATTTTTAGCTTTTAACATAGATTTTGTCATATTCAAAACAGTTCTATTTTTTCCTCTCTGCTACCCCATTTTGTTGGGGAGTTCTAGGAACCGTTAAAAGGCAACGAATCCCATATTTTTCACAAAATTCATTAAATTCCTTTTATGTGAATTTGCCACCTCTATCGGATCGTAGAGCTTTGATTACATAACCACTCTTTTTTTCTATTAGTGCTTTAAAATTTTTAAAAGCTACAAATGCCTCAGATTTTTCTTTAAAAAATAAACTCAAGTCTTCCTGCTAAAATCATCAATAAAGAGCAAAAAATATTTATTTTTACAAACGAGGCAGGATCAATTGGACCACATACATCGGTGTGAAAAAGTTGGAGAGGCTCTTTTGCTCTTGATTCGGCTTTTTTAGGAAAACTCCTCCTTGCATGCTTGCCAATGAGACATGCTTCACACAATTGATTAGGATGATTGATAGAAGACATCCCTTTCACCATCTTCTCATCTCCTAGAGCCTTGAGTGCACCAAAGTTTAAGTGCCCAAATCTCTTATGCCAACACCATGATTCATTTTTTGTGCTAGTCTTCAAACATTTAGCTTCAATGGTCTCAATTTTTAAAATAAACATTCTGTTTCTTGACACAAACACCTTGGCAATCAAGTTAGAATTTTGATCTCTAAGCCACAAATAACAATCTTTCATAAGGATTTCATATCCCCTCTCAACAAGTTGTCCCAAACTTAAAATATTACTTTTTAGTTTAGGAACATAATAAATATCTATAATCAGTTTGTGAGTACCATCTTTTAAAGTAATTAAAATGGTACATTTTCCTTGGATTTGCACCTTGGAAGAATTGCCAAAGGAACATTCCCTTTCACCTTCTTATCCAGCTCCACAAACTTTTCCCTGTAACCACACATGTGATTACTTGCTCCATTGTCAAGATACCATAAGCATTTGTCACCCTTCTCTTCATTGTTAAGTGCTAGCAACAATGTTGGCTCTTCATCTTCTTCTTTCTCTCCAATAAGGTTGGCCTTCTCTTCAACATTTGTTCTACACTCCCAAGAGTAATGATCATATTTGTGACAATTGAAATATTCAACATTAGATTTATCATATCTCCTTTCATATGTCCTACCAAAATTGCCTTTGCCTCTTCCTCTTTCTCTTCCTCTTCCATGACCTCTAGTAGGTTGATAATTATCTCTATTGTCAAAATTATCATGATCTCCTTTTCCTCCTCTTCCTTGGCCACAACCACGTCCCCTTCCATGTCCTTTTCCACGTCCTCATTGATTTTTTTCTCCTCCACTTTCTTTCAAAGAGACTTTGGTTTTAAGGACTTGCTCCAAAGGCTCTTCTTGTCTTCATAGGTTTGAAGCGAACCCATCAACTGGTCAACAGACATTAAGTCCAAATCTTTTGACTCTTCAATAGCACAAACCACATAATCAAACTTTGTGGTTAAGGAGCAAAGTATTTTTTCTACTACGTGAACATCTTCCACCTTTTCTCCATATCGCTTTATTTGGTTTACAATAATCATTACTCTATTACCAAAATCTGAAATAGGTTCAGATTACTTCATACGTAAGGATTCAAACTCTCCTCGTAGAGTTTGTAAACGCACTTTTTTTACCTTGTCAACCCCTTCAAGGTTTGTTTTTAAAATCTCCCAAGCTTCTTTAAAGGTTGTTGCATTAGACACTACCTTAAACATGGCTTTATCTAAACCTTGATGAATAAATGCAAGTGCTTGTTGATCTTTCTTCTTCTGCTTTGTCAAAGCATCTTTCTCATTTTGTGACAAAATAGTCTTATCTTGAGGCTTATCATAACTTTTCTCTACAATCTCCCAAGCATCTTGAGATCCTAGTAAGGCTTTCATGCATCGACACCAGTTATCATAATTTCCTCGGATGAGAAGTGAAAATTAAAACATATTTAGGCCATTGTTTGCCATCTCTTCACTTTCAAAGTGTTTCACTCAACTCTCGAAGTGTTTCTCTCAACTCTCAAGATCGAGTCGAGCTCTGATATCACTTTGTTAGAGGTAAAAAGAGAATAATTATAATAATAGGAGGATTTTATTATATTTGTCACACTAAATATATGAGTATAATTCACTATTTATAATAGTGATATTACAACATTTTAAGTTATATTGAAGAATAATTGCTTCTTAAATATCAAATGGTTACAAACAAAGAATTATTACTCTTAACCAAAAAATTATGGTCTTTAACTCACACTAACACACATTCACTCCACAACCTTTCAATTTTTAACTCATGTAAAACTTTATTTTTAATTATTATTTCTAACAGAATAATTTGTAACTCACTTGAGTGGTTTGGTAAAAATATCAGCAACTTGATATTAAGTCTTCACAAAAATCAGCTCCACTTCTTTCTTGGCAATGTATTATCTAATGAAATGATATCTCGTATCTATATGTTTACTTCGCTCATGAAACACCAAATTCTTGGCAAGCTCTTGTGCAGATTTTTTATCAATGTGAATCTTAATACTCTCCTTCTTATGCAAACAAATTTCCTTTAATAATCTTCTAAGCTAAATAACATGACAAGTACAAGAGGTTGCAGCAACATACTCAGCCTCACAAGTAAAAAGTGTGACAATAGGTTGCTTTTTAGAATTCCAAGAAAAAGCACAATCACCCATGAACAACACAAATCCAATAGTACCCTTTCTATCATCAACATCACTCGCAAAATCACTATCACAAAATCCCACAAGCTTGAAGTCATTATAAAGAGAATAAAATAACCCAAAATCAATTGTACCTTTCAAATAACGAAGAATTCTCTTTGCAGCTTTTAAGTGAGTAAAGGTAGGAGCTTCCATGAAATGACTCACAACTCCAACTGCATACAAAATATCAGGCCTTGTACTTGTTAAGTACTTTAAGCTTCCCACTAGGCTCTTGAAGATCGTGGGGTATATCGTTTCTCCATCATCAAATTTTGACAATTTTAATCCAGCTTTCATGGATGTGCTCACATGATTGCAATCAAACATTTTAAACTTTTTCAAAATTTCTTTTGCATACCCATCAACCCATCAACTGGTCATGTAAGACTCAAGATTCCTTGCAGATGGGTAGATACAATCCCTTATTTAAACATTACGCATTCGTCTCCAGGCATGAAGCCGTTAAAACAAAGTAAGCCACATTTGGTTAGGCTTACCAGTCCAGAGCCAAAGTATTATCTGTTTAAGACTTGGATCAGCGTCTTTCACATCCATCACCATGTCGTCAGATAAACTATAAATGATACCATCATTTTTAAACACCCATCGTTGGCTAGCCCATGCGTTGCTACAAGCCATCATGACAATGGTAGCTCCTTGTTTGTGTTCTTCAGATGTTAAACAGTTGTTTGTATTTTGCACTGGACGTATAGAACCATCTGGGTAAATTGCCCATTGCTGCTCCTTCTTGTTGCTATCACAGTCAGCCAACCACATGTTACTTCCGTGAGCTTCCATGCAGAGATCCAAATACCCAGCAATTGAAGTTACAAAAGGGCTTGTGTCATTGCCTGTGCGCCAGCCCTGTCGCATTCGATACTCTTGAGTTTCCACAGTGAGGTTCCCTCGCAGGGCTCTCGATTCAGCACTCAAGACCAAGCCAGACTTTGGATTGATAATAGTTCCACTGTCCAGTATTTCCCAATAAGTGGCCTCTGCTGTTGCGGTGGAACAATTATGTATCATGACGTAATCCCCTGGGGGCATACCCGTGAGCGGTTAAACACTTCCCCCGGCACCTTATCGTCTTGTCTTGTTTCAAGGTCCACCGCTGGTTCTCTTGGTCTGCGCATCTCCACATTATGATAGGATTGCCATTGCTATAGACATGGTCAGAGACATCCACGCACATCCCATCTCGACCAGCAATGTGGACGGTTGGTTCAAAAGGATTGCAGGTCTCTGATTTATCCACAATTGATTTTATTAATAGAGGTGATCGGTCTGCATTTGGATTGCAGACAAAGAGCATCAATGCTAGAGCTGCGACAGATGGGTGTGACACGGAATATACGGTAAGATTTTTGCCATGACTATTTGTTAACGTGACACTATTTGGAAAAGTTGCTTGCACCGATTGTTGAACAGCTCATGATAAATTAACCCAATTGTTTTCCAAACTTAACATGGGAGAACCAGGTAGAAACGTCTCACCAGTTTGGATACTGAGACGCACCCTATTTGATATGTACCTAAATCGAGCTGCTTCTGCAACCATTTGGATTATCACGATCATGGAACGAGGAATATCGGCCCCACGATGTAGAGAAGCTATCGCTTTTTCCAGGGACTGTAACCCTAGTTTTATACTCTCTCTAGTCTGATTAGCCGCCCTCTCTAGATCAGCGTAAGCACCAGTAAAAGGAAGTATGAACCGCCGCGTGCCAGGGAAAAGGTAGGTAGATGCAGATTGTGGGGCATCACTGAAGTAATAGGACCGAGTTCCTGCTTGGTATGCTACAACATATGCATTAGTCCGACTGATACCTATTTGGATAGATACCATCCCGAAGTTTGAGAGTTCCACCGTAAAATATCGATTTCTTTCTCGCACTGTTGTTGGATCTCTAAGCACAGGTATGCCATGTATCAGCCCACCTCTTAGACGGTCTCGAAGCACTTGAATGAACTGATTGTAACTTTCTGAGATGGCAGTAGTAAATGCAATGGGATCTTCAATTGTTGCAGTAAATTGAATGGGGTCCTGGTTTGTTGCAACTGTAGGATCGGCTGTTGCAGCAGCGGAGAATGAACAAACCCATGCACATATAATCAGTAGCTTCAAAGTTTCGTCCATTTGAAACTGCATAAAGTTGAACAAAATTTTAGCAATGGGATGTAATCAAAATTAAAAGCAGTAATTCAAATTCCAAACCATCATATATACTCCTGAAATCTGTAAGCTTATAGACAGGGACCTAATTTTGTAGTGCCTGTCATAGTAAGGAGTTTCCTTTAATGTTTACAACGTTTGGTGAACTAACTATTTTATGAGTTAAGCACGCAATAGAATCTCAGCTTCTATTAGATGAGAAAGGAATGAAAAGGATAAGCATTATAATGATCACAGAAAAAGTCACAATTTTTTTCACTTGTTTATATATATCAAGAATCAAAAGAAAAAGAGATATCATATATATAATGAGATTTCGCTTAGCTATGCAAAGTTTGGTGTTGCTTGAAAGTTGGGGAGCCATGGTGCCTTTTATAGGCACAGGAATCGTCAGTTGTTACCACCTCAGAATAAAAAATTAATCACGGTAAATTTCAAGAAGGTAAATTCTGTGGTTCCCTTCAAAATTTTAAGCATATTAAATATGAAAAATTCTAACAGATAATATTTAGACATATGTTTAAATAATAAATTTATTTAATAATAAATTATTATATTTATATTAAAATTTAAAAATAAAATAATAATATTAAATTAATATATTTTTTATATTATTTATTTTATTACTATTAATATTTAATTATTATATTAATATATTATGTTATAATTATTTTTATTTATAATAAATAAAAATTATATTTTATTTAAAACTAAAAATATTTTATATGCGTTTAAATAATAAATTTATGCTTATATTAATATATTATATTATAATTCTTTTTATTTATAATAAATAAAAAATTTAAATAAAAATTATATTTTATTTAAAATTAAAAATTTATAAAAAATAATAAAAAAATAAAATAAGAAATTTAATATAATATATATACAATAAAATTATGTAAAAAATAATAAAATTTTAAATAAATTATATATAATAATATATTTTTTAACTTATCACGTATATTTGTTTATTGATATAAATATAAAAAATTAAGTACATAATTTTCGCGAGCCTGACAGCTCTGGCAACAGTGATTGCGGGACGTACCTAGTACATACATAATATATATGCATTTTTTTAATTTATCATGTAGATAATTTTTTTTATGTTATATCAATGTTAGAGTGGAGTGAATTTTATGAATATTTATTTATTTAAAATAATAAATTAATAAAGTAAATAAAATTAAATATTTTATAACTATTATATTCTCTTGTAATTTAATTAGTATTATTATTGTAATATATATATATAGTTTAAAATTTTATATTAAATTTTATCACAAATTTTTTATTAAGATAAAAATTTAAAAATATAAGTTATCTTAATTTTAAAATAAATTTTATTAAATTAAGATGAGAAGTTAAATTTGTAAATATTAATTAATTTTTAAGAAGTTCACAAATTACTTTTTATATCTATAAATTAATTTTTAAGATATTCACAAGTTACTTTTTACATTCATGAATATTTTAATATTAAATATTTTCTGTCTATAATTTTTATAACAATAGTATTATTTATTTATTATTTTTTAACGTATTAACTTTTATTCTCAATAAATTTTTTTGTTGTTATTTTTTGTTCTCAACTTTATATATTTATTATAACTTTATTTATTATAACTTTATTTATTAAACCTAAGATATTTTTATACAAATAAAATATGATCTCATAAAAAAGAAAAGTAAATGTTTAATAGTGGAGAAAAGACATTTAGAGGTATAAGTAAAAAAAGTAGATTACATAAATTTTAATTCAATTAAAAGGGATCAAGGGAGACTTTAAAAACCTTAAACAGAGTTATTTAAAAAAATTTATTAATTATATTTCTAAAAATTTGGTATTTAAGTATAGTAATATTTTATCAAAATTTAGTTTGAATATAATTAAGATAATATCTTATGTTATAACATGACAAATTATTCAATGCTATTTTCATTTTACTAAAAAAATATTTATTTTATTAAAATTTGATGAGACTTTTAATGAAATTTTGCAATATCTCTCAAAGTAGTTAAAATAATAGTGATTTAAAAGTCTTTCCTCAACTTCATGTTTATAGTTGAAATATTTTTTTATTAAAATTTGACAAGACTTTTAATGAAATTTTGCAATATCTCTCAAAATAGTTAAAATAATAGTGATTTAAAAGTCTTTTCTCAACTACATGTTAACAGTTGAAATATTTTTTTTTAAAAAAAAATAATCAATAAATGACACAAGTTATAAGTTTTTTAAGATACATAATCATATTTTGAACAAACACAATGCTTGATCCTCTTATGTGTACTTGTTATGCACTATTATGATGCTCTTTTTATTTAACATCTTCTAATTGTAATTGTTATTGTGAATTTTTAATATGTGAATCTTTGAACCAAAAAATCAAAATTCCTACCCTGCCTTTTTTTGCAAGGCTTAAGATCCCTTTCACTGCTCTTTTAAGCCTAGATTAATAGTAGAGCTATTTACTTACGGTCTAGGTAGTTCTTTTATTCTTAAGGGCTTGTTTTGATTAAAAGAATTAGATCTGTTCATCCTAAGTCAAATAATTAATCCTTTTTGTATAATTTCTCTTATATTCGTATTATGTACTTTGGGTGTTTCTTCTGCATTTTTCATAATTCATTCCTTTGGAATCCTTCTATTTAGTTCTTGATTAAGTGGTTTTGGAGTTTGTACTAGAGTTCTTTTGTGTTGCTTCTACCATTATGGTTTCAATTTTTCCTTATTTGTCTTAAATCTTTGAAATTATAATTTACTTTTTATACTTTATAACATACTTTATAAATTATGTAAAAAAGATTTGTAGACTCATCTGCATCAACATCTGTTGGAGAATTTATAAAAATTCTTAAACTTTTATTATTTTTTTATTATCCAAGTTCATTGAAAAATTAAGATAACAGTTAAATAAGACAGTACTGTCATGAATATTATTTTCTAAGGCTACTATTATTAAGTCTTGTATTCTGTTTAATCTCATTTCTCGTAGTTATATAAGAATAGACATATCAACTTCTATCTTATAGTTGGGTTTAGCTGTTATTTGAATTAATTTTAAATAGACAAAACAGTATCTTCTTATACATGTTTTTCTAATAATTCGTTGTCTAGATAGTGAGGTTTCTACTTCTCTATATATTTTTGAAGTTTTACATGAAAGATAGATATTATCAAATATCTGTTAAGAAAAAGATAGATATAAAATTATATTTGTAGTTCCTTTTCGACATTATGAGTGGAATTTAATGTCCCAATATCTTAAAAATATGCACCTAATGAATATCAAGAAATAATGAACAATATGTTTTACCTATATATGAAATTTTCTATAGTATATCTAGATAATGTACTCATCTTTTTGAAAGGAATAAATCAACACATCCAACACCTTAATAAATTCATAGAACTAATTAAACATAATGAGTTAGTAGTATTAGTAAAATTATGGGTATATTTCAAACAAAAATAAGATTTTTTGGATATGATATTTATCAAGAAACCTTTATGTTAATACAAAGATTATTAGAATTTACAGATAAATTTTCTAATGAAATTAAAGACAAAAAAAAATTACAAAGATTTTTAAGGTATTTAAATTACATATTAGAATTTTTGCCAAATATTAAGACAATATGTGCAACTTTATACTCTAGGCTTAGAAAATTAAAGAACCTCCAACTTAGAATGAAGAGATGAGATTAAACTAACAATCTTTATTCTTACAAAATAAATCAAGGATGATGGCAGCATTATCTTCAATAGGAACTGAAATAGAGTTTAACAAAATTTTATATGATATAACCTCAACATCCTCTCAAGCCTTCCAAGATGAAGGTGAAGAAGAGGTTCAAAGAAGCCTAGATCCTAATGACTTCTTCAACAATAGAGATGACTATTAAATAATTTTCCCACCTCTACAATAAAATCTAATGCTGACAGCATCTATTAAAGGATGTCTGACAAAGAAACAAAGAAAGTTAGACTAAGAAGCAAAGAGAATATATCAAAGAAGAATCTATGAATAATACAAAGAAAGTTAGACAAAGAAGTAAAGAGAAATCTATTAATAATACAAAGAGGAAGCAATGACAAGAAAATAGAAAGAATCTAGTAATAATAAAGTTATGTAATAATTTAAAAAAGTATCTAATAATAGTATTTACAATTATTGTAGTGTACTTCTTTGAATTATAAATCAGTGTTTTATGTTGTGTCAAATAAATTCATGATAAGGAACCCTTTCGAAGCAAGCCCTCACTTGTAACCTACAAAAATCTTTTAAAGTCTAAATTTTCTATCTTTAGTCTTTTCCACGTAGATTGTATCTGCTTGCAAAAACATAACAAAAGTTCTACAATATTTTTCTAAGAATAGGTTTTTTATTTCTACTTTATAGTCTATATATTCCTACTCTACTCCTTATTGTATATTATTTTTATTTTATTTTATTATTTGTATGATTTCCTTTATAAGAAGGAAGTTGTTCTTGCTTATATAAAATTCATTAGAGTTATTAAAATTGGTCAAAACATACAACCTTATCTCATTTAATCAACTATATAGTCCCTATTTTTTAAAGTTCTATAATTAACAAATTTACTTTGACTCTAAGCTCTAACATGAAAAAAAATGGTGTCTAAGATTAGAGTTAGGAGTGAGTTACTCCACTTATTATGTAAAATAATTAATAACTATTATATTATTTATCTATAATATTCTTTAATTAATTTATTTAAATAAACTAAAAATTATATTTTAAATATTATAACATAAAATTAATTTTAACTTTTACATTTATTTATTTATTTTAATAGAATTCAATATGATATGTTAATAATTTATTATTTTAATTAAAAATTAATGATAAATATTTTTAACTATACAATAATTAAATGATAAAATAATATTTTATAAAATGAGTTATTAAAATAACAATAATTAATTTAAATAAAAACAAATAGACAACTGTTAACTTTTAATAATTATATTAATAAATTTAATTAATTTCAATATTTTTTTATTTTTAATGAGTTTTAATAATTATGAATTCATTAAAAATTAAAAACGCATAAACAACTATAATTGAGACACACGGCAACATGTGAAACTGTCGGCACCTTCAAAGCCGACTGTGTGTCAGCAATGTTATTATGTTAGGGACGACACTTGAACGGTTTGAATGTCATCTTTAATCTCTTCCTTATCTTTGTCCTCGTTAGAAATTTAGAGGGTCAAGGTATTTTACGAAATTTGAGAGCTGGTAGGAGTGGAAAATAATATATATATATATATACATATATAATTTTTTTTAAATTAATATAAATTTAAAATTTTTTATTTAATTTATATTTAATAAATTATAATTTATTATTTTATTGAGTATTAGATTGTGTCTTTTCATGGCAAGCATGTCTGCTGTTGGTGCTACCTCAGAATAAAAATCAAACACCCAAATTTGTCATGTTTATTGTGCCTGTTTTTGGAGCATCCATATCGTGGTGCATAATTTACACGTGCCAACAAATGTGGAGTCATTGGACTAAATGCAGAGGTTCTTAGATCATTGGGACCACCTCGTAGTTCAGTGCCATTATTGCTTCCAGGTGCCTTCAAAGTGGTGGCGCCATTGCAACATTGGTCATTTATTTTTTAAGATAAATATATTAAATATTAATATAATTCAAATCATTAAAATTGTTCTAATTTATTTTATAAATAATATAAAATTTATTAGCCCCGTGAGTTTGGCCTTCCGGACTAAAGAACCGTTGAAAAGACATCTCTGTTACTCAGATTCTTTTTTATTTTAAAACACTTCAATTTTTTTTAAATAACTTTCAACTAACTTTTTCCACAGACTTTTGGAAAAGCATTTTTAATACTCTAATTTACATAGAATATTGATGAAATTATAAAGGATACTCGATCCTCGTGGTTAATACAATCGGATGTTGATGTACTTGAACGTTTAATGTATATTGACTATGAAACTAGCAAAATAAGTTTTGCAACTATAATTGAATGTTGAAATTATAGGTAAAGAAAATATAATTCCATTATATTTGAAACAAAATGATATTATATATGGAGCTTTCAAGTTAAGAGATATTTTGCATTTCAGTGGTTCAAGTGTGTTTAATATAAGTTTATTGGTTTTTAAGTATTAGTGAATTAAATGTTAAAGATAAACACACTGTGTTTTTTATCATGGATTTGTTTGATCTTTCCTTGTTATGGTTTTATGAAATGCATACTCGCCCTTTCGGTTTCACGTATCTTTGTTAACTTTACGAGAATAGATGGATGATTATGGCCATGTCATTCATTATAATTTTTGTATTGGACAGTGGGATTGCAGTGACGTAGCCCTGACAATAATCTTTATAGGAAATATATGGGAGAGAGAGGCAATTCATTTGCATCTCCCACGAGATTTGCAGCACTCTAGTATTTCAGCGTGAAACCTTTTCCCTCTCTCCTTTTTTTTTATTTTATTTTTTTATCCATTTACCTATATAGAAGAAGAAGTTGTAATATTAGTTCACTAATTATATGCATTGTATAACCCTAGAATATAAGGATATATGTACGGTTGTGTGGGAATGAACTTTAGTTATTATTAAAACATGATATAAATTTTTAGAATAATTAATTTTTAATCTCTATAAATATTAGACATTTTGTGATAAATTTTTATAATTTTTCTTTTAAATTTAGTACTTGAAAGTTAAAAAAATAAGATTTAGTTTATGTTGTCGATTGTCTTTTATTAAGTGTAAAGTTTCAGCATTTTTATGTAATGCCACGTGATATGCTATATAATTTTTTTATTATTTAAAATTATTATTTATATTAAAGTCTTTGTAAGTTTTTTGTCTTTTTTCTTGCAACCCTTCTCTCCCTCTTCCTCTTCTCCACACCCCCTTTTCACCCCTCCCCCACCCACCACCACTGCTTCCCCTCCACACACTCCTTTCCCTTTCCTCACTTCCTACCCCTCCCCACACTTTCACTCCTTTCCTTTCCCATACTCCCACCAGTACCACCTCCTCTCCCATCTCTTTTCATTCCCTCACTTGCACCACCTCTTCCTATTCCCCCACCTATATCACCCCTCCCCTACTCCTTTTCATTTCTCCTACCTTTTTTTCATTCCCTTACTCACATTACTCCCTTCCCTTCCTTATCCTTTTTCATTTTGCAGTCAATTTTGCCACTTTCTTGCATGTATAATTTGTACATACGATATGTATAACTCTATGAATGCAAGGATTTACATATGCTATTCAACATTAAAAAGTCGTATAGTTAAAGCAATCTAATTGCATAACTCTTGGTTCTTTTTATTTTCTTAATTTTTTTAAGAAAAGATTGATTCCTTCAAGTTTGTATGAGACAAAACTCAACTTTTGGGGTTGACAAAAACTACTATTCTTTTATAAAATATTTAATGAACGTAACTGCATTCACCTATGTCTTTAGCACTACTAGTAAACCCTATGAATCAAAGATCTAATGCTTAATAATAAACTTACACTTGCCATCTAACCAATATAAGCATAAATACCAATCATTCAAGTTTATATACACTACACATAGAGCCACACTGGAAGAGGAGCTTAGGAGATGGTTAATTAATTTTTGTAGGTCATTTTGATCGATCTTCAATAAGAAATCCAGAAAAATGATCTGCTTAGACATTTCAATGTATGTATAATTTTAATTTGAGGGTGTTCTGGGGGAGGGAGTGCTGGAAGCAAGTATGGAGAAGGGGAGGGGAGGGGTTGCATGAAGAAAAAAGGAAAAAGTTAGAAAAAATTTTATACAATTATGTAAAATATATTTAAGGACTTATTTGTAATTATGTAATTATAAATAATAAAAAAATAAATAATGTTTCATACACATGACGCTACGTAGGAGTGTTGAGCTAGCATTCTGTTAACCAGCTTAACACTTAATAGAAAGGAATTGACGACAATGACTAAATCTTAACAAAAAAATTTACAAAGACTTTTCGCAAAATACTCAATATTTATAAAGATAAAAAACATAATTAAGCTTTTAAAAAAATACTAGGAACAATCTAGATAAAACTATTTGTATCTTCTAGTTACAAGATAATTATAGAAATTATAGTTCTAGAATATTATAAATATTAAATATTAAACCACCCTAATATAATGGAAAAAGATGTATGTAAATAGGCATTATATCACATTCTAAATGTCAAGAAGAAGAAAGCAAACTATCAATTCTCCATCTCTTGAGTATCTTACTCAAACTTTTTTGATTATCATTTTCAACTATTCCAACTAATATATTTAAACAATCTTACTCATCCCTTATACAAAAAACCATCAATGGTATTAGAACTATGTTTAGTCATCTGCTAGGCATAGAAATATTACTATACTATTCTAAAAATAAAATAAACCACTTTTAAAAATTTTTTAATCCATAACTAGTACTATTTAACCATCATTTCTTCTTGTTTCCATTTTCAATGGAAAAAGCTATGATTTTTGGAGCACAAAAATGAAGACATATTTCACCTTCCAAGACTTGTGAGATATTGTAGAAAAATGGTTTACTATTCTAATAGATATTTCATCCTTCACTGCAACTCAAAGAAAAGATCTAAAAGAGAATAAACAAAAAAATTTCAGGTCTTGTTTACTCTACAACTAGTTGTGACAGACATAATTTTTTCAAGAATAATGGGTACTACAACAGTCAAAGAAGGATAGAGTACCCTGTAGGAAGAGTTTGACAAAAGCGAAAAGGTACGCACTGTAAAACACAAAACTTTACAGTGATAATTTGAATTATTAAAAATGAAAGAATCTGATACTGTAAAAGATTACTATTTTAAAATAAAAGAAATAGCTAACCAAATAAGAACTTACGAAAAAAATATTCTTGACAAGAAAGTTGTTGAAAAATTACTAATTATTGTTTCTCGTAAATATGATATAATTGTGACCATTATTGAGGAAGCAAATGATCTATCTACTGTATCAGTGACAGAGTTGGTAGGGTACCTTGAAGCTTTTGAACAATGGATAAAAAAGCATGATGAGGACTCCATTGAAAATTCCTTTCAATCAAAGTTTAAATTACGATCTTAGAATAAAGGGAATGAAGAAAGAAAGAAAATTAAAAAACTTTTAGAAATAAAGAGAATTCTAGAAATTTCTCTAGAAATAATCAAGATAAATATCTTTCATACGACATCTGTAAGAGGACAAAGTATACTAAAGAAGAATGTCATTATCATGAAAAATCACAATGTCAACACTATAAGAAATTTGGACATGTAGAAAAGTATTGTCACAACAAAAATAAGTATCAAGTAAATTTTGTTGAAGAGTATGATTAAGAACATCTTTTTATGCTACACAAGATTCCAGCAACGAAGCAAGTAAAAATTGGTACTTGTAGCAATCACATCATCAAAGATGTAAATATTTCAAGGATATCTACGAGTCTATCAAAGTGAAAGTTTGAATGGAGAACGAATATCGTTGAATCAAAAGACAAAGGCATCATTATGGTGGAGACAAAAAAAGGTACAAAACTTATTACTTATGTCTTACTAGTTCCCAACCTCAAAGAAAATCTCTTGAGTATTTGTCAAATGACGGAGAAAGGTCATTCTCTACACTTCAAAGGGGACACACGTAAGATATATGACAGTATAAAAAAGGAGATTGACCAAGTAAAAATGGAGAAAAGAAACAAAAATTTTCTAATAAGCTTTAAACAAGGTGGTAACATTGTCATGAAAGCAAAAGTTGATACTTCATGACTCCGACATTAAAGATTTGGTCACTTCAATACTCATGCCTTAATACTATTATATCAAAGGAATATGATGAAAGGTCTCTCATGTCTAGAAGAAAATAACGAAGCCTGTGAAGGATGTCTCCTTGGAAAGTAACATCGATTGCCATTTTTTACTAGGAAAATTTAGAGAGCAAAAGATTTATTGGAGCTAATTCATATATTTGCAGACTAATGAGGATACCATCACTTCGTAACAATAGATATTTTATCTTTTCATTGATGATTTTTTTAGAATGACTTGGTCTACTTCATCAAAGCAAAATCATAACTCTTTAGAAAATTCAAAAAGTTTAAGGCCCTTATCGATAAGTAAAGTAGTAAACAGATAAAAGTATTTAGAAGTGATTGCGGCAAAAAGTATACTTTTCAAGAGTTTGATAAATTATGTGAGGATGAAAGCATTAAGCAACAACTTGCCATCGCATATTCTCCATAGCAAAATGAAGTAAGTGAGAGGAAAAATCGCACAATAACGGAGATGATTAGATCGATGTTGAAGAAAAAAGAATAATCAAATACCTTTTGGACTGAAATAGCTTATATTGTTGTTTACATACTTAATAGATATATAACTAAGGTTGTCCATGAAAAAAATTTCACTTAAAGCTTGGAGCGGGCAAAAACTATTAGCGAAACACTTAAGGATTTTTGAATCTATTTGCTACATCACAATCTAGAAGAGGAGACGCAAAATAAAAGACAAAATCATACATGGTATCTTCTTGTAGTATAACACACAGTCAAAAGGATATCAAATCTATAACTTGCAAACCAAAAAGCTCACTATTAGTCAAGATGTTGAAGTTGATGAAAATGCTGCTTGGAATTGGAAAGATGAAAAGGTTTAGAAAAATGTTGAATATACAAATGTAGCAACCTTAAGAAATTGAATAAGTTCAAGTGAGGATTTTTTACCATCATAACAACAAATTCTCACCGGAGTCTAGTCCAAGACAAGTTAGACCTTCAGTGGATATATACAAAACTTGTAACCTAGCCATAATTAAACATGAAAGCTTTGAACAACATCAAAACAAGAAGTATAGGTCAAAGTAATTGAAGAAGAGATAAAAATGATTGAGAAAAATAACACATAGAAGATATCATTGAGGTAAAATGGGTTTATAAGACTAAGCTTAATCTCAATGGCACCATACGAATGTACAAGGTAAGGTTAGTAGCTAAAGGATACTCATAACAACTTAGATTTGATTACAATGAGACATTTGCTCTAGTTGTCCGCCTGTATACCATAAGAACTCCAATTGCTCTTACTGCATAAAAAGGATGAAACATTTACCAACTAGATGTAAAATCTTCCATTCTCAATGACATCCTTTAAGAAGTTATTTATGTGGAGCAACCACTAAGTTTCATCAATAAAGTAATGAAGGCAAAGTACTAAGACTAAAAAATGCTCTATATGAATTGAAGCAAGCTCCATGAGCATGTTACAACAAAATTGATCTTACTTTATGGATTAAGGATTCAGGAGGAGCAAAAGTGAGTCAACTTTATACACTAAATTTCAAGGTCAATATGACATAGTCATAGTCTCCTTGTATGTAGATGTTCTTATCTACACACGGAATAATATGAAGATGATAACTAAGTTAAAAGAAGATATGATGAAAACTTTCAAAATTATCAACCTTAGCTTGATGAACTACTTGTTTTGTATAGAGGTAAAACAAAAGAAAAAATTGAATATTTATCTCACAAAAGAAAAAAGTTGAAGCATTACTTAAAAATTTCAAAATGAATGGTTGTAAGATTGTTGGCACTTTACTACTAATAAATGAGAAATTAAAGTAAAATGATGGAGCACCAGAAGTTGATGTATCATGCTACAAAAGTTTGATTGGAAGCATACTATATCTCACTATCATACGACCAGACGTAATTGTTGGGATGTGCAAACAAAGTCTCACATTAACTAAAATCAGAGAGGATTAAGGACATATTAGTATGGTAGATCTCCATTTCCAAAAACAAAACCATGAAAGCATAGGCTCAAAGTAGATAATATCATAGTAGTGTGGAGATATAGTAAAAGGTCTATACTTGTTTTAACAAATGGTATCAGAGCCCGAATTCCCAAGTAGTGTCATATGGAGGTTAGAGGCCCAGTGTTAGAGGACTTCGTTTGAGGGAGAGATTGTTGGTTTGTGTAAACAAAGTTGTAGATCTCCATTAGTATGAAGCCTTTTGAATGATGAATAAAGTGTTAGAGGACTTCGTTCGATGTAAAACTGATGATCAAGTAGTAGAATAAAACACATAGCAGTCAAATACCACTAAAGAACTTCCAAGACCAAAGTTTGAATAGTTGCATAGGATGCTTGGAGTTATAAAAGTTTGCATCAAAGAGAAGTATTAGAACATGATACAAATTTTTAGAATAATCTAAAAAATTATTAAGAACAATCTAGAAAAAAATTATTTTTATCTTCTAGTTATAAGATAATTCTAGAAATGATAGTTCTAGAATATTTTAAATATTATAATATTGAACCATCCAAATATAATGGTTGATGATGCTTATAAATATGCATAATATCACATTATAAATGCAAGAAGAAGAAAGCAAGCTGTCAATTCTCTATCTCTTAAGTGTTGATAAGTCCATATTTTGATATATTTTATGACTTATATTTATACTCTTAGAACTTATTTTATGGGTGTTTCGTACTAATTTTATTATTAATTGTTGAAGTTAAGTATAAAAGAATCATCAATGCATTATAAAAATATTCTAGACAAAAATTAGGTAAATTCAACTAAAATTAAAGCCTTGTCTATAAGTATATATAGGGATGGAAACAGGTCAAACAGCCGAGGCTTCTGGCCTGGCCTTATTTAGGCCTAACCTCTTTAATAAACAAATAAGACTCAGACTTTTTTTAAGGTCTATTTAAATAAACAAGCCAATCCTGAACTATTTACAAAGCTTTTTAAGCCTGACAAGTCAGCTTATATATATAATTCAAAAATAGAGTTATCAAAATATGTTTAAATAATAAATTTATTTAATAATATATTTTTCATATTCTTAATTCTATTATTATTAAATTAATATATTATCTTATAATTTTTTTATTTATAATTATAATAAATAAAAATTATATTCTATTCAAAATTATAAATATTTAGACATGATTATACTTTTTAAATAATAAATTTATTTAATAATAAATTATCATATTTGTTATGTTTAAACAAGCTAAAAAGTGACTAAGTCTTTAAACATGAATAAGACGCAATCAAAACTAAACAAAATAAAATTTAAAAATAAAATAATAATATTATATTAATATTATTTTTATATTCTTAATTTTATTAAATATTTAATTATTATATCAATTTATTATGTTTAATTCTTTTTTATTTATAATAAATAAAAATTATTTAAATATGAATTATATTTTATTTAAAACTAAAATTTTATAAAAAATGATAAAAAATAAAATAAGAAATTTAATATAATATATATATATATATAATATAATCATATAGTAAATAATATAATTTTAAATAAATTATATATAATAATATATACTTTTTGTAACTTGCTACGTCTTTTATTTTTATTGGTATAAATTTTTTGAGTAAGATACCTATAAAAAATTTTGAGGGTACTGTACTAGGTCCACAGTACATCTAAATATAAATATGAAAAATTTTAAATAATTATTTTTAATAAATTTTGACATAGATATAAATAATTTTTTTAAAATATAGTTGTTAATAAACATTTAAAATTCAATAATGAGTAAATATTTACATAAAAAAGTATAAATAAAAAGTTAAATTATTAATTAATTTAACATTTTATATATAATATATAAATATATGTTTTAATGTATTGTATAAGTAATATTTTTTATATTATATTAATATTAAAGTATAGTTAATTTTATTTATTTGTTAATTATAAATAAAAAATTGATGAAATAAATAAAATTAAATATTTTGTATTTATTTTTTTAATTTAATAATTATTACTATTATCATTATATATATATATTACATTGGATTTAAATTTTTATATTAAATTTTATATGATAAAAATTTAAAAATATAAATTATTTTAATTTAAATATAAATTATATTAATTCTTACTTTATACATATGTTATTTTTCTACATCTATAAATTTTATAATATAAATATTTTATATTTATAATTTTTATAATTACGATATTTATTTATTTTTTTAAATATAATAAGTAATAATTTTTTTAGCTGATTCAATAAATTTTATGAGTTTTATTTTTTGTTATCAATTTTATGTATTTATTGTGATAAAATATAATTAAAATATTTAATACTTTAAAAATTTTATAAAAATAAATTAAGAAAAATAAAATATAAAAATTTTATAATATAAAAATATTTATAGTTAATGTTCAATTTATATATAATATATAAGTATATGTTTTAATTTATTGTATCCGTAATATTATTTATATTACATTAATGTTATAGTATAGATAATTTTACCTGTATTTATTAATTTAAAATAATAAATTAATAAAAAAATAAAATAAAATATTTTTAATTTAATTTATTATTATATATATATATATTGTACTATGTTTATATTTATTTTTTAAAAAAATAATTTTTTTAACTGATTTAATAATTTTTTTTAATTTTATTTTTTTAATTAATTTTATATATTTAGTATGACTTTATTTATTAAATATATGATATTTTTAAACAAATAAAATTTTATAATATAAAATATTTATAATTAATACTTAAATAATATTTTAAAAATTATATAAAGATTATTATAATTATTTAATAATCGGTAAGGCCTAAGAAGGCACGCAGAGCTTTGACATTGCAAGGGGAAGGCCAATCCAGCATTGGCTAAACCTTTGATGGATCGGGTTGAACTCCAGCTGCAGAGGTGACGTGTTCTAAATACTTCAATTGTCTTTCTGCCAGCAAACATTTGGAAGATTTGAGATAAAATTGACCTTCCAATAAGCATTGGAAGACCTATTCCAAATGTGAGATATGCTGTGGGAAGGAAGGGCAGTACATAAGAATATCGTAAAAAAATACTGTAACAAAACAACGGAGAAATGACCTAAGAAGGTCATTCATAGCTACTTGGAAAGTTGAAGTAGCCTTACAGAGGCCGCATGACATCACTCTGTACTCGTAATGTCCCTGGTGGGTGCAAAAAGCAGTTTTGGCAATATCATCTAGATGTATTAAGATTTGGTGAAAGCCCTGTCGGAGGTCAAGCTTAGAAAACCAGGTTGCACTACCAAGCTCGTCCAAAAGCTCATCAATGGTGGGCATAGGAAATCGGTCACGAATAGTAATGGCATTAAGAGCCCTGTAATCAACACAACAGCACCAACTACCGTCCTTTTTACGCACAAATAATACAGGCGAAGAAAACGGACTTTGACTTGGTTAAATCATGGATTTATCAAGCATCTCTTGGATCTGTTTTTCCAATTCACATTTTTGTGAGTGTGGGTATCAATATGGTTTGACGTTGACCGGTGTGAAATTGGTGAGAAGGTGAATACGATGATCAGTGGGGCGAGAGGGAGGCAGTGATTGTGGCGGCTGGAATAATTTGTCGAAACGGTGAAGGAGCTATATGATTTCTAGGGTGGCGGTGATGTATTGGAGGATGGAAGAGTTAGGGTAGAATCAGGTAGAGATATTAGTTGTATGGTGAATAGATGTGCTGAATATTGGGTCGGGTTGGTGGTGTTGGATCCCCCGTAAGGTAATGGGGTGGCCTTGTTGGGTAAATGAAATGGTGAGTTGGTTATAATCCATAAGAACAGGCCCAATGGACTTGAACCAGGGAGCACCCAAGACGATATCTGCACCCTTCAAGGTAAGGATGTAGAAGTTAACATGGAGGGTGTGGTCTTGAATCTGAATTTCCACATCAGGGTAAAGACGGTTGCATCGCATAAGGTTTCCACTACCAACCATGACGGTGAGTGGGTGGTAAGAGATTGAAGGAAGCTCTAAGAACTTTGCTACGCGATCATGAACAAAGTTGTGATCACCACCGCCGTCAACGAGAATGGAAACGGAGTGGTTGTTGATCCGGCCCTGTAGTCAAATAGTTGAAGAACCGATGCCGCCGATGAAGGCATAGAGGCTGACTTGCGAAGGAGGTTCATTAGGATCTGAATCTGTTGGCAGTGGGGGAAGGACCAATTGAGGGTCTGGAGTGAAATCGTCAGAGATGGCATCTTCAGTGGTTAAGAGGAAAATTTTAGCCTTACAACGGTGTGACAGGATGAACACTTCATCACAGTTATAACATAGGCCCTTTTCTCGGCGAGAGGCCATTTCCTCAGGATTAAGACATCAGAAGTTGACACGAGGTTGTGGTGTAGGGAGGAGTGGGGCGGAAGGTGGGGTAGAGGTGGTAGCTGCAGACGAAATGGGAGTGGAAGCATGATTCTTGTGTCAGAAAGAGCGACGACGTTCTTCTATTTTATCCTCTTGCAATTTTGCGAGCTGAGTCGCGTGATCAAGAGATGCAGGACGCAGAGCTTGGACCTCGCGATGGATTTCTGGTGATAAACCAGAAATGAAACAGTTCAGGACAAAAGTAGCTGGTAAGCCAACGAGTCGTTCAAACTCCGTAAGGTATTGCCGAATTGTACCCTTCTGTGTAAGTTTAAATAATGCACTGGAAGGTTCGTCGTAAAGTGACGGAGCAAAGCGAGTTTCCAAGGGAGAGTCGAAATGAAAGCACCAATTGTTAAGTGTTTTCTTCCTTAATTGATGGCTAAGGGAACCCCTAAAAATATAGTTGAAGGAATTTTTTTGAATTCAAACCTACTGATTCATTCATCTGAAATAGGCTATATAGCCAAATACAAGGAAGTGTAAATCAAGTTTGTTACAATCAGAGGGTGCTACTTGATTGAAGGGGAATAAAATCTAACAGAATGACAATTCATCAAATATAGCATAATATCTAGTAACTAATTTATTTTTGCATAGATAGATAATGTGACTCAACAGTTTGTTGCAAAGTTGGGATCTCTAGGTAGTGTAATCCTTGATATGAACTGGAGTGGAGGTAATCCTTTTAGGCCTTGAATTAGTCAAGGGAGAAGTGGTCTGATTGCTAACAGCCTCACCTGGACATGATCAATTAATCAAGACACTTAAGAGACACAAAACACATCGCTGAAGAGCTTATACAAGGAAACAAACTAGTACCATTAGGAATCTTGGTTGATCCTTCCGCTACTCCCTTCTCTATTCTCCGTAGAAGAAAACTCTGTCATCGGCTTCTTTATCAGTCTCAATTAAAGGTGCTGAAAAAGATAGAAATGAGGGGTAATCTTTTAGAGTAAAAATATGTGTATAAAACACTGGGCCATAGACACAAATCTTATTAGAAGCAAAGGAATAAATAGATAACTAACGAGTTATATTTGATGGGAAGATCCCTCTGAAACCAAGACAGACAAACCTGGAATCCTTAAACCACTGCCACCTATGATCACCCCAGCCAACAGAGGCTGCTTCTAGTTCCTCCACATGTAAAGACTTCTCAGGAAGGCCGGCATCATAACGCTGCCAGCATGAGAAATCGTCTGAGACATTATCAATCTCAACCTTTGACCTCAACCGGTTTCTGCAGCACTAAAATGTTAAGAGCCGGACAAACATTAACTGCAATTAAAAAGCACAATCAAAGTATAATCTTTTTGGTGTTCCATAAAATTTTAGAGCCATGCTGGTCAGTAGGAAAGACTTTCGACGTATGAACATATTTTTGGCTTAAAAATATTTAATATATTTGTATATATATATATATATATATAGATCAGTAAGTGTCAGAAATTAGATTTAATTCATGATTTACCATTTTCGTCAAATTTCATACCATTCAGTATTTTCCTATAACAATATCATTCATTGTTGATGTGATGCATGTATAAAATGTTAATTAGTAGATTAAGATTTTCTTCAATTTGTGCATTAACTGAATGGCAATTTTTTTCTTGTTTAAGTAAAATTACTTGCTTAAATAAATCTTAAATAGTTTTAAACTTTTATTGAGAGTTTAGAAAAGAAAGAAGGGGAAAGAGGTGTAGGAAAAGGAAAGAAAGGAGAAAAAGGTTAACCTCTTCTCTTGTTTGTAAGTTTAATATTGAGAAAGAAGACCAAATAAGAGTTTAATTATATAAATGATATTATATTTTATATTTTATATTTATATTATATATTTTTACAAAAAATAAAAAATATAAATATTTTTTTCTTTAAAAATTAATAATTTTAAAATTATTATTTTTATTTTTTATAAAATTTTTTAAAAATCATCACTTGAAAAATTAACATTTTTTGTATCAAAAAAGTAAAATACTTTTTATGAAAGAGTACTGGAGAGTGAGAGAGAGAAAACTTTCAAAATAGGAGAACTCAAAAAATAAGAGTTAGAAGTATTTTGAAGGATTTAGAAAAAATTTTCAAAACATTTCCCTAGTAATTAAATAATTTCTAAACAATGATTAATCCCTCCCTCCTCCTCTCCTATCCTCCTAAACACAACTCCCAAACATAACTTAAATAAATATAAAAGTCACTTAAGCAAGAAGATATTGGCATAACTGGTTTTTGCGTCCCTTAAGCAAATTTATTGCTTCAATGAGAATATTTATAACCTTAAGCAAAAATACAATAAAGAGCAAACATTGAGATTATAGGTTGTTGCTTAAGAGAGAACAAATTTACTTAAGCAAAGCAAAAACTACTTAAGCAAATACTAATTAATTTCGGCAAAAATGAGATAGAAAATAGAATTGCAAGACATACAAGCTACTAATGTGATTAGCTTTCGTAAAAAATAAGAGCACATTTTTATACATTTAAAACTCTACCTTTAACTGAATACTTGCATCCCAAAAGACTCGAGGATATCAAGAGAAATTAAGTTACGTTTTAAGTCAGAAACATAACAAATTTTAGTCAAAATTCATATAATATCATCATGAGACTTGATTTGAGTTGTACCAATTCCAACAACCTTGCATTGGGCATCATTACCCATCAAAACAACTTCACTATCAACAAGTTCAACTTCAAGAGTGAAAAATACGTTCTTATAAAGACACGTGAAAAGTACATCCATAATCAAGAATTCGTTCAATTTTATTCTTTTTTTTTTTTCAAAACTAATAACATATAATAAATTACTGCCATAATCAATTTTAATAGTAGTAGCTTTGACAAGTTGTTAAGGTTTTTTTTTTTTCTTCCTTTTCTTGTTTTTGTTTAAGATAAAACAATTAGAAATATCACACCCAAATTTCTTGCAAAGTGACAAGTTTTGTTGGTTTTGTATCCTCTAAATTTGGACATGGACTTTTTGAAACTAATATTCCTTTTTACTAGAGTTTTGCCTCTCACACTTAAACCTTTACCTTTTTCTTCATAATGAAGTAGATCTTGAAAAATATATCATTGGAGAAATTTCTCCAACAAAATCAAGAAAATATATGAACTAAATATATCATCATCTTGATTTTGTTCTAATTTCTCTAATTTTTTTAAAAAAATTGATGAACAAACAACAAATGTTTTGTTGGAGTAATACAAAAATGGTGCTAAATTTTGGTTTCAAAGACAATTATTAGAGAATATACTTAATGCTTATTTTGATGAAGTAGTTTCTCTTTACACATTATATCAATTGTGCAAATAAAACTCTTATTATTTTCATGTTTTAATCATTATAAAAGATGTTATCATCTTTGGTGCAATAGTTTTTTGAAACATTTTTATAAATACATGATAAAAGAAACTTCAAAAACTATTTTTTACTGACAAAGATTAACTAATAAACAAGACATTGGTTGAAGTCACGATACTTAATATAAAATAAAATAAAATACTTTAATAATTTAAATCAAAGAATAAAATTAATATTTTATTATTTAAATAAAAGAATGAAATTAATTTTTTATTATTTAAGTTTAAAGAGATTTGGACCAATAATGACAATAATAAAATTATATGTATATTTTAAATTATGTTTAACTTAACCTACTTATCTTTTTAATCAGGCTTTTTTTTATCTAAATAACATAATTTTTAAAACTATTTTTAAAAATAAGATTAATAAAAAAATTATTTCCTTGTCTAATGCTTTTTTTTTATCATATCGTATAGTGTATTAAACTTATATAAACGATAATATTTTTTTTATAATTTTTTAAACTAATATTGAAGATTTTAATTTGATATTCATCTAATAACGACACGTGACATGTATAGAGAAAGTATTTTTATTCTTTAAATGATACTAATTTAGATTTTGACATATAACATAACTTTAAAAATATTTAAATTATAAATATAAATAAATATAAATATAATTTAAAACATTATAAATATATTTAAATTTTAAATTAATAAACATATTTATAATATTTAAAATTAGCACTTAGAGATATGTCTAAAATATTTGGTAAAGATAAAACGCGAATAATTTGCTGATCCTAACTTAATTCCCAAATTTTGTTTAGATACTCCGCTTCTTAATATGATATTACTAATAGTAGTATGTTACTATATAAAACAAAAAATCGGAAACAATGAATTTATGAAATTATTAATATAATTTCAAGTATCTCATAAAATTTAAAACAAAAGATAAAATAATATTAAATGAGTCATGTAAAATCTAAAATTATAAATTAATAAATATATTTTTAAATTATTAATTTATAAAAATATTTAAGATTATAAATATAAATTATTAATTTATAAAAAATAATATTTATATCTATAATTTAAAATTTTTAAAATTTATGTCACGATTTAAAATCTAAAATAGTATCATCTAGAAAAATGTAAAAAAAAAATTATATTAGTTTAAACTTCTTATAATAGTTTAAAAAAATATATATTATCATCTATAGAAATTTGATATATTTTTTGACGTGATAAAAAAAAATACCAAACAGAAAAATAATTTTTTATTAACCTTATTTTTAAAAATAATTTTAAAAGATATATTATTTAGATAAAAAAACCTTCTAATCAAGTATTTTAATTTAATTTATTTATTTTTAATTATTAATTAATTAATTAAAGTGAAAAAATAAAATATATATTTTAGTATTATAAATTTACATGCATTATAGCTTTGGGAATTAATTTATATTTCCAAATCAATAAAAAGTTACTTTATATTTAAAATATAGTTTTATAAGTACTTTTAAACAAAAGGGTAAACCTGGCAACCTGACCCACCCCATCTCGTGGCCATGGCTTCTCTCACTTGCTTCTCTTTAATTCACCCTCTTCTTCTTCGTCGTACTTCAGCACTTCCGGCCATTGCGAACGGCTGCTTCCACCATTCCTCCACGCTGGACCGGGTTCTCTCCTCCGTGAACCCTCATCGAGCTACCCCACGCGCGATGCCAAAGACCAGTTTCTCCCCCGGTCAAGACCAAGTCGCTTCCAGTAAGTTCTACACTCCACCCACAGTGAACTCTATGACCTTTCTCTATCTCTTTTTCTCAAAGTTTAAATCTTAATCTCTCTCTCTCTCTCTCTCTCTCTGTTGTTTTAAAGCTGGTGATCTTGAATTTGAAGCACCTCTGAAAATTGTGAAGTATCCAGACCCGATATTGAGGGCGAGAAATAAGATCATAGTCACCTTCGATGATAATCTGAAGAAGCTTGTCGACGAAATGTTTGACGTAATGTACAGGTAAGCATTCTCCATGTTGGCATGTTCCAATGTTTGCTTCTGTGTTCTGTGGAGTAGAATTATGGTAAATTTTATTTATTTATTTATTGTTTAGTTTTCATTGAATTATCATACGTATTTTTCAAGGAACTTTATTTACAAAACTAGAGTTGTCGTTTTTGAGGGCAGCTGTTGATTCAAAACAATTATATAATTTTGGGACTTTTGGCTAACGTCCGCTACACAGCAGCAATGAGCTGATAGTGATAGTATAATACTTTGGCTTGTATTAGTACATTAGTTGGTTGAAATATCTTGGAAGGGAGGGGGGAGGGACAAAGGGACAATAGTTCAATAGAAGCTGAATAGGTTCCAAACTTGTATATATATCAGTGCTTCATGCTTTTTATACTTGTATTTTTCCTTCCTGTTCCAATTTAATTGAGCATATTTGTGTTTTGAATATAAAAAATTAATTAAAAAACTATCCACAACATCAAAATTGTTTTAGGAAACTGGAGAGTGGGTTTAATGCGAGGATTGCATACCTCGACATACTGTTATATCATGCATATATGATCAAAATTAAAACATAAAGTCATTTGATGTTTCTAAGTTGGCTAATGTAATGTTTAAGCAACTTGTAATCTTTAATCAGGACTCATTTTTGAGCTTTAATAGTTCTCTTTTTTTTTTTTTTGAGAAAATATCCATTTTGGAATCATCAAACTGGTCATTCACTGACATTTTAATTTTGTCCTTTTACACAAATTTGATGTCAGTTTAAACTTTGACATATTTATAAATGGAGGACCAACCTGATGACATATATATCTTTGGAGGACTATAATAGATATTTTCAAACACTTTTACTTATTTCAAGGATTTGATTGAAATTAATTATAAAAGGTTCATCACAATAAATAATTGTTATTTTGTTTTCTTTTTTCACTATAAAAAATTCTTAGCTTTGGCAAGAAAATCCAATCCAATCAGCCTGTTCAGGTATTGATAATATGTTTCTTTTATTAACATGGAAAAATAAAAGAAATTAAAAATATATAAAACTATACTGTTCAACAGTACATACAATAAGAATATTCCTTATTTTATTTATAATTATGCTTTTAATCAAAAGTATAGTTTCATTCCATACCCAAAATATACACTTAATCTCTATGCCTACAATGCTACATCCAATGGAATCAATAGATAATGAATTAATACAGGAAAATCAACATTTGTAAGTTTGTGTTAAGTTCTTGCACCTGTCCTTTTAAATCAAAAATGGTTTTAAATGAAATATCCTGTTGGCGCATAAAAGCTTACTATAGTATGGGAGCATCTTGCTGATAGGGTAAAGCCAACACTCAAGTGGAGAATATTCCTACACCCAAAATGTGTTGGGACAACTTTTGGTCTTATAAAAGACAATCCCAGTGTAGTAAGATCATAGAAAAAAAGGGGGTTTGACTTGTAACAAGGCATGGAATATGTTTAAATTATATTACATATAAACCAGTTATATTAATGTATATGTTATAATTATCAATTATAATCTAAATAACATTGAGAGATATGATAGGTTTTCAGTTTATGTAAAAACAAAATAATAAGAATTTGAACAAAAAGAAAGATAGAGAATTGAGAAAGGAAGGATTCTTTTATTCAAATGAACAGAAAAGACATTCAAGAGGCAGAATCCTCTTACAAGGGAAAATTTCCTTATCACTGAGAATCACTCAGTTTGTATTATTTTCTCTCCCCTCCTTTCCTTTACAATTTTCCCATATTTAACTCCAAAATGAGCCTCTTGAAACTGGCTCATTAACCAAGTAATAACTCCAAATAAAACCAATTGTAACTGCTGCATACATTATAAATTCCAAATAAAACTCTTGTAACTTACTGATAACATATTAACCACCTATTATTACTGTTTATTCCTCCTAGAATAAACCGTCTAAAGCCTATTCTTCTCATTAATTATTGGCATTGGCTCATGTCTAACAATACCTCCAGCTGAAGAATCAACCTTGTTCTCAAGGTTGAAGTCTGTAAACTGGGAATTAATAGTGGAAACATCCTCCCAAGTATCTTCTTCTATGAGACGATCTTGCCACTGAATCAGAACCTGGTCCACCCGCTCACCCTGCCTCGTAATAGATCATGCCCCTAAAACCTTAGTGTGAGAATAGAGAACTGCATCCACCTGCTAATCCATGGTAAGATCAGCCTCCAAATGATGATTTCTCACTGCCTTCTTAAGCTGAGACACATAAAAAACAGGGTCAATCCAAGCATGATGTGGGGGCTGGAGTTGAAATGCCACTGGACCAATCTGTTTTGTCACCAAATAAGGTCCATATTAATAGTGTGGGTTGTAAGTGAGTTGACATTGAACCTTGACGATGAGGTTTTATTTTCAAATAAACACCCTCGGAAGACCTCCTATGGACATTGTGGAGATTAGCATAGTGAACCATATGGGACTGAGCTCTATTCAAATGAAACTTCAGCTGCCTTAGAGCTATCCCTCAAATCTTGTGCCACAACCTTTTTCAAGGTTCCCCAGTTATAAATCACAAGAGACTTGAATGTGGTCCGTTAGGAACCCAGAGAAAATAAAATCAAAAGAAGAGAAGAATTAACGAAACAGAACTTTATTAAAGAACAGAACAGAAAATGAAGAATAAAAATCTCCCCAAGGGTTTTCCCTTCACAAAGGATCTCTCCTTTCACTTTTACAAACCAACAATTTCACTCCACACACTTACCCAACCTGATTTCTCCTATTTATAGCCAATCTTTCCTAACTAACTAACTAGTGCAACTAACTAATGACTAATAATTGTCTTTGTTCAACTGATTGGTGCAACTAACTATTGACTAACAACTGTCCTTATTCACTCTCATTAGGGTTTTCTAAGTACATCTGTCTCTCTCTCTCTCTCTCTCTATATATATATATATATATATATATATATGTTTCAGTATCCAATTCCAGTTCTCTCTCTCTCTCTCTCTCCATCTATGTACATTCTCATTAATTATTGGCATGGGCTCATGTCTAACAGTATATCTTAAGAAAATAATAACTTTCTGCAATCTATTATTCTTTTATATAGGGAATAGAAGGCTGGAGGTTGGGAATTTCATTGAAATCAATACCTTGTATCGTTATACTGTTCAAAATGAACTCACAGTAGAATCAAGATTAGGCATACTGTAATTAGATACATGTAGGGAATTTTGGATTTTATTGGAATGTTCATAATACTGCTTGACCTCCTTTTCCACAGAACTGATGGTATTGGTCTCTCAGCACCTCAAGTAGGAATTAATGTGCAACTTATGGTGTTCAATCCCATAGGTGAGCGTGGTGAAGGAGAGGAAATTGTTCTTGTAAATCCAAGAGTTGGCAAATACTCAAAGAAAATGTCACTCTTTACTGAAGGTTGCCTATCTTTCCCCGGAATTAACGCTGATGTAAAGGTATATAATAATCCTTTTCTTTTACAGCATCATTGACTTCAGGTTTCCATTTATGTTTGTTTGTGAAGATAGCTACTTTAGTCTGTTTGATGTTTCCATTTATTATATTTTATACTATAAGATAGCATATTTAACCCATGTTTGAATATGTAAATAACAATTATTGTAAATTAGGGATTTGGTTTATTCATTTGTATTTATGGTTGATTCTATTTGTACCCTGATATGTGATTATAAATAAGACTCACATGCCCCTCCAACACATAACATTCATCACTAATATGTAACTTTCATCACTGAGCCACTGCGACCATAAGCCCTTCCCATTCATGAGCCATCTTGTGTCATTGCTAATCAAGACGTCAATGTTAAACAATGTTGAGTTACTATCAAAACAACTAAGTTTTTTTTAACAGTTTTGTAGTATAGAGCACAATGTAAGTTGATTCACAGAAACACATCTTCAATTAAATTCAGTTTTAGGTTCTTTAAAAATGCAATTAAATTTTAGGAATTTGAAAATTGTAAATTAATTAAATTAAATTACGAACAGAATAAAGTTGAGTAAAAACAAATTAAGAAATATCAATCCAAAGAATGTCAAACGCATGTAATTTCAATTATCATAGTATTTAAAAGTTTTAATCCATGTTTGAACAAACAACCAATTCAATTATTAATTCAATCAAATAACTTAATTAAACAGAGTTACGAATTAAATCAAATTATTATTTAATCTAATCCGCATTAATTATCAAATCACAGCATTAATCGAGTCCTAATTTGAATTCTAACCATAGAAAAGCTAATCACAATTGCAATATACAAATATAAGATTCGAGAAAAAGAGAATAAATTCGGAACAATTTGACTCCAAACTCAAAATTTACAACATTTGAATTCTGCAGATTGAACGTAAGGTTTAACCTTCCATCGAAGCACTTAATACACACAAGAATGAGAAGAAAACGAGAGGATTCGAGAGAAAGTAAAAATAAGAATTACCAAATTTTAAAAACTCAAAGCGTCTAATCGCACACCTAATTCAGAATTTTATTAGTCTATTTATAAGTTCTGATTATGGTAAACTAAATGGTCTAGATTTGGGCCTCAATTATAATTATAGGCACAAATACAATTATCTGATAATAAAGGGTCTAAATGTAATCTCACAACAATATTCAGTAAATCTGCCTAAACTTCAAAAAATTATAAAAAAAATTGAAATCAACTCTAAATTCAGCGATCAATGTATGCATTTTGAAGCTCTGAATGTGAAGAATCCAATGTAACCGGAATCAACCAAAAATGATATATGTAGAAAAAGTTATGGCCGAAAGAGTAATCATAGGTCAGAATAATAAAAAATACGAATTTAAAGCATTTATCTGTAACAAGTCCAATTTATTCAAATAAGTAGAAAATGGTAAAAACTCTAAAAATAAAGCATATTAAAAGTGTTTATAAATTAAAATAAAATTAGAAATATAAACATAAAATATGTTATATCAATCACCACTTGTACACCCACGCTTTGCCTTCATTTTTGGCTCATCTGTTCCATGTGCTGCTTTTTTTTTTTGCATGCATGTGCTACTTTTCAGCAACTTTCTTGTGTTGATGGCCCTTCCAGTCACCAATCCAGACCCAGACAACCTTATCCAGTCTCTTGTTTGGTCCCAATCAATATGGCAAGTGCTGTTTTTGTACTGTGTCAGTCACTTTCACCATTGTTCCTTTCATCCCTGGTAAAAAAGTTGATCAGAATTGCCTACTAAAGCACCTAGGTAGCTGTTGTCCAGCTGTGGTTTCAAGTCAATGCCACTTTATGCAATGCTCTATGGTTTTCTATTAATCCCAAACTGCAGCTGCAATTCTAGGCCTTTAAGATCTGTTATGATGTCTGAACAAAAGCCAAGAAGGTCTCTTCCAACAATGTTCATTGCCTCTAGAGTGTGGTTTTTAAATTCATTTCTATGAAGCTGAAAAACATGGATGAGCAGACCTACCTTGATAAGATTGATCAGTTAATTGCTGATTTTGATTTTGATACCCTCATGCTATTTACTAGTGATGCAGCAACTCATGTTGAACAATGCAGCCAGTTTCTCATGGTCCTTTATGCTTTCCAGTCTCCATGAGCTTGACTCAGTATGTAATCAAATCTTTTCAGGATCAATTGTTCCCTCATATGACAGTTAGTGAACAACTACTGCATCTCTCCTCTCCTCATGCATTTGACGATTCCTCCATTGTTCCAGCTAATTCCTTTGCTCTCATCTCCTACTATTCTTGTCGTGTTGGAGAAAATGTAGGTAGGGGTGGCCATTGTTGTTATTTATATTGCACTTATTGTCATATTGAAGCTGAATTCCTCACCAAGATTAGACAACAGAAGCTTTCTAATGTTGCTCATGTCATTGCACCTGACACCTCTTGAGTATGTTACTACTTATGCAAAGCAGCCAAGTAAAAAATCTAGTTTCTGTCATTTTTCTTATTTGGATATTTACCAAATGTCATCTTAGCTAATGACTTTCAAATTAAAGTTGAAGGCATTGGTCAAATATGTTCCCTTCCTACTTTCTCTTTAGATTTTATTCTTTATGTCTCTAGCTGTCCTTATAATTTAGTTTTCACCAGCAAAGTCACTCAGGCTCTACCTTACTTTGATACCCTTGCCAACAACTCTGTTCTTGTCTAAGATCAGCATAGCTGTCAAAGGATTGAATCAATAAACAAGCTCAGTCACTTTTATTTTTTGTTCACTTTGATATTTGGGGTCCTCATCATGTCAGTTCTACCTTAAGTTATCACTACTTTGTTACTTCCATTGATGAATTTCATGTTGTATTTGGTTTTTTTAAATGAAAAATTGTTCATATGTTTTTATTATAGTTCAAGGTTTCTCATTCAAATTTCGAAAACAATTTGGTTCTTCTATCTAAATTTTGCGCATTGATATTGCTTGTAAATCAAAGAACCTTAGATAAAGTTACTAAAAGAGACCTTTTGATTAATCAAATTTTTGAAAATTTGATTTTTGACCGAGCTCAATGGCATTGTGTGATCCATGTAGATGGCCTCATCTAATGAGATAAGGCTTAGTTGTTGTTGTTAATATTGCTTGTGAATACTTGTTTGCTCTGTTGAAATTAGTTTTGACTTCCTAAGGCATTATTTGTCTGATGCCACTACAAAATGACATTTTTTAAAGGAAGAATCAATGCATGGTTTAAACATCTTGTATCTTAGTTTTTCAGCATAATGTTCCTCTTTGCTTTTGGGATGATGTCATGATGCTATTATCACAACACACTACTTAATCAACCACATGCCTCTCTCTATCCTACCAAACCAGTTTCACACTCATGTTTCCCCATCAAGATCTTTGTTCAGTTCCTCTTTTAGTCACTCTTACCAAATCTTTATTGACTTCATTTGCTGTATGTAAATTTTCTTCCAGCTCCCTAATCTTGCAATCGAGCTTAGTTATTGGTGTTGAGGTTATGTTTATTTAAATGTAAGGTGCAACTAAAAGGTTGAAATATCTCCTATCCTTTTCAGCAGATTCATTCTTCTAGTTTACTAAATATTTATTTATTTTCTTCCACCTTTTTGGTTCTTGCTGAATGTTGCATTCTTTGTTTCTGGGCATCACAAACTATTAAGGAAGAAAATAGAGAAAAGGAACTCAACATTCAGCAAGAACCAAATATTTAGCAGAGCCATTCTTTGAAATTTATGAAATATTTCTTTTTTTATTTTTCAAGGTCCTTCTTAAAGGAATTGTTACACGTAACCTGAGTGCTTATCTTAACGAGCTTCAATGGTGATATGTTGGACAGTGTTTTGTTTTCCTCTTTTTGAGTTTAGAAAGTAAATAGCAATACTATGTGCTCAGATCTGTTATTCCATTTTGTTCAGGTTGTTATCTACACTAAAGTCATAACTATTGTATGTATCGTTAACTAAAATTTGTTCTATCGGTTGGTATTTTCAACTTGTGCTCCACTGAAGGAACAAAGCCTACATGTCATTTGTTTTCATGACTGTGATGCTGCTGATTTACCATTCTTTATTTACTGTTTTATGTACTTAAGTGGGTCTCATTATTGTGGTTTAGCGACCAGAATCTGTGAAGATTAATGCACGTGATGTCAATGGAACCAGGTTTTCAGTCAACATGTCTGGCCTTCCTGCAAGGATATTCCAGCACGAGTTTGATCATCTACAGGTCTGTTTTTGAGCTTGAATAATTGATGCATTTTTTTAGAAGATGAATTTCTTTTGTCATATATAGATATTAAGGGCCATTTGGTGGCTGGGAAAAGGGTGGATAAGATTAATTTATCTTGTTACCTATCCTATTTTATTGGATTAGTGTAATTATTATCCTAAGAATATAGCTGGATTAGAAGAGGAAGGAAAGGATAATAGTTGTCTTCCCTAAAATATCCTTAATTTATTTTAGGCTTAATTATGTTTTTGGTCTCTATAAATGTTGGTAATTTTGTGATAAGTTCTTATAAAATTTTTTGTTAGGATTTAGTCCATGTAAAGTTAAAAAATTAAGATTTAGTCACTGCTGTTAACATCCTCTCTAGCCAGCTCAACACTCCACGTGGCTTTTTCAAAGTTGTCACAGCTTACGTAGCATGTCACATCATTTATTTTTTTATTATTTAAAATTAATATTTTCAAATAATGGTATGGCAAAATCTTTAAATAGTCTGAATTTTTAAATATTTTTATGTCACTCACTGCTAGTTATCCATGCTTACATGTGGAAACAGTTGTATTTGTTATTAGGAAATATTTTGTGACAGATTGAATACCCAGAATTAGGGATGTTTACTTCTATTTTTAATGCAAACAGGAAATTCCACTAATCATGGGATTTGACTCCTGAATCTTTCCCTTCCTGTTAAGGTTGTATGTGTATATATCTATGGCATATAAGTACCATCAAAATTATGGAAAATGTTCCACATTCTCAATCGCTGACATTACATATAATTGTTGTGTCTGTAGGGAATTCTTTTCTTTGACAGAATGACTGATGAAGTTCTTGATAGTATTCATGAACAGTTACAGGTTAGAAAAAGCATACCTATATTTGTCTTTCCATCTCTTGTTAATCTTCCCTTCACACGAGAAATATGTCATAATGATGAGGAGAACTTTTATTTCAGAACATAATAAATTAGCTATGTCCCGAATATGAGAAGTTTAATTATGTTTTGCCATGTGCTTCTTTGAGGTGGAAGCGACAAGCCCTCGCTTATTGATTCTGACCATTTAATTTCTACTTATGGCACCATATTTCTTGATTTTTTGCATAGAATAAGCTTCATGGCTGATATTTGTTCTTTACAGATGTTTACTTCCACAAATTAGGAAGATACTGCACTTGGAACTTAGGAAAAACAATATTCCTTAATTTTCCAATTTTACAATTTCCTTAGTTGTTGAAATGCAAAGGAGCATAGGACACTAACCATCTAGATTTTTTGTTTGAATTAATAAGAAAGGGAAAGGCCATGTTTTTTATTCCCATAAACAAGAAAATCATTCAGATACAAAGATGATTGACAAAGACTTGGGAGAATAACAGATCCTCCAAAATAGGAAAAATATAAGAAAACAAAAAATAGGAAATGAAGAAAACATCAATGAAGCATAGCTATTCAATCCCTTAAGCAATTTGAAAGGGAAAACTGTGTCAAAAGACCATGAATTTAACGCCAAGTCGAAGCCAACCATCAAATCTTATCCCGAAGAAGCTCCACGTCCAAAGATACAGATAACCAACATGTTAACTAATTTATTATGATAAATTGGATCAGATTTTATGGTTTTTTCCATAGATAGCACTTTGCCACAACTATTTGGCTTCATTCCCTCTCCCAACTCTAGTAAAGCTACTCCTCAAAAACTGGTTTAAAGGCTAAGGGCACTCCCAAAAGTCTTCGGAAATGCCAAGCAAAGATTTCCATAAACCAAAGGCCATGATGATTATATTGATTGCTTCAAGGCTCATCTAGTGGCCAAAGGCTATATTCAAGTTTTTAGTTTAGCTTATGGTGGCACATACTTTATCGTGGTCAAAATGACCTATGTTCATTTATTCTTATATATGGCTGCAATTTGTTATTGTTCTCTTTACTTACTTGACATTAAAAATGAATTTCTTCATGAAGATCTCTTTATATGGTGCAACTTCTTGGATTTTTTGCTTAGGGGAAGTCTTCAGGATCAATCTTTCATTTCCATAAATCTTTGTAAGGCCTCAAACAATTTCCTAGGACATGGTTTGGTAGATTCAGCATTATGGTCCAAGAATTTTAAATGACTTGAGTAAAGTTGATCACTAATTTTTCTATTGCCACTCTTCATTTATTTAATTGTTTACATCATCAACAATAAAGTTATTACTAATTGTTTATATTTCATGCTTAAATATTTGTATTTTGGGTTTGGAGTGAAAAATAAAAAATATATATAATGATAAAGAAAAAGAGTATATATATATATATATATATATATATATAGTGTGTGTGTGTGTGTTTGTGTGAGGGAGAGAGGGTAAATGACTATGAGTAGTTTGCATCCTAAAATATATCAAAAGGAGCTCCCAGAAAAAAACACTCTTGTATAAAGACAAAGGTCAAACTCGAATTGTGAGTTAATTTGATGTAGATTAGACAGACTCTCATATTGATAGGACATCCACTTTTTGCTATTGTATCCTCATTGGAGATAATTTTATTTCATAAAAAAGTAAGAAGCAAACTGTGGTTGCCCATTCAAGTCCATCGAGTCATGGTTTTAGGCTTCAACCACATGTGAACTTATCTAGGTGAAACAACTACTGAACAATCTAAAGATTTGGATAGATTATACAAATTACACTCATTTGTGATAACCAAGCAGCATATTGTCTCAAATCCAATGTTTCACTAGAAAACAAAACAATTTGAGATAGATTTTTACTTCATTACAAAGAAGATCTTATCTGAAAACATCATGATAGAATTGAATCAAAATTGTAGAAAGAAAAGTTACTATTAACAGAAAAGTTTCTTATTTATAGGCAACATGCCATATTTCTCTAATGGAGAGCCCCCAACTAACTATACAACTCTCTAATGAACTAATTATACCTCTAACTAACTATTTTTTCTAACCAAGGAAGGGCTACCTATCAACGCTCCCCACCTTAACATTCACCTTGTTTTCAAGGTGATTAGCTATGGCAGCTGCAAGCAAAGTTGCATTGGGGTTTCAACTATTCCAAGCTCGATAATCAAGCCAATTGCACCTTGCAGCACAAAAATATATTTATTCCTCCTAGGTCAAATACAAATATGAGTGCTACTGTAGTGCACTGACCATGAAACAAAACATCATCAGCATGCTATGGTTGTAATCAGATCCTCAAGCTCCCTTGGGAACTACATTGTTGCACAGGATTGCAGATTATGAGCTGTAATATTGGAAATTCATTGTTTTCCTTGATGGCCTGTGCTACTATTGCTTTTGGCTGCCTCTCGATTTGCTGTCAACACCCTTTCGATTTTGTGTCTCCCTGTCAGTGTACATAGAGTCCCTTTTGGTAGTTTTGGCCAGGGTAGTGGGTTGATCATAGTCAATTATTTCTTTATCTTTAGAACCCAAATGATGTTCTTTTTGTTTTCTTGCCTTGCACCACAGAGGATGGATGATCTTGCTTTTCAAAAATGGATGCCTTCTCAGACCAGGACAAATCCAGTAATATCTCTATTTCTACCTCTTTTTCCAATCCCTTAAAACTGTCCACTTCTGGTTCTTGGCGCAAAATGTGGATTTGTTGCTCGCATTGGATTTGATCCTCCTAGTTTTTTCTCTTCTGGTTCCAAGATTTCTGTCCCCACAATTCTTGTTCCTTTCCTTGAATGATTATATATTTTTCAGTATTTGTTTCTGACCTCCAAGTTACTGGTTCTTTGTTCTCCAATTCATTCTCTATTTTGTTTTCTTACACCCAAGAAACTTCATCTTTGACCCAAAGTGGCAGATTTAGGTCATATTCAAGATTGAATTCTTCGAGTGAAGCCTTCACAAAGTCCCACCATGATGCATACGGATGGTCCCCTTTCCACATAAACTGCCAAATGAAAGCTCGTACCCACATAGCCTTTCCAACCTTTTGTATTTTCTCTCGTCAGGTATTGCAGTGGCCTCAAAAGTGCTGCTTCACGTTAATAAGCCACCAAGTTTCTATCCCTTCAAATTTTGGAATAATCTTCAAGAACTCAGCACCCACAGCTCCAACAGCAGAGCTCTAATACTAGTAAACTGAGTATCTTATTGAGAAAAATTAGGGATGAATCCCAATTACAAGAATAGGACACTACAGTTCTTCGAGGGACTGCTCCTCCCAAGCCAAAGGCCCCATGCAACACCTACATGTGAATATTTATTTGTTTATTTAATAAATATCTTTAGTAGAATTTATAAATCACTGTGTAAATAAGGTAGCTACGAAGATAGCATAGTTATAGATAACATGCTTTTAGATAACAAAATATTATGTAATGCTATGCATCATTGAGCACTATTATAAATAGATAGCACCGCTGTGTATTCCAACACACAGATTCATCCTATGTCTTCTTTTCTCTCTCTCTCTCTCTCTCTCAACAGTTGTAATAGTAACACAAACTAGTTATTGAAGTTAATTTCACATCTCTAGAGAAAGAATGTTAATAAATATTATGGTCAAATTTATTACAGGCCCTAGAAATGGAGTATGAGGAAATGACTGGATTACCAAGTCCTGAAAAGGTCGAAATCCGCAGGAGGAGAAAGGTTGCCGTTGGATTTGGGAAATCATGATAGTCAAGGTTGACATGATAAATTTCATTTTTCTTGTTTGCTTAGATACTTACTCTTTCCATTGTGTTGAAAACTGCTTGTTGCTTATTTTACATGTCAGCATTAGGCATAGTAATATGAGTCAATCACATGCCAGAAATTTTGAAGTCTTCCATAAGAAATGAACCTTGGTTTATCACAGGTGCTGCTTGTGGTTGGATTTGTTGGAAATGTGTCGTATATGTAGTAGAAATATGAAGTCGTTACACACTCTAAAAGGTATCATTTATATGTCAATAGATGTCTTACTTATTGTTTCATCCCTAATGTCGTTACACACTCTAATTTGTATGGTTGCCACTGTTAATGCAGCCATTGGGAGACATTTCTGTGATCAGTACCATTGTCAGTTGTTTTAAGATGCCTGGAAGGAAAGAAGACCTTGAACAGAGCCATTTCTTTTGTTTTTATTTTTTTGGTCGTTCTATAATTTACAAGTGAGTTCTTGAGGTCACCTTGTGCTTGCCAGATGGACTATAGTCTCTGACCTTAATATATATATATATATATATATATATATATAAATTTTTTTTTTAATTGATCATGCAATATATTGTAAAATCATGTGCTTAAGATGCACTTGAATTGTAAAAATTAATATTATCACAGCATTATCAAATCAATTTCTCAAGTATTTTTGTCATTATATTCCTGTTTATAGAAAACTAAGATAATGTAATAGATTGCTAATTTACCATTTTTTTTAATAGAGAAGGTTAACCTATCTTTTGATTTTGAGCATAGAGGCTTACACGTTGCTTTAAAGTTACAACTAAAATTATTTAAGAATCTTGAAAAACTTAAATTGGTTTGTTTAAACTGATTTGAATTCAAGAGTCTAATTGTATAAGAGGAAAATATTAATGTAAAGCAAAATGCTTATTTTCATTCTCAAAATGTTTATTTTTATTTACTTATGAAAAGAAAAAATAATTTATTTAGAGTAATAAAAGCTTTGTAAAAGTATTTTACACATAACATATTTTAAAATAAAAGAAAAAAGGACAAAAAAAAAAGGTGTTCGACAAATTTTTATCTTTGTTTTTATATACCTCCAATTACAACGATAAAATAAGAGTTATGTATTTGGAAGAAAAAAAAAACATTTTTGAAAATTTATTTTTTAAAATGTAAAATTTAAATAAAACTCTTATTATAAAGTTTTTTAAGGGCAATTTGAAAGGCATTTTAGTTTTTACTTTTTTTTTTTCAATAAGAGAAAATTTTACATGCACAAAAAGCGATGAATAATAGTAGAGTTTGGCCAAGTTAGTAAAACTTAGAATCAAAACAAATTAAATATTTTAATTCTTAGGCACCGTGTGGTCTTGAGGTAACTTTGATTTTAGTTTGACTTCCTATGTTTATCTCCTTATGCTTATATTTTGTAAAGTATATTGGACTACTCTTCCTCAAAAGATTATGGGGAAGATGTTTCGTGGGAGGGTACAAATGGTGGAGCATGCATTGCAAGAATAATTGTGAACAAAAATATTTTTCTTTGTGCACCTGATCTTTCTTATTTCTTTTTCTTTTTCTTTCTTTAGTGTGAGTTTAGTAACAGTTATAATTACAATTAGTCTTAACAAAAATGTTATAGATTAAACTTTGCCAACTATTATTAGTGAATAGTATAATGATATTAACTAGTTATTCTAAATGATATATTTACAATAGTTGTGTCAATTTAGGTGATAAATATAGACTTGTTATTACAATTTCAATAGGTAATTTCTCATTCTTCCAATAATAACATTTTCAAAGAAAAAAAAACTCGAATGAGTCTAATTTACTAGTAACATCTTGTAATTATTTCAAGACAATTCATTGTTTATTGCCTTAACAACTGAAGAAAATAAAAGGCTACTTATACATATTTTATTTGATATATATAATGATATTTTTTAATTTAAAATAAAATTGAGAATTGTGATTTTTTTAATATCTTAAAAATTAAAAAGTATTTATATATTTTTTAAATAAATCATGAATCTCAATATCTATTAATATAAAATTATTAAAAATCATTTATGACTCATTTAATTTAATAATTATTCCTCTTTATTTATTTATTCTCTTTGTTTCAAATCCATAGACTTTACGAGGTGTGTGCATTTGGAGATGAAAAAATTTTAAATTTTGTAGCGTGGAAATAACATAGAGAGCACTTGTAATAGACTTTTTGTAAGGAATGATGTGAGAACCTTTGTTAATATTGCAATATTCTAAATTTTTACACAATGGTTTCTGTCATTTCTTTCAATCTCAATCATCTAAAATATCTTTGATTAGTAAAACTTAGATTAAAAATTTAATTAAAGATTAATTAGTGAGATTAAGACTTAATAATTTAAATTTATAGAAAGCTAGATGGATTAGGAGAATTTTGTGTAAAAGATAAATTGTGCCACTATGCATCACACAGCGCGCACAAATTATCGACAAGCATTTTTTAATTTGATTTTAAATTTAATATTCCACCGGCTTACAGACAGTTTTGGGAACATTTGTACTTTTTGGTGCTCATTTATTTAAATAATAAAATACTAAATAAAAATCTGGTTTAATAAAAAAAATATTTTACATCGAAACATTATATTTAATTTGAAATTTTGTTTTAAAATGCATGATAAAAATGCATTTTTATTATTTTATACTTAATATAATTTAAGCATACATAACATGAATATTGATATATATCAACAAATCACGATAGTTCCATCCCCATATATCAGATTTTGATAAAATCAAGTTCAATTTCGAACAACCTTTTCAGAAATTAAATCAAACAGAAACTATCTCAGGAGGCTCATATTATGAACAATCCTACCCATACTTCCTTCAACACTGAAGGATAGATAAGACAATCAAGTCTCATGATTCTAAGCTGTTTAGCACACCTACCACTACAAATTGCCTTTAACAACTTAAATTAGTAGTCTGCTTAATACCCTTTAACATTTAATTGAAACTTGTGATTTAATTAACATCTTCTACAACAATGGATAAAGAATTGAAAATCCCTCATAACAGTGTCATGAGAATAAAATATAAGCACATCTAAACCCTACACGAAAAACAATAAAATTTGCAATAATAGTATTTATTTTTTTCAAAGAAGACAGAATCCAAAACCAGGAAATAAGTAAGGAGCCAAGCATGTAAGTAACAACATATTCTGTTATACAAAGGGGTTATACCCATTTATTAAAAGTATATACAACCTATATCGAAAATCTTGTGTCCAGTCTCAATAATCCTACATCCATTTCTGCATTGCCAAACTAATTTTGAATGCAATACCAAGGTTTGCTGATTGATGCAACACTGAGCCCAGTTCTATTTAATTAATAAGAGAATTTGATATTGACAAAAAAGAGACAATGATAAAACAATTAATTCAACGACTTTGTACTTTCCACAATCCAAGTACAACGACATATTATCTGAGGATTTCAGGTGTAATAATCCATGCCTTGCAAATAATATACGATGGAAGAATACATAAAGGGGCATTAAACTGTTGCAGGGTCATTGATCACACCCAAGAAATCATCTTTTATGGTACCTATGCAGAACTGGAAAAAACAAAAGGTTATGAATTACATCAGATAAATTGAATTATAGAAAATTACGAAACTTGAAACCAGATAAATATTAAATATCGAAATGAAAAAGAAATTTGTAGCACTGTCCTTGACATTTTAAAAGCTAACAGTGGCACATGTTCATATCTATGACCTTAGAACTGAGGGGAAGGAAAGCCTAGGCTAAGCATTTGCAGGAGTATCAAAACTTTATTATCATACACTTGCTAAAACAACCAATAGACAAGGGCATCGGTATAATAACAAGTTATTGTAAAGCATCTTCATACATGACATACAATAAAATCATCCAAGGATTTATAACATCAACAAGGTGGTAAAAATATTATCTTTATCATTGAATGCAGTAACTGGAGAATTTGTGATCATTATTTTCTCACAACATTCAAGATTTTACTCACAAAGTAAACATGCAGCAATGAGTAGTAATGACTACTGCATACAATAGAAGTGCGTGACAAATTTTATAACTCCCTTATGGTAGCTAGTAACTTTAACATTCCACGTTGATAGCTTTTGAAATAGATTTAGTTAAAATAGTGGTAGAAGAGTTATACACAAAGTAGTAAATTACTAGCAGACAGAGTATAAACTAACATACCAAAAAACAAAAACAGTGGAGTACAAACTAACATTCAAGAGATGTACACATTTCACCACTTTTATGATAAACACAAATAATACTGCCATGCCAGTGTTATGAGCATAACATTAAAATTAGCAAAAACTAAAAGGGGTCTTTTTGGAAAAAATTGTAATAGTAAAGAAATCTGCATAGAAAAATTTAAATCATAGAATTCATGGACCTTAACAGCATTCAGAAAAACAAAGTAAAAGGATATATATATATATATATATATATAAGCATACAATTTCAGTAGCATCCACTCGAGTCCCAATTATCTTTAGTCTCACTTCACTATCTTTTTGAATCTTAACCTGCAAAAGACCAATTCATTAGTACCAAAAGCATAACCTATAATCATAAAATAAGAAAACGGCAACAAATAAAATAAAAGTAAACGGTTTTTTCTCTCTCTCTTTTTTTTTTTTTCCATCAAGAAAGTTATGAATGGTACATACTGATCCATCTGAAGTAGTGTAATTTGGCATGTCTCCAGACTGGAACTCCATATCATCCGGAATCAACTAATAGGAAAAAAAAGGTCTTAACAAACAAAAATATATTAAAAAGGTATGACTATGAAATGAAGCTTTTCAGTTGCAAAAATAATGACATAATCTATCCTAAATTAATGATCAAATTGAAAAACATGAAACAATCCTTGGTAATTCTAAACATTGCATTGCACACATTATATGTGAAACTTCTAATTATTTGAGATGTATAGTAAATTAAAGAGAGCCCATTGTGATTAAGAATTTTAGATGAAGGCCATAAAATGTTTCTCAATACAATAAAACCTAATGTCTCTCCTGTCCATTATCTAGAAGAACATTGAACTTGCGCAACTTCAAAGCATGACATGAAGGTAGCATTCAAATATGAAAGAAATACTTCAGATAGGCTACATATTTTTTACGTTTCATTCCAACATTTTCCACCTTACGAAAAATATAACACTTCCTTAACTGGTAGACAATTTAGATGAAAACCAAAATTTCTCAGACAATTGTTCCTGTGTTTAAGAAAACTGATCTCATGCATCAATTTTTTCTATTTGAGCTTATTACAAAGTTGCACAATAATATTTATTTTGGCCACAAACAATTCTGCATCAAATAGTTCTAGAAATTCTTTAATACAATTAAATTTCTAGTTGCATAAATCATTACATGGTTCTGGGAACTGAAATCTGATAGGCATAACCATAACCCATGTCGCATGGCTACACCTACACCTACAATATATATATTGACATAGCCAAAAACTTGCATGACATTTCAACTACAAGAATAATAAAGGAAAAACATAATTTTAATGTTCTGAATGAAGAACAATAGTAACATCCTTTCAAATATAAAATGTAAATGATAAACACCATTTCTCAAAGATTAAATAAGACAAAAACCTTACATGGTTTGAAACAAAGATTTGGACAGGTCCAGCTTCAGCAAAAAATCCCATCTGTACAGACATAAGCTCAAAAGTCATAAACCACTATCTCCACAAATTAGAGTTAGACAGTTTGATTGCTTGACTACTCAAAGTATTAAACAGAAAGGAACTGTATAAACCTTGTTCACCATTGTAACAACAGCTTCTAAGATCTCCCCCTTAAATGGTCGGAAGACAACACATTGGTACTTTACTGGAAATGTCACAAACCCTGTTCCGTCACGAATTAAACCTTTCCCTACATTTTCTATCCCTGTAACTGCTACCACGAATCCATGTCGACCACTGCATAATAGTTGAAAATCCAAATGTTACATCCATTAGCTTGGCCAGTAAAAAAAAATATTGAAATGGTGGGAATAACCTGCAAGTGCCTTCCACATCTTTCATTAGCTTGGCCACAAGATTATCACGAAGGTTACGACCAAAGTACCGTGGATGCAACTGCATATTTCGCTCCAGTACTATGTGGAAAAACATTTTGGTGTTTTGAAATTAGGGTTATGAGATTATGAGTTTACCAGAAATACGATTTTGAAAGCCTTCTTCACTGCCGAGGCCGCACCCGATCTTGGAAATCAAATGGCAATCTCTGAGTCTGTGTGAGACCTTATAAGAGCCAGTTCCATTGGGCCTTCCGTCCATCAAATACAAACGCAAAACAATACTTATAGTATTTTTATTTCAATTTACATAATTAATACAAAACAAAAATCACACGTTCGGAATTAATATAATAAAACTACTTTAAATAATAATTTAAAAATTACTTTAATTTAATTTTATAATCATAAATATTATGTATTTAAAATAATACAAATTTAATCATTTTAAATATAATTTATTAAATATACACATAAAGTTATTTTTTTATTTTTAAAGTAACTTCTAAAAACTATAAAATAAAATTTTATAAAATTATTAACATATAATACTTATTTTAAAAATAAAATTTACATAACATATAATTTTAAATTGGATTTAAAATTAATTATAATATGAACTAAATTTAAAACTAATTTTAACAAAAACTAAATTTAAAATAAATTTTAAACTAAATTTAAATTTTAAAACTACTTTTAAATTAATTAAAAAATAAAATAATTTAAAATTTAATCTATATAATTAAATTGTGTAAGATAATAAAACGTAAAATATATACAAATATATATTAATTTAATAAAATATAAAAATATAAAAATTATATTATTAATAGATTAAAATATATATAAATATAATTTTATATTAATTATTATAAAATTTTAATATTTTTTAATATAATAATTTAATAATAATATAAAAAATATTTAGAGTATATTTTTATCCAATTTAAAATTGATTTTAAATCAAATATAAATTTTAAAATCAAATTTAAATAAATTTTTTAAAAAATTAAAATAAATTAGTTTAAAATTTAATCTATATAAATAGATTTTAAATAGATTTAGATTGGATTATATTAATTTTTTAGAAATACAATCTATACACACTCCTAATAATTTAGTTGTAAACAACAAATTTCATATCTAATAAAAACTAACACCGTACTATTCTCAGTTTATTTCAATATCTAAAAGTTATATTTCACAACTTAATTGTCACTAAATTCACTTGCTCATTAACATGAATCCCAACAAATTAAGCGCACTTAGGTTTACTTATTTTCTATTTTTACTTTTAATGAAAACCAAAAATAAAAAAGAAAATATATTTGGTTGAATTTTAGAAAATATTTTTCTTGTAAACATTTTCAAAATCTAGTCAAAATTAAAAAAAAAAAAAACCTGTTTTCACGCACACAAAGATTTATTGACACATATTTAAAAAATAATTACAAATAAAATTTAAAAAAGATATCAAAAATCTTGAATTTTTTTTTATAATTAATAGTTATAATTAAGATAATGATTTTAATCTATATTATACATTACAAATTAAAGCTTATAAGTACTGACTTCTATTATTTTTTTTAATTTTTTCTTTTGTTGCATTGCAATATTATGTATATTATTATTATTATTATTTTTAAATTTTTTATTACACATAAATTAAAATGTATTTACTTCACCATTTATTTGTTACTTTTCATATGTTAAGTATTTTTTTATACATATATGCTCTTTTTTATTTTTAAAATATTAAAACAAATATTTATCTATATATTATAATATTTTTTATATATTTTATTTATATAAATAAAAATAAAATTATAAAATTTATATTTATAGTCTTCTTTGTAGAAAATTAAATCAGATTGATATTTTGCTCTTTTGTTTTTGTCAAAGTGTTACATCTTTATACATATTTTTATCTTTATAAAAGTAGATGAGTTTTTGAGGAAAATTTGTAATGAATTTTGGAGGGAAATTTGTCTTCACTTTCTAATATAATAATCTTTATATAATAATTAATAATTACTAATTAAGGTTATCTTGAATGGTTTAATTCAAATCAGCTAAATCCATTCATTTCTAATTAGCAGTTTTGAAATATCTTTATCTTTAAGGCTATTTTAAATAGTTTAATTGAAATTAATTAAATGCATCTTTAATTAGCAGTTTTAATATATTTAAAATATGCATCTTTTGTGACAAATTTTAACTTTAATATGAATGATTTAATTCACATAAGTTAAATGTATTTATTTCTAATTAGCAGTAGTTTTGATATATTCAAAAGATGCATTCTTTGCGGTATATTTACACTTTAATATTAATATTTATTTTAAATTTTATTATTAAAAATTAATAACGATAAAATTACAAAAAAAAACTTTTGAACTTTAAATTAAATTTATTATAAAAATAAAAACAAAAATAAGTAAAAAAATATCTTCAAATGAGAAAAAATTATATTTTATTTAAATTTAAATATGTGTATAACATGTATACATTAAAGGAGAATATTTAAAATAACTTAAATATTTTATTTCTTTCTTTCAAATAACTAATATTTTTATTAATAATAATATTAACATATCCTAATTAATTTTAAAATTTTAAATAATTTAAATATTATTATAAAAATTTTATAAAGTTGTTCTTATTATAATATTTGTCTATATTTTATATGTGACTCATAAATTTTATATTATATCAACATGTATGATTTTAATTTATGTTAATATTAATATTTATTTTTAATTTTATTATTAGAAATTAATAATTAATAAAATTACAGAAAACTCTTAAACTTTAAATTAAGTTTATTATATAAATAAAAACAAAAAATAAGTAAAAACAATCTTCAAGTGAGAAAGAAATTATATTTTATTTAAATTTGACTATGTATATAATATGCATACATTAAAGAAGATTATTTAAAAATAATTTAAATATTTTATTTTTTTCTTTTAAATAACTAATATTTTTATTAATAATAATATTAACATATCCTAAATAATTTTAAACTTTCAAATAGTTTAAATATTATTATAAAAATTTTATAAAGTTGTTCTTATCATAATATTTGTTTATGTTTTAACTGTTATATTTTTTTATAGATTATTTATTTTAAAAATAATCAAAAATTTTATTTAATATTTTTTATCTTTCTGTTATATTAAAAATAATTAATTTTATATTTAAATTATAATTATTTTAAAACTATTATTGTAGCAGTTTAGCAGCTTACTCAGAATTGATATATATAAAAAGATTTTATTAGTAATAATATTAATATATACTAATTAAATTTAAAATTTAAAATTATTTAAATATTATCATAAATATTTTATACAATTATTACGATTATTAATTATAATATTATATTATAACATAATAATTTATATCACGTTCCTAGTTAGTATATATAATAAGATTGCATAAATGAAGATCCAAAAAATTTAAAAATATAACTAGACAAAGTTATCTCTAACAACTAGATAAAGTTGTTTATAGTAGCTTTAGTAACAATCTACAACTACTCGAGAAAGTTACATGTAACAACTTTATCAATCTATCATATTATTTATTTGAATTTACTAATTGGTCTAACACGTCGTGACACCAAACTTATTTTTCATTTGTTGGTGATAAGTCTGTAATTATACCCTCTTTTATATCTCATATATTCATATTTAACCTTTATTTTATTTGAGTTTTACATTAATTTATACATTAATTGTGTAGTTTGGTATAAAGAGGCCTTAAGTGGATCTTGGATGCATTTTAGGCCCAAATCGATGGAAGATTAGAATTTTGCAGTAGTCAGCACGCCCATACTCATTTAATAAGCACGGGGTGCTTCGAGTTCATACACGGTTGTGCTTAAGGCCTTACACGGCCGTGCTCAATTGCAGGAAACCTAATTATGAAGAGTTTTTAGGATTTTCAAATCTTATTAAAAGGATATCTTAGGCATCGTAAAGGAGACCATTTTTTATCTTGGCTTTGGCTCTAGAATACATCTGATCTCGTCTCTCTTGCACGAGATCCTTGGCACATGCTTGGCGGAACTTGGAGCTTCGAGCAATCGTACTTGAAGACCGAGAACTCATCTTATTCTAGTTTATTTTTAATTATGGCTTTGTTTATGATTATTTTAGTTCTTTTCTTTAACATGAGTAACTAAGTCCATAGTTAGGGCTATGGAAACTATTGTTCATGAATTTATGAAATTTTGATGTTTCAATCTAAATTTGATTTCTACTTTGTGATTAGATTTTATCTTATTGCACTTCTTTCTTAATCCTAATTAATTATATCGTCAGGCGACTGTAACTAAGTTAATTAATAAATCTATAGGGTAAAACGAGACAAAGGATTAAGTGGACCAAATCAATCTTTCTCTTCTAATTATTATTAAATTAACAAATTCATATGTTCTTTAAGCTTTCTTAAATTAATGTCTTATATGACTATTGGAGATGTTAATTTAAATAAAAGAATATTAATATTACATGACCATTATGTATTAATAGTATTCATATGAATGATTAGTAATTACAAGAAAATTGAATTTAGAGTTAAACAGAAAAATAACATAAAGGATTGAATGAGAAAACTCATATGCCTTAGGTTCCTATCCGATAAGTTTAACCAAGATGTGCATTGTATTCATTGCTCTTAGTTTTAGAATTAATTTTATAAATCTTGTCTTAATTAATTCCATATCTTTGAAGCTTAAACAATTGAATTAAAAAATTCTTAGTAATTTAAAATTAATCCTTGTGGGACTATATTTCGAGAAATTAATTTAAGAACCCTTTATTACTTCTCGATGGGTACACTTGCCCTCCAAACAATTGGTGATGGGCCTTTGATAATGGTTTAATTAAGTAATCAACTAGTTGATCAGCAATATATATATGATGAACCTTGAGTTTTCCTTATTGTACTAATTCTCAAACAAAATGAATGTCAATTGAAATGTACTTCATGTCAACTATGGTAAATTGGGTTATGAGTAAGTTAAGTATCACTCAAATTATCACAAAGAAGTAATGAAAACTTGGAAATTGTAACACCCAATTTAGTAAGGAGAGAATGAATCAAGGAGAGCTCTGCAGCAGAGTTAACAAAAGATCTATATTTAGTCTCTATGAATGATGAAGTAACGGAATGTTGCTTGGAGGACTTCCATGAAATTAAGTTAGATCCATAGAAAACAAGATAGGCAGAAGTGGAGGTAAAATCATCTTTGTTGTTTGCCCAATCTGCATCACTATATGCTAGGAGAGTATAAGCTTGTGGTTTTCTGAAGCATTAAACCATGAAAAATAATGGATTTAAGATATCGAATAAGACATTAAAAAGCAGTCAAGTGGGTGGTAGTAGGTTGTTGAATGAATTATGCCAATTTATTGACCGAAAAAGCTTGTTGAGAGAATTACTTATTGACATTGGAGTAAGAACAAGCTTGACTTCATGCATTTTTGTTCTCTCTAGAAGATCTGTAATGTATTTATGTTGTTTTAAAAATAAACCAGTAGGGGTTAGTATCACTTCAACACCAAGAAAATAATGCAAGTCCCCAAAGTCTTTGATGGAAAAGGAATGTACAAGAGCTGCAATGCAGTTAACAATTTTATTGGAGAAGTTTCCTGTAATTATTATGTTATCTACATACACAAAAATGTATAGAATTGTATCGATGTTTCTGAGAATAAAAAGAGAGGACTCAAATTTTGAGTTAATAAATCCATAATTACATAGAAACTAACGCAAGGTATGGAACCAAGCACTTGGTGCTTGCTTAAGTCCATAGATTGATTTCCTTAGACGGCACATATGATCAAGATTCTCAGGATCAATGAATCTTGGAGGTTTTGCATATAAACCTCTTCATGCAGTGCACTGTGCAAAAGGCATTATTCACATCAAGTTAGAGAGCGAATTTACCAATTATTTTATATTGCCAGAGACAAGACTAATCTCACAATTGTTGGTTTGACAACAAGACTAAAGATTTTAGTATAGTCTGATCCAATTGTTGATGGAAACCTTTTGTCACAAGTTTGGCCTTGTATCTATCAATATCATCATTGGCTTTTCTTTTAATTTTGTAAACCCATTTGCTTCCAATCAGATTTATAGCTTGAGACCATGGGACTAGTTCCCAAGTTCCTTATTGAACTAAGGCATGAAATTCCTTGCTTGTGGCATCACACCACTCACTAGATCACATGTGGGTTCCACTAATGAAGGCATTGAGTATTTAGTGGCAAAAAGATATTTTGTATTTGACTTGTGTATATTATTCATTGTTCCTGTAATCGGTCGTGACAGAGGGGCAACGAAGGTGATGTTAATGTAGCAATATCCATAGATGGTGGTGATCTCAAGGAGGAATTGTGAATAAATTTAACTGATTGACTAGATAATAGGGGACAAGTGGTGGTGTAGATAAGGATGGATTTGAAGGAAGATTTGTTGTGGTAAGGTGCTTACTGCTTAATGATAAGAATGTGGTTAGATAGAGAAAGGGAGTTGTTAATATTAAAAGTATTTGAATTAGATAATATGGGTCTCATGTAGAATGATAGGAGAAATACGAATTAGGTTGAAAAGGAAAGATTGATTCATAGAATACCACATGTCTTGAGATTCAACTTTTTAGTAGGATGATGAAAGCATTGATAAACATGATATTGAGAAGAGTAACCAAAGAGGACATAAGGCAAGCTTTGATTGGATAATTTGTGTTTAGAATATGGTCTAAGTCAAGGATAACATAAGCAACTGAAAACTCTAAGATTGAAGTAATTTGGTTTGCAACAAAAAAGATTTTCATGTGGTGATTTGTTTTGGAGTTGGGCAGTTGACATCTAGTTAATTAGATAGATAGCCATTTGAAAAGCAAAACACCAAAAATTATTTGTCACAAAAGAATGAGGCATAAGAGTGAGAGTCATTTCTATTATATGGCGATATTTTCGTTTTGCTATTCTAACATGCTCAATGCTCAAGTGTATGGAGGACTAATATAACTAGAGATTTCATTGGAATTGAAATATGATTTTTATTTTATATGTTCAATATCACCATTAGTGTAGGTTGATTTTATTTTGATTGAAAGCATAGTCTCAACTTTAGCACAAAATTGTGGGAATATAGCAGCTATTTCAATTTTTTTTAAGGGATAAATTAAAAAAAAACAGATAAAATAATCCACAAAAATAAGATAATGCTTATAAACATTAATAGAAGTAACTAGAGAGGGACCCAAACATAAGAGAAAATAAGTTCCAAAGGAAAGCATGTATGAGTGGAAGATACAGAAAAAAAAAAGTTTATGACTTTTATTAATATGACAAGAAACACAATGCAGCTTATTGTTCACTAAGTTTCTAGAGATGCTACAACTTGTCATCATTTGAGTGAGTATTCTTAAGGAGGGATGATCAAGTCGAACATGCCAAATTGAAGAAAGAGAACATGTGGATGATAAAGCAGTAGGAGATGATGAAAACTATGGACAAATAGTATAGATATCACCACTACGTGGACCAGACATCAACATTGCTCCTGTTGCTTGATCCTGTGTGAAGAGGGATGAAATTCAAGATATGTTATATTTGATTTACAAAATTTTGAAACTAAGAATAAGTTGTGTTTTGCATTAGGAACACATAGAACATTATAAAGATTAAAAATTGTAGTAGAAGTAGAGAGTGTGAATAAGTTGCATTTTGCATTAGGAACACAGAGAATATTATAAAGGTTAAAGACTCTAGTAAAAGTAAGGAGTGTAGTGGAACAAATGTCTGAAATTTTCAAACCTGTACCATCACCAATTTGAACTTCGTCGAGGCCATCATATTTAGAATAAAGATGCAAATTATTATGATCTATGGTCACATGATGACTAGCACCTCTATCAAACAGCCAACTAGGTGTTGTTGCAGAAGAGGCGGAAGCATAATTAATTAGTGGTGGGTGATTGAGTTATAGGATTTGAGAATAATATTTTTCTATATAACCAGGGAGGGAGCAATACTGACACCGCAGTGGAGGTCTAGTACCAAGTGAAGAAAAGCCACGATTTTTTCCTAGTAAAAGTCTTAGGAGGATCACGCGAGAAAGATGCAATAGTGGGTTGAGTAGGTCAAGGGAAAGAATTGCCAAGTCCATAGTTTCTTGTTAGAAAAAAGGATCACCTCCATTTACATTATCTTTTTTTAAAAAAAGCAAAAAATTGTATCAAACATAAGGAGACCAATGCCTATCATACCATCATTTTCTTCTCACAAAGTAACAAAAAACATTTTATAAAAACCACATTAACACCAATGAAAGAGAAAAGAAACAATATTAATCTAAAAAATAAAACAGACCTCTATGTCTTCATCCCTAATAGTGTACAAAAATTTAAGGTTTTTTTACTCATCTTTGTAACTGAAAAATGACTAATAAAAAATTAGAAAAAAGAATATTACCAAATTCTCCATGTGATTGTTCTTCTTATGAGTACAACAAATTTCAATCTCAATTTTTAAGCTTAAACAAAGCTATAATTTGAAATTTGAGAAAGAATTTAGAGAAAATATTAGGATTTTTCATTAATGAGAAAAGGAAAAATTTTGCCATATGTACCATTTGGCCACGCAGTCTATTTTACTTATTCAAAATGACACTATATCTATTATCAACATGTTGATACGACATTTAATGTGACATGTCAATATTCGGTTACTGTTTTGTAATAGTATTCGAGTTTAAAGATTAAAACCTAATAGAGATGAAAGTCAGAAACTAACATAATATTTTTAATATTTCAAAACCTAACAAGTATAATGCTAACTATCTCAGGAATAAAAAAAAAGAAGATTTAGTCTTTTTTTTATATGTCCAACAATCACAAGTCTTATGTGTTTCATCTTAGCCATTCATTATGAATGGTTTTATATGTAGGGTGCATGGATGCACCATTTTTTCCAAGTAAGGAATTTATACAAGAAAATGAAAATGTTGTAGTTAATTTTTTTGAAAAAAAGTAAAGGACATGCAATTGTAAGCCGTAATATGCTGTCTTTTGGTGCCACAAGTTTGAGAAGAGATCCAAACAACACATCCAAATGGAGTAGTCCTTTGGTAAGTTCATGTTGCATTGCAATCACCTCTAACACATACAAATAACACCATGTTTACTTTACTCAATACATTTCATCATAATCAAAATAGATACAATAATTTTCTCCTTTCTATATACTTTCTCAAATTATTTTTATAAGAAACAAAAGTAAATTTTTTATTAGTCCTAATTATAAGAAACATGATATATTCGAGATGTATTAATTGTTAAATTTTTTTTATATCGTTCTTTTATTATTAAACGTATGTTTAAAAAGAAAAGACTATTCCAACTACATTATTTAATATCATAGATAATTTTAAAATAAAATTTATATTTATAAAAAATGTAACTAAATTTATTACTTTTCTTAGTCTTTTTATTTTAGTCTTCGGAAGACCCGAGGGACTATTTTGAAACTATTGCAATCACATGCTCAATTTCTTCTAATTTGCAACTTGTGTAAACTTCCTCTGTTGTATTAAGTGAAAGAGCAAATAACTTGACATAACTGAAAATTTATACATATATGTACAACAGTTACAAGGCTTCATAGTGTACTACAAAGAATAAGTGTAACAAGGGTAATGTGTATCCTATACAAACCCGAACTCTATAAAGAATCAAAGAATGATCTATTTTGCATTGCCTTAGCATATCATCTACTGATGGAAACTCCACACTGCCTCCCATAGTAATGGTATACATATTAAGCATGTTCAAGAAATAATGTGAATACACCTGTAGGGAGAGGCATGCTTGACACTATAGCTCTTCAAGAATGGTGCTCTTAAGAACTGTAGTCTCCTTGAATGTGACCTGAAGCACTTCCCAAGCCATCAAAATGGCCAAAACCAGCACTTTCTTCTGTGTTTGCGAACCAATTACCTTATAATCTTCGTACCAAAATCTTTGGTATTAAATTTTCAATTAGGAAGAATGATAATGTGAGTCATTGCACATGCACTCAGGAACAGGATACTTGGTGACATCCCTCCCAACCTTGCTAGTCCTGAGTTCTGGCTGACCTAATGAATCCTGGTGCAATCCATTGATAATCCTGTTGAAGTCTGCTTCAGGGAGGGAAGAATTCAGAAAATAGGGAAGCATCTGTCTTTTGTTCGGGGTTATATATTTCTTGTGCCCTGCAAATGCCCGGTGACCCTGAAATAACATTTAGTTTCAGAAATTAGATATTGTCCCATAAAAGACCCTAGATTGAGGCAAAGTTTGGATAAACTTCTTGATAAATACTTATAGAGTCAAATTAATCAATAAAATAAATTAAGCTCCTCCCAAAAAGTATAAATAACTTTTGTATCTCTTTTTTAGAAGTTCTTTCATCTAACTTCTCTAAAACTTGAGCAGTATAAGTTGCTTTTAACTTGTGTAAAAATATTTACTCATTTTTATATTGATTTTCTTCTCCTATAAGTATTTGTCTAGAAGCTTACTCAAACTGAACCTAAGTATATGTGCATTATTAAAATATAATTTTGCAAGGCTCTCTTTCAGTCAGGGGGTTAATTAATTAAAGAATTACTTATAATCACATACCTGAATTGCATGACCCATATTTCCTCCATGAGATGGCATGAAAACATCACTCTTCTCAGAGACTATGTAATCTATGGCAGCCATTAGCGAAGCTTTATTTGCAAAGGGTTCTAGTTCTCCAGGCAAGGCAAGATCTTCCTTGGCGTAAAGATGTGGAAAATCATGGATTAATGGATGCAAGGCCTCTTTCCCACCCAGTGGTTGTCCTCCAGCCCAAAAAATTTTTGCACTTTTCGGAGCTCCTAGAGCTTTAAGCAGCCTATAAATGAAAAAAAAAAACAAATCCATGAGAAAAGTTGTCACACTAACAAGACATCTAAAACCTATTCAAATATGGAAGGAAGGATTATATTTACCTGGTAACCTCCATAGCATTCAAGGGGCATAGGCCAGCCAGCTTCCTTTCATGGTAAGTCATGTTTGATCTTGCTGTCAAGAGCTCTGGCCTTTGAATCCTCTCATTGTTTACAATCTCATCATATTCAGGACTTAGACCAGGTAGACAACCAGTCCTCACCCACACATCTTTTTCCATCCGTAGATGAAGAGCAAGATAGGGTCCCTTGCTTTTCATTCTCTCTGCAATCTTGTCACCAAGTTCCTGCACTGGCTTTGCAAACCTTAATGCACTAAAAGCAACCTGTAAGATAGGTGAGCACGTTTAGAATTTGCTATTAATTGTCACATAAATGAAGTCCTAAGAGGTGGGCGTTTTCTTTTATTCTTTTTCCTTTTCCTTAAGAATAGACAATTTACTATACCTTGCATCGAAGCTTCTGAAGATCAGAAGGAAGTTCCTTTGACAGCCTTGAATCCAGTCCACGTAAAAGTAAAACACCTTCTCTATTGAGCTGCATAGGACAACAAGAATTAGGTTAAACTCTTGCTTAAGAAAAACTACATTATTGCCACTTTTGCCACACTAGTCAAAGCTTTCTTAGCTAGCATTGCAGAACTGATGCAAGTTAATACATTGGCGACAGAAAGTATTACACTCAATAAACTGATATGAAGGGCTCTAACTACTTCTGTAGAACACTGCAACTCTTATTATGGTATTGGTAATTTTAGTGCCATGAAATGGTCATATGTGAAGTTAACACAGAACTAGACAGGCACTAAAGGCAATATTTAGGACTCAGCTTGGGAATTTGAAGCCTACAAATTGTTATAGTGTGTTTGGTTTAACGTTTATAAGGTCATGGATCCACGTTTAGTTCAACATTACTTGTTATAGCTTATGTGCTGGATTCATTTTTCAACCTGTTTCCAAAGAGTGGTGTATGATGGCAAGAATAAAACACAATAGTAACAAACACTTACTCTTCTGAGATAGCGTGATCGGATCCAACTAGGAGTGACATGAAGGGGAGGGCTCCCCTCCACTGGTCTTGTCATCAGGTGCGTGGAAGGCAATGCTGAAACCACTCGCACATCATTGGCAAGAACACTTTTGAAGTGCTCCAAATCAAATATATCAGCAAACTCACTGCAAACAACCAAACAAAAACACACCAATAAGGAAAAAGGCTCTCATCTGGCAGTCACAAACAACCAAAAAGAAATTCAACTAACATTAACAAAGAAACTGGAACAGTATCGATTGAAACTGAACTTGCCAAAAATGTAACAGTTTATTTCATTCTCAGACCATGAACAAAATAATAATTTACCTTTCATCTCCCCAAATGACGTTGACTTGCAAAATGGGGACAACCAAAGCAGCCCCAAGAATCCTAGCAATGACAACAGCATCAACAATCTGATTCCTCTGCTGATTCATCCCTCCAGAAACCACCACCATGAGGTACTTTCTCCTGTTCTTCACAACCATTTCACTCTCTCTCCTATACTCTCTGCTGAAATCCAAGCAAGGCTTATACCCCAACCCATTTGGCTGCTTCCAAAACTCACTCTTCTCAACTTCCTCATCCTTTTGCTGATCCACCACCCCACTTGGAACCTGTGCTTGTAACTGCACATTAGGAATCAGAGGCTGTGGCAACCCAGTAACAGCAGCATCATTCAAAGCCACACCCTTCTGTGAAGCAACCCAAAGTTTTGATCTTGAATGGTGGCTTGAGATTGCACATGGGTAGGGAGAAAATGGGGCATCCAGATTGAAGCCAAACTTGAGCATGAAAAAAAAAGCAAGGAGAAAGAGAGTAAAAAGGAAGAGTCTTGGGTTCCTGCACTTGGCAAAGCTGAAGAAGAATAAGAAGAACTTGGAGTTTCTAGCACACTTCTTGGGAGATTCAATCAGAGACTGTAGAGAAGATGATGAAATGGAGTTTATGATCTGAGAAGGAACTGAGATGTATGACAACTTCTTGGCATTGTTCTTGGCCTTGGCCATTCCTCTCTCTCTCTCTCTCTCTTTTCCAACTCTTCTTTAGGACTTAATGCTTCTTGTTTGGTTGGTGGGTTTTATAATATGCAAGAAAGAGTTCACTTTTCCAAAGCCTTGTTGTGTTGTGTCGTAACTTGTAAATGGTTTTTTCTAGAGAGAGAAAGAACGAATGGTAGAGAGAGATGGGGCGGCGGGAACACCATTCTTCATGACTAGTCTTACGCGTCAATCAAAAAGCAGCTGCGGTTTTTAGTTTGCACAAGCTTATTTTGTTTCATGTGCTACTACTCGTTTTCTAACTTCAATTGTTTAATATTTTAAGATTAACATCAGGATAAACAAAGAGTTTCAATTTTACAAATAATTTATATTTATTTTATTTTAAAAAAGTGAGTGAGAGTTTAAATGTAGAATGTCTCAGATATGAGAGTCCAATTTATTTCTTGAATTTTATTTACATGATATTTGAATTAAAATTTAACTTAAATATATTGTGTTAAAAACTTATATTATCATTTGGTTAGTAAACTGTTATATAAAAAAGAATCATTGATTTTTATAATAATTAAAATGTTTTTCACTACGTGAAATTGTAATCTATCAACTATAATTTAACCAAGGCTTATTTGTAGGGAATGAACTTGAACTCCTTTCATTTTCTTAACTCATCCATCATCAATAAATATCCACCAATTTAGGTAGAATTTTCCACCAAAATTCGGCCACTACTTTTAGCAATAATTGTTCCACCCAAATATGATGACTAGTGAAATCTAATTCCAAACTATCAGTAATGTTCTCTGACTTGGTTTTATCCCATTGTTTTATTATTTCTTTACATAATTAATTATTTGTCAATGCTTTTTGTGAAAAAATAATTAATGCACCAAATAACATTAAAAAATCTTATAAAATGGTTTATAACAAATTCTTCAAATTAAAGAATTACATATATTTAGGACAAAATGAATAGTTAAAATTTCCTCATACTGCATAATTATCATTATTGTAAACATAAATTAGTTGCATACATGCATGAGAACAGTAGACACTAACAGTAAAGGGAGAAATGAATGATGAACGTGGAGAAAACAATTTGAACTTTGAAACACATGATGAATATAAGAATTCTTGGAGTGTGGAAAAAGGAAAGGAAAAGGATAGATGATGCAGAATGGAATATTGGGTTTGGCAGCAGTCTCTATATAGACATAAAATATAGATAAAGATGAGTGTGGCCTTAGCGTACCATGGTCTGTTGTTTCATGGTAAAAGCCAGCTGCCATACACTTTTTTATCATACAAATACTTAAATATTGCTTTAGCAGTTTAATTAGTCTTATAATGAAGACAAGTGAGTTTTTAATTTTTATTTTTATTTTTTTAGAAACTAAATTATATTATTTCTAACTATAATAAAATTAATTCATATCTCCCTTCATTAGAATAATTTTATTACATCAAAGATTTTTCATTAGCAATTCATAGTATACTTTGTATTTCAAATTATGGTAAAGATAATGAATGACATAATTTTAATTCAATGAAAAAAATGAAAATAATTTAAAAAAATTATAATAATTAATATTTTAAAAATATTTAATTTTCTATAAATAATTTCATTAATGAGATAAAATTTTATTATTATTATTATTATCATCATCATCATCATATTTTTAATTTATTTTTGTTTTAGTTTAAATATATTTGAATGTTATGTTTTAAATATGTGCTTTCCTTTCTTTTGATTTCTGAACCTGAACATGGTTGGGTGTTGAACACAATGCTCTCTGGCTCTCTGCTTCAGGCCCCACATGCCAGCTGGATCCTGCTCATATCATTCTGTTTGTGTCTGCCACGTGGAAGATTATTATTGATCCACCAGTGCCATGTCTGCATTGCTTTTCTAAGGCTTCTATCGTCTTTTTCCTTAGTTCAAGTCAGTCATAGTATATATATATATATATATTATAATTAAATGTTTTAAATTACTTTTTGATCATTTTTCTTTTATAATTGAGGGTTAACATTGGAGGACAAGGGAATCTTTAAAGTCAGGAGCCTTTTAGATTTATAATAATATCATACGGTACAAAGAGGATAAAATTAGTTTGTGAAATTATAAATTAAGGGACTATTAACAAATAAATAATAAAAAATAGAAACCAGAAAACAATATAACCACTAAATTCTACCACTAATTGTTTATATTGCATTAACCTCTGCTATCTCATTGTTGTTAAAATAAGTTAAAGAGTTTATTAAAATTATAAATTATTTTTATGTATTCGAATAAATTTGTTATAAAATTTTTTAAATAGCTGAAAAGTAATATAATTTTGTTTTAAAAATTTTAAAATATTAAATTTATAATATGACAAGAGTTTGATTAATAAATATTTAATTAAAATATTTATTTTATCATTTCTTTGTTTAACCACTAAGACTCACTTCTTAAAGTAAATGGTCAAGTAAAACATAATTAAAGAATAAAAAAGAAATATCAATTGTTAATATATGCAAACCTAAAATTTGCTCAAATTTTACAGCTTTGTAAAAAATTTTATGATTATCTGTAAAAGTGCTTCTTTTAAAATAAATATTGGATAGAATTTAAAAAAATAATAAATAATGTAGTGTGAAAAGAAATAAAATATTAAGTGAATATCACTATTATTAAAATATTTATAAAATCAAATCCTTTTTTTATTTTTCTAATTTTATCTGTCCAATAATCATAAGCTCCAGCCTATACAGTGAATTAAACTATCTGGTTTTTTTCTGTGGGATAGTGTGATCCGTTGGATGATGCATCGTACGGTCCATATCTTGCAGGAAAGTTTTGGTGCGTTGAGTATTTGGTCAATATTCTCCACTCCACAAAATGGATTGCAACCTGAATCACCCATTCAAGGAAAAGGAAGCTTCCTCTTTTATGTTTCACTTAATCTTATAATATTATTATTATAGTCCCATCGATCATGACACTTATTATAACTAATCTTATAATAAGTGTTATTTATCTTCTTTTTTATCACATTTTTTACAATCATATTAATAATATTTTAAAAAGTGGGTTTTTTTTTCTACCCTTATTTATCATCTCTTGTTTTGGTGGTAACCTATTAGCTTTTGGTTGGAAGCTTCTTTGACACATCCAAAATTTCAAATACACCGAAGTGGTATCGTCATATCAAAGTTTCATGCATGTAGTTAGTTTGTCTTTGGACATATTCATCAAATTGAGCATAAACATTAATAGAATTGACAAGATATGTCAAAAACATTTAGAATCCAAAAACTGATTATTGTCGTAGCTTAACTACACCTATTGGATTAAATTGGACCTCAAGAATGTGCATGGGATTATATTAGTGATTTTAGGCTTTTGATAATGAGATTATTAGGTGGTTGTGTAATCGTTTCTAACTACTAAACCATAACAAATCTATAATATTGTCGTATTTAGGTGAAAAGTGGGTGTAGTTTACCAATTTTATAAGTTGTCTAAGTTTACAACTTTATTCATTTGGGATTCTTAGCAATTAACATATGCAAGGTTGTAAATAGTAGTTGATGCAATATGCTCAGAGAACAACTCCTCATACATGCCTTACCCCAAAAGGGAAGAACAGCTATTTCATCTGATAATTAATTGGTTTCCACCATCAAAATTTAAGATTAAGAAACACTTTTGTGAGAATCAAGAGGCAAGAGTGGGAAAAAAGCTTCCTTTTCCTTATAAGAAGAAAACTAATTTATAGTGGACCTTGACTTTAAGCCAGAAACTACATGATAAATTGCCCAAAAAGAGCTAGCAAAAAAATTTATAGTTATATCTCCTACTTTTAAGCTTGAATTGGATATATCAGTTATAGTGATTTTTATATGGTATTTTGGCAAAACTTTAAAATCCAGAGGTAGTTAATTGGTCAGAATCATAAAATCAATAATCAAATGAGAATTATAGTTTGTCTAATCTACAAAGGGAAAACAAGCAATATAAAACAAAGTGAAGGTGAGCTTTAGTTTTTGTTTGGAAGGGTTAAAGGACAAGGTTAAAAATTACACCATTGAATACTCAAGTTCTTGAAACCTTTTCAAATTTGTTTTATTAAGCAAGGAATATTGCACAAGCAAGTCACCATCTCGATATTTGTTTGAATCATACTGGTTATGGCACTTTCGTTTTCGATAGTGTACAAATGTGGTCAAATTACTCTCTTTTTTTCCAAGATATCATAATATTGATTAAGAATAATATGCAGTTTCATAACCCCACTATAATATATGTTTTCCTTTGAGTATAATTGAAGAAACTAATGTAACCGCAATCCTTAAATGTTCAGTGGATGAAAATCCGTATATAAATTAACAATTACTTTAGATTAAGTTTATTGGTAAATTTTTTTTGACAAAAATTAAACGGTTTGTATTGTGAATTTATATTAATATGATATACTATACTAAAAAATATTGATATAATACATTATTTGTTAGTATTAATTTTTAAAATTTAATAATTTATTTTTTATTAGACAGTATTTCTACTAATAAAATTTATTTTAATACTTAACCATTTTTGTTTATTGATTAAGTGATAGCATTTTTTGGTAAATATATAAATTAAAATAGTTGAACTAGCTAGGACCATTTTCCATTGAGTTCTGCACAAGAATTTGATTCCGGATGCAGAAAAAACAGCCATCTCGATGGTTCAGAAAATTATTGCCAATCATGTCTTCGAGATGGGGAAATTCAGTATAAAAATAACACGAATTCAGTATAATAAGAAGATCATGAATTAGATAAGGTTTATCTTGGTAGCAGAATAATCATAAAAATGGCAGCATCAATGAGAAGGAAAATCCATTAAATCGTAAAATTGGGATATGGATTGAATGTTACCAACAGAGGTTATATCCAAAAAGTTAGCTTATTCCAAACCCATTTATGGTTTGTACCCATCTTGGAGGACAAGCGAAGCAACCAATTAGTGGAAGCTCCAGAGCCATTAAAGCTGTGTTATTGGGTACACACCAATCATGACTTTGCCTGCATTATTGGGAGAACAGGTGATGCAACAAAGTGGCAAGTGGGTCACTATAGTTTGGCATTAACTAATGCCTAATGAGCCTATTTTCTCTCTATGTGATGTTAAATGCTAATTTGATGTGAGTAACCTTTTATAGAAAGGCTCCTTTTGAAAGAAAATTGAAAGGTTATTATTGCTTTTGTCAAAACTGACAATCTACACTGTTGAGCTCTGCAAAGGGTGGCCCATTTGAGGCTTTGAACATGTTGTCAGGGGAAAAAGTAATGGATAAATAATTGGCCAAAGGGGATAAGAAGAAGAGATGTGATTGGATGCTTCATGAGAAACCAAAGTGGGAATGCTTAGAGTTGAGGAAGCAAAGCAACAAAGGACCATGTTTCTTACATGTGAGGATTGCCCCTCTCCATGTGCATTTTTTGAGCCCTTTTTATCTTGTTTTTATCTTATAAAGTGCTTTTAGTAATTATTTCTCCAGGAGAGCTTCAGCATTGTGCATTATTGGAACTATAATTCCGATCATGATTTCAGTTCTGTTGATATAGACTAAGATCACACTTTAATTTAATATGAATTCGATTTGGTTGTTTTGGGCCTAAGAATTCAAGTTGAAGACATTTTACCTTATAAATAAGTTGAGTTGTGTTTTTTTAAAGGCCAAGAAAGGTTGAGCAAGTTTCATTTAGGATGGGTAGTGAGTTAAATGGGTGAGTTGTGATTATTAAGATTTGGGTAGCAATAATTTTAACTTATATTTTTCATCCATCTCACAATCATAACATAAATATTTCTATATTAAAAGAACCGTGACACACTTATAAAATGGGCCATGGTTTCTTCTAAGAAATATCATTCTAAATGACATGTTATTTCAATTGATCAAGTGAAATGATTTACTATACTATAAAAGGTAGAAGATTAGTGTGATGGATTAGGTTGTGTTTAGATGGAAATTTTAATATTTTAGAAAATATGAAATGAATAATAAAAGATGCTTAAAGTGATAGAGAAGTATGAAAAGAGTTATGAATGATATATTTGAAAAGTTAAGAATAATAGAAAGATTTTAATTTTTTTTTCAAAAGATTAATTATTTGAAAAAAATTATTTAATATAAAAATTAACTAGCTAAAATTATAAAGTACTTTAAAATAATACTTTTTCTTATTATTCAAATACATGAAATATAGTAATTTTGAATTACTCTGCCAAACACAACTTTTATTCATGAATAACTATAGAAATATGTACCAAAAATTTATGTAGAAATAAGAAATTCAATTAAATATTTGTTGGAAAAAAATGTAATTGCTATTTGACAGCACAAAACTTTCTAACAAATGTCTAACATAAGAGATGAAAATCACTTATGCTAGAAATTAATGATATAAAATAAAATATATTAGACACAATTGTTTTTAAATATAAATTCATCTCAACATCAAAGTTCAATGTGAGACAAATTCATGCTTTCATTCTCAATATTATTTTTTTTAAGTGATAAAATGGAACGATGTTTTGCAGAAAAGAAAAAAAATGATTTTAATTCCAAGGTTAAATGATAAGGAAAGTGATAATAGACATTCTTAAGATTTTATTTAAAAAATTGTAGAGAGTAATTTGAAGTTTGAAGGAAGAAGTCACAAAAAAAATTAAAAAAAAATTGAGTATGTTTGTTTGCATTTTTAAAAAGAGTTTTCTCTTTTTAAAAACTAAAATTACATGTATTTTTAATTTTTAAAAAGAGAAAACTCTTTTTAAAAATGAAAACAAACATATTTGTATTTATTATAAGTTTCTTATTAATTTAATTTTGCTTTGAATTTTTAACTTGATGAGAGAAGAAATTGTCTCTACTATGAGATGGGAAAATAAATTAAATGCATATTTTCTCTCTAAATGATGGACTAACTAAGCATCCAATAAAATTATGTCTATAAGATCTGTTTCAGAGTTTTGTTCTAAAATTTTAGGGAACTAAATTGACGTCATTATTAAACTTCGATGAACTAAGTTAACGTCACTTACAATCAATGACAATAAACTTCAATTGGTCATCAACTCAAATATAATCATTGGATCATTACGTCATTGATTCAAACAATAGTTATTGCTCAAATTGATAGAAAAATGCTTACAATCTCCAATTCATTATGAATTAAAAATGCTAATTAACTCTATCTCAAATTACACTCAATTTTTTAAATAATTTTAGTTGTTTCATTAAAAGCTTTTCTAACTATTGACTCTAGACTTACAGGATTTAAGCCTGCTAAAACTCCTCTTGATCTTTCCATCAGAGTGCTCAAATACTTACATATGTCTTTGATATGATTACTAAATCTTGAATTGATTGTGTACAAAATAATGTTAGCTTTTCAACATTATATAATATACATTAGAAGAAATGATTGAACGCATGGGTCACCATACTAGGTTTTTAAATACTTCCAGCACGATAATGTGTCATAATATACATTGTTGGATGAACTTCAAGGTGACGTTTAAAAAAATTACATAATTTTAGATTGATGAATTTTCTTATTTATATATCTATTTATTTGTTTCTAATTCAATAATGTGAGACTTGTTCTCCAATAATATCTAAATCCAATGATAAATTACACTAGTTTATCTAACTATAATCCTGGATCTAAACGATCGTATTAACAACAGTGACAGTTCACCCTTGTTAGTGACACAAAAATAGATAGATAACTTAAAATTGTCCATTCACAAATGTGTATAGAGTCATTAAATAGTTTGCGCTTATTATAATAACAACAAAGTGAAGTGGGTGTGAAGATATGAATATTAGTATTGAAAAGTAAGAATCATTTACTCAATATGAAACTAAACCAATTAAAAAAAGTTACTCAGACTCAACCAAGCAACCAGAATTCAGTGATTCCAACAATCATGGCCAAGTACTCTTTTTAGTACATAATATATATTTTCCTACCAAAAAGCCCAAAAGTAAAAAGTAAAACAAAAGAATTCCTAATTAATATTATTTTAATCTTTTTTTGGGTCATGATGTTATTTTAATCTTTGATAGTATTTCTTTTTTTGTTATGAGCATTGTTGTTGTAGAATTCAGGATTTGAGCAAAATAAAAAAGTGAAAAAAATTTAGGATCAATCCATTCCATTCCACCTGCACCCCTTAACTGGAACAATCATTATAATTAATTACTAGTAAAGTCAATCATATAAAACTGAATTTGCACTGGTTTATCAGTTATCTTATACATGTTTTTAGTTTATACAAGTTGATGGAATAATGTTAAGATGCTAAAGAAGTATTCTAAGAAATTAATTAAAATATAAGCGTAGGGGGAATGATAGTTAAAATCATGATGTTACTCGTAAGATTGTGGGGGCATGCTAATCATTCAGTTGCTACACTATTTGGGACCTTAGATTCAAGTTTCTGATCTCTTGCACTCAAATTTGTTCAGCTGTTTACAAATGTCATCCAGGAAAGAAGTTGCTAGCAGGGTAATGGGTAATGGGAATTCAGTGGCTGCAGGTGGGAGTTCTGAATTTTGAATTGTTGTAACTTCTAAGTTTGTTGCTGTTAGTAATTTAAGGTTATTTTGCCTTATTTTTATTATTTTTTATTATTTTTTATGCATATATGAATTCAAATATAATTTTGTATTTTAGGTAGGATCTTTTTATCAGTGTCACGATTACACGATTTATGTGATTTCATAAACTTTTTGATCCTAGATATGATTTCGATTTTGACTACCAATGGTTGGGGAACCTAGAGTGGTCTTGGCTGTTGTTGTATGAGTGTTCAGGTGGGGCAAGAAACCAAGCAAATTAAGGAAACTAAGTTCTACTGATAACAATGAAACCTCATTCTTGCAGATTATCATAAATAATCAAAGTAGCCCTGCTTAGTGCTTACAGTGGCCTGAAAGCAAAACACGACTCGAATTAAGAACGAAACACCAAACTCTTCTTATATCTTTCCCATCAATTATGTCTTCCAGTACCAAGGACCACTTCATTGGTGGAGAAATATTTTGAACCACAAAGCTGACCTTTTTCGGTATCTTTTCAGTCCATTCTTGTAATCAACATACACGAGTCCAAAGCGAAGAGAGTAACCAGCAGTCCATTCAAAATTGTCCAACAATGACCATGCAAAGTATCCCTTCACCCTCACTCCATTTCTACCAAGTCATCAAGTTTTAGGCTTCAAATTGTTGAGTCCAGAAAAAGAAGTGTATATTAACCTTCATAACCAAAATGTTAACTTTATACTCACCTTATGGCTCTTTGAAGATACAAAAGGTGGTGACTGATATAGTCTATCCTCATTTTGTCGTCCAGTGACATTTTCCCATCATTAACCTCGTCAATTCCTGCAAAATTTTGAATAACTCTATTCATGTAAACAGAGAAAGTAGTATTGTCCTGCAGTAAAGATTCAATTTTTGGAAAAAAAAGAAAAGAAAAGTGGTATGGAAGATCATTATGGATAATGTTACCATTCTCTGTTATGTAAATAATTGGATTGTTAAATTTCTCCTTAGTGTATTGCAAGAGACCTTGAATTCCTGGTGGATAGATGTAGAGCCAGTCTGAGGCTGCCTGCAAAAATTATTCACTTTCTCAAATTTTTTCTAACATAGTCTTATGAAGGAGATATAGTGAGAAATGAGGTGCAACCATTTGTATATAGAATTGGCTTAACTCTTAGTACTAGTGAATAGTAATAACTTTTCATTGTCATGCACTAATTTAATATAAAGTGAGTAAAACTTAAGTTAGATGCAAGTACCTTTGGACCAATGAGAACCCCATTTTTTACAGCTGATGCAAGTGCAACAAAATGTATCATTTTCATTAGTAAGCAAGTGTACGAGGAAAATTCAATAGAAGTTAAATAGAAAGGATGTAGAAGCTACATTTAAAATGACTTACTAGTAAATCTAACACAAGAGTCTGTAAAGACATTTGGCTTTTCACGTGGGCAAGGAGTACTGGTAGCATAAGTTGAAGTATAATAATTTAACCCTATAAAATCAAAGGATCCTTTAACCATCAAGTATTGCCTCCTGGTAAACTTCGGCAAACGTCCCCCAACTTTATTAATCATTACAGCGGGATAGGTACCAGAGTAAAGTGGTTCCATGAACCTTGACCAAACACAAAAGCACAAGTTAAACCTACCTGTCTCTCCAGAAATAACATAAAACTGGGAGTTATGGTATTCATGTTTGTTAACTGGAGAATTGTAGTTATAGATTAGTTGTCAAGCATTTACTGGTTGCTATTTATACTTGGTTCTCACAAAAAATGTTTGAAGTTCACTTCTATAATTCATCTTGGTACTTACTAATACCCAGGACAAAATATGGATACCAGAACCAGAGTAATCACCAAGAAAAGGAAAAACTATTCATAGACTATAATGTAAAAGTAAAATTAACACAACTGTAAACAAGAGCGTTTTTAAGTGGCAACAACACTTACCAGTCATACATAAAAGCAAGACCTTGATATGCTGCATCTCGATCATCTTTTGATTGAGATAGTGGCACAACCCAAGCAGAATTTAGTGTTACCCCAATTTGACCCTTCTGAGAAATCTATTAGAAAATCCATTCAATGTCAATTACTGACCACATATCGCACAATTTCTGTCTTAAATTCTAGTCAATTCTATATGGACTTATATTTAAAATAAAAATAATAATAATGCAGTACCTGGTACTTTTCCCTATAGACTTTTACTGCTGCAGCATGAGCAAGGATCAGGTGGTGTGTAACCACATAGGGTTCAGTACTAGAATCACCAGCAGTGCAGTTAGCCACCCACTTGGAGCATCTATTGGGTGGAGATCCACCACTTCCATAGCCTTGGGTGCTATATAGCACTGGCTCATTTAACGTAATCCAGTGCTTAACCCTGTCACCAAATTCTCTGAAGCATACTTCTGCATAATTTGCAAAATCTTGCCTGTTTGCAATATCAAAGTATCAATTTTCCATCAACCGGGAGTGAATGGGAAGGACAGTTTCCCTATTCTAAAGAACATTGTAATTTCATCATTGCTTACTCTATTTTGGGACTCAGAAAACCACCATATTCATCTTCAAGAGCTTGAGGGAGATCAGAGTGAAACAAAGTTATAAAGGGCTGTTGTCCTGTGAGCAAAAAGCTACATCTAATTTAGTTTGATTCAAGGTATTGTGTGAGAGAGAGAATTGTCTTTTGCTTACCATTTGATATCAGTTCATTTATGAGATTGTTGTAATATGCAATGCCTTCTCGGTTAACTCCTCCCTTCAGGTTTCCACCTGAAATTCAATTTAGTTTAAGCTTAATTGCATTATGGACAGTTGAACACGTCAATATCTACGTGCAATCCAAAATAAAGTGTCAATAATTCCCTTAAAATCATGCAAACCAATGATCCAACTTAGCATTTTACAACACCTAAAAAATAAATAGCATTTATCAAACAACTAATCCGAGGATAACTAAAGGATGACTAGAGTTTCTCACGTGGTAGTATTCTGGACCAAGAAATGGAAAACCTGTAGGCATTAAATCCAATATCCTTCATCATGGCCACATCTTCCTGCAAAAAATTTATGTGTGAACAATATCATTAATCTTGTCAAAACCAAATCACAACGACTAAGGAAATTCATCTAGATCTTTGAATTCAAATCAAGAAAACCAAAGTACCTTGTAGCGGTGGTATGAATCAATGGCAACATCTCCGTTACTGCGGTCTACTATTCTATCTGAACAACCAAGAAAAACGTCTCAATATTTTGAGTTTAATTCATTAACCAATTCAATACAAAGGAGGAAGAAACTCACTAACTCATCTGCCAAGCAGCATGGCTTATATTAAAATTTTGTCAAGCAAATTGATGAAATGGGGGGTCATTAAAATACCTCTCCTTCAATGCTAATCCAATAGAGATTTTAGCATTATCCTTATTATTTTATTACTTAAGCTTGCCCTATTCAACTTTCTGGGTATTATTAGTCGGATCAATAGAGTAGTGAGTAGTGAAACAAAACAATGAAACATACCCTCCAAAAACGATTCACAGATGACCACTAATCGTTATAAATGACTCTAAGAGGGAAATAACCATGATCCATTACTACTTAAAATGAACAAATAATTTCACCAAAAAGAAAAAATAACAAAAGTAAAATAAAATAAAGAAGGATAGAGAAAATGCAAACCTGGGTGGCTATGAGTAAAGGTGTCCCATATGCTTGGGGTCCTGCCACCTTCATGTGCTGCACCTTCATACTTCATACAACAGAAAATAAAAAAACAATAAAAAATTCAACCCTTTACATCGAAAAATGTTAAACAACTTGGGACAGAACAAAACCTGGTAAGCTGAAGAAGCTGTTCCAAATAAGAAATCTGCTGGAAAACTGCTACGATTAAGAGAAGCTGCTGAGTGAAAAAGAGCAAAGGGAGTTGCCAGAAGGAGAAGAAAAACCTTAACCCACATTGTTCAAATCTGAAGTTTGAAACTTGTCAATCATAAACAGAACTCGATATTTATATTTATGAACCCAAGAAGAGAAGGAAGATTCTTTATCTTTTAGCTAGTGAAAAGGTAGAAAAATACATAGGAAAAAGGACTACTTTATTATTATATTATATTATATGATATGATATTCTTAGACGACATGATTTGTTAAAGTGGATGAAAAGATGCCATTATTCTTGAGAAGGGAAAATAGGTTCCATTCCATGCTTAAACTACTTGTGCTTCATGCTTCTTCATCTCACCATTCGAGTTGTGTTCAGAAAGTTATAAAAATGTGTGCGTTTTCTGCAAGTTACTGAAACCGAGACATGACTTAATGATACATCTCATCTCTTGTTTGCATCTTCAGTTTCTTATTTTTATTCTATTTTTTATTTTTTTTCAGAATACTTATCTTTGGCTAACAATTTTTTAAAATCATATCGACAAAATTCTCTATATATTTATATTTAAAATATTTAAAAATAATTTTTCAAAGGTTAAGACTTAGTTTAGCATGTAAAATAAGTTAGTGACTTTTAATTTTCTCATTTTTTAACTTGTAATAAAAATTAATAAATCATATTTTTCTTTAAAATTATAGTATCTAATGTTATTAATATATTAAAATTTATAATATCTTATTATTTTAATAAAAGTTTATTACATATATAAATTTTTATTATATCTTAAAAAACTGTTTATTTAAATTTTTGTAGATATGATTTTATTTAAGTTTTATCTTTAATATATTTTTTTTAATTTTGATTTTTAGAAGGCTTAAATATGACTTTAAATCTTAGGAAAGACTTTTTTTTAATTTTTTTGCAAAAAGTTTGTAGATAAGTCCTTAAATAAAAAAATATTTTTAAAATAATCTTTGATGTTAATTTTTATTTTAAAATCGTATCTCATGTTTATATTTTTTTATATTTTGATTTCTATATATAATATATTTTTTTATTGTAATTCTTATACATAACAAAATTTTTAGTTTAGTTCTTATAAAAAAAATCAATTATAGAGATCTAAATAAAAAAATGTATTTTATAAAAGGATAAAAAAAATAGTGTTCAAGGAGGTAAAAAAAAAAAATTCACTATCAAACACAAGTTAAAAAGTATTTTAATGATTCATGATAAAATTTAGAAGGAAGACAGTGTTCAAGATTTAGATAAGAAAATATATTATCTTTATTCTTTATAAAATGTTACAATGAAAGAATGGGAACTTATATTGATTTTCAAATATTAAAGTCGTTTTTTTTTTGTTGAAAATGTAGTGACAGTTTTGTTGTTTCATCTTATAACTTAAAATTTATAATTAAATTTGTTCCCACTTCTTAAGGATAATTGTGGTAAATTATTTATTGTATGAACAGAATTTAAATATAGTTATTTAAGTATTATTCTTTAATTAAAATTAAAAATTTATTATAATAAATAAAATAATAAATGTTAGTATTAAAAGATGTACTAATCTTAGAGATAAATATTTAATTTTAATTAGAGAAAAGTGAAAAAAACATTTTAAATATTGTATATAAATTTTATTCATAATAAATGTTATACACGAATACTGGGTACTATTTTGAAGGAAAAAAAAATCATTTAAGAATTTGCTTACAAACTTTTTTATATAAAAGCTAAATAAAAAATATAAGTTTCACAAAGGAATTAAAATAATATTTAAACTTAATTTTATTACTATTTTGTAATAATATAGCATGCATATAACCACCATGAGTAAATATCTAACTTCGCGTAATAAAATGCAAGTTACGTTGTTAGGAATATTTTTTTATATATGATTTTTTTTTTCAAAATTAAAAAAAATGAGATTCTTTTGTTAAATTACGGAAAATATAATTTTTTTAAAAAAAATTTCGTTGGCAACTTTCGAACAAAAATGACCACTTAAGACTATTGATATATGTTTTAAATATTTAATTATTTTTTTAAAAATCATCATCCGCAATTTTTGATTTTTAATATTATTTTTAAATATTATTATTGGCAACTTTTGAAACTTTATCACTTTTTTATCTCTAAATTTTTATACTGCATCAAAAATTGCCAAAACTCTATATTCATGTAATTTTACAAAAAATTTCATATTTTTAAAAAAATCATATAAAAAAATAGCCTACGTTGTTATTATGCAGTGAAAAGAATTATTTAAAAAAATAAAAAATATGAGGATGAAAAATAGCAAACAAAAAATGATTACAACCACTAAAAGGACTATTCTTTTTTAATAAAGACAACAATAAAAAAAGATTCCACTGTTTCATAAACAAATATTCAAAAATAAAATAAATATAAGCTAATATTTTTAAATTAAAAATATATTTTTTAAATCAAATGACCTAAAATTTAAATATTGAATTAATGTTAACAACTTCATTTATCAGAACTCAAATTTGAGATAACAAATTAAACTGAGAAAACTCTTACTCATTAATTCATACTTAGCAGTGAATTAATGCGAGTTTTATAACTAAGGAACTTTGTTTTAGAGAATAAAATGGAAAAATCTCAGAGTTGATATTTTATGAGTTGATTTTTATGTAGACCAAATGATCATAATATTGATAATGGATGCATATTAGTTTTGAAATCAATTATTTAAGGACCACAAACACTAGCCAAGTGTGTGTTTAAGATTAGACATTAGTTTTGAAACCATTTTAGGTTTTTTGCAGTTATTTTTCTAAATATCTTTTTATAGCAAATTTTGATTGATTAATTTTGAGCTTTCCTTATTACTATAATTGCTCAAAGCTCAACAGCATTGTTTAAGTAACCTCCACAAAAGTTGAGGGTTACCAGACTATATGATGGACACATACGTGGACTTCAAAAAGAGAGTGCTGTTAGTGTATCATCAAGGAGGGTGTTGATGTAATTAATAAAGTTTTTATATGTATATTCCAATTTCAAATAAAGACATAATTTCTCATGATAAAAATGGTAGGATCACAAAATGGTAGAGTGATATAAGTAATTTTTATTAATTTTCTTGGCCACTGTAGCCAATTGTAGGACAAACATTTGGCTGGGAACGCTAATAAGCTGAAGCAAAGAAGTGAAAGATCAAGTACAAGAGCTAAAATAAGAAGCAATACAGGATTCAACAATTGGTTGCATTTTACTAGGTATTTATGCCTTTAAGACACTCAAGAGTAGCACAAGTTCAATTCCATCAATGTAAAAATTCTTTGAACCACTGAGCTGATTTCTTTAGATATTTGCTTAATCCATTCTTATAATCAACATAAACAAGTCCAAATCGAACTGTATATCCATCTGCCCATTCAAAATTGTCCAACAATGACCACGCAAAGTAGCCTTTGACATTGACACCATTCCTGCCAATTGTATTTATCTTAGTTTAAGTAACAAATTCCTTAAAGAATGGCACAGGCACAGGCTAACTGAAAATGGAACATTACAAAAGAAACTCACTGTATGGCACTATGAATATAGGAAAGATGGTTACTGATATAGTCTATTCTCATGTTGTCATCAAGTGATTTTGTACTGTCATTAAGTTCATCAACCCCTGGGTTCATTGAAGAAATTTGATGTGTGAAGAAGAAAGCATTATATTGTTAGGTAAAAGAGATGGTAGTTTGGCTCAGTTATATACAAGTTCTTATTGGTAGAAAGTTACCATTTTCTGTTATGTAAATGACTGGATTGTTGAACTTTTCCTTTGTGTATAGTAAAAGATCTTGAATACCTCTAGGATAGATGTACAACCAGTCTGAGGCAGCCTGCAAATTTCACACTTTCTCAAATGAATTGCTTTCTAATATTTTTACTTAATTTTGTCTAAGGTAAATGTTGACAGTGTGATATTTCCTTCAATGAAACAGTCGCAGTTCCCTTTCCAATTTGAAGCCAACACCATTTTTAAGCTTGTTCTCTAGCTGAATAATGAAAATTGAAGTTTTCAAAACCTTAATGTGATAAGCAGTTATCCCAACATATGCATTTACCTTTGGACCAATCTGTACTCCATCTCTCATTGCTGATGCAACAAATAAAGATCTTAAGTAAACAAGTGCATTCTGAAGCATAAGGAGTAACAAACTGAAACCAAAATATATATTTCATTTTCACCTATTGAGTCTTACTTGTGAGAAGAACACACGCATCAGTGAAAAAAGTTTGGTTTTCTTTTGTGCAAGGGACATTGGTTGCATAACTTGCAGTATAATAGTTAAGTCCTATGAAATCAAATGATCCTCTAACCATCATGGATTGCTCCCTTGAAAATTTTGGCAATCTTTCGCCAGCGTTGTTAACTATTTCAACAGGGTATGATCCAGAGTTTAATGGCTCCATAAACCTCAGAAGTCAGGAAATAATGAATTAGGTCAGCTTGTCCGTTAGGCAGATTATCACCAATAAAGAAAATGTTATCTTATTCAATTTATATAAACCATAACCACTGAATTGATGTGGAGCTAAAAGAAGAAAAATTACCAGTCATACAAAAATGCAAGGGCCCTAGATGCCGCATTTTTGTCTGCTTGTGACTGAGAAAGTGGTATTACCCATGGGGAGTTCAATGTAATCCCAATTTGTCCCTTTTGAGAAATCTAAACAAAATAAAACCACTTCCAGTTAAATTTACCCCTTCCAATTTATCAAGAAATTAATTTGATAATGACACTACTTTTTGTGCTAATCTGCAGTGCATTACAAAATGGATCCTATAGTAACCTGGTACTTGTCCCTATAGACTTTGACAGCAGCTGCATGAGCAAGAATCTTGTAGTGAGTGACCAGGTAGGGCTCAGTAATAGAATCTCCAGCACTGCAATTGAAGGGCAACCACTTGGAGCATCTTCCTGGTGCAAATAATCCATATGCATAACCCTGAGCAGTGTAGGTGATTGGCTCATTTAAAGTAATCCACTGCTTCACTCTATCACCAAATTCTCTATAGCACAACTCTGCATAGTCTGCAAAATCCTTCCTGATGATAGAATTTACACCATTTACAAGGGAATTAAGGAGAGCCTGTGTGTATATTACTTAGAAGGTTTGATAAGGAAAGTACTCACACAATATAGGGGCTCAAAAAACCACCATATTCATCTTCAAGGGCTTGAGGGAGATCCCAATGAAATAGAGTTACAAAGGGCTGCAAACCTGTGGTTAAGGGATAGACAAGATCTTCGTCAACAGTGAGAAAATAACAGGCTTTGGTATTATATGCAAGAGAAAGATTGAATCAGACCATTTGAGAGGAGTTCATTGATAAGATTGTTGTAATATGTGATGCCTTCTCTGTTTATACCTCCCCTCAGGTTTCCACCTAAACCAAACACATGACCAATGTTGAATCCTATTTATGTCAATTTACAGTCCAAATTTAAGTTCATATAAAAAATATAGTTGTTTTGATATATAAGTTGTATGTAGCAATAACTAGAAAGCAATTAAATTGAGGATTAGAAGAATAAATGAAGTTGAATATTCTTCCTCACCAGGTAGAACCCTGGACCATGAAATAGAGAATCTGTATGCATCAAATCCTATGTCCTTCATGATACCAATATCTTCCTGCCATATCGTTCTCAAACATTTCAGAGGAATAATGAACATTAAACTTTATTCAGACACATACATTCAAGCGTGCATGTTGAAGAGACTGAGATGTACCTTGTAGCGGTGGTAAGAATCAACTGTAACGTCTCCACTACTTTTGTCCCTTATCCTGTCTGATGAAGATTCAAACGTAAAGAAGTTCTTCAAAATTCAAAATTTTAAAAATACAAAACTTTAATTGGTGCAATAGTTAATAAGGTGATGTCAAGCCAAGTTAATTAACATGCTAAGAACTTATTCATCTAAAGAATAAAAGCCTTAAAATTTTAAAACTAGTATAGGGACCTGTGCAAAGCTTGGCCTATTTTCTATATATTATATTGCTAGTCTCATTGATTCATTCAACAATGCAGCACCATTTAGTTTGTTAATTGATTAGTAATACTTTCTTTCTTTACTTCTAAATACTAGCTAGGGCCCAGAAAAGAATGCAAGACAATCTTCCAATAAAACAAGATTATTTGTTTAAGATGAACAAAGCCCAAGTTCAATTTAAAGGAGAAAACATGTTTCTCTACATTCTAACGGGACAAATTGTTTGCAGTTTGCACCTAAGAAAGAGAAATAACGAGTGATACTGTGACAGTTTACAAAAATACGAAGAATGGACACCGAACACAACAACATGAACAAGGACACTTTGACATGGCTAATGTCTAAAAATATAGGTAACATTGTTAAGGTAAATGAACTAATAACCAAATGTGACAGGTAGCATTAATTCAGGTTCAGAAGGTTAAAGGGGAACCATTTACCAGGATGTTTGTGAGTGAAGGTGTCCCATATACTTAGTCCCCTTCCCCCCTCGTTTGTTGCACCTTCATACTTGATTCATCATCCAATCCCACATAAGATACGATAAAAAAATTTCATTTTCTGGTTTTATACTATAAAATGTGCTGTTGCAAGATAGCTAGATAGAACATAAACCTGGTAAGAAGATGAGGCTGTACCAAATAAGAAATTTACTGGAAAAATGCCACGGTTAAGAGAATCCACTAACTGAACCATCACAATGAAAAACACAGTGAGTGAAATGCCTTCAGCTCGCATGGTCTCACTTTCTAACTCTCAACTAAACATAAATTGATTGCCAAATGATCAACCTTTATGAAGGTCTGAGAACATTATGATTGAAACATTTTTCTAATCATAATAAATTTAATTCTTCATTATTCAAACACCATCTTGAAATGTTAAATTAAATTAGTAGAAGCAATAGCATAGGACTAGCTACCCCACATCTATTTCACTTGGCCTTTTTTTCATGTTCTTTTTCCTCACCCCTTTGTGTAAGTGGACAAGCTTTGAAAGGCATAATGTTTGGAAACAGTATTTTATGATTGATTTCAAAAGGAGTGTGTGCCACATTTTCCTACCAAATCAAATCTAATGTGACGTCTGTGCAATAGCCAAATTCCTTAATTACTGATTCTTCGGCCATTAATCATATTGAATGACCAACTAGATGAACAAGATAAAATATCATAAATTAAATTAAAAATACCAGATTAATTCGATTTTAACATAGAAAGTTTCATGAAATTAAAAGATGTACTAATCTTGGTATTATCTTTCAAGAAATTTGGTAAAAGGTAGTTGAGAATTATCTGCACATATTGTCCAAAGATCTCTCCGAAGAGTTCACAAGGGATACATTTTCTTGGCCTTGTTCTTTTTCTTCGCTTTTTTAAATATAGCCAAAAATTATTGGTTTTTTTTTTTTCCATTAAAATATTTCTACCAATGAATGAAGCTTGTTGGTAACTGGGCACCCACAATCTCCATACCATCATGTTCACGTTTGCATTCTTCCATTACCTTACTCTCTTGCCCTTTATGTGCATTCGGGGGGCAAAAAAATTCGTAGTTTTATTTATTTATTTTTTGGTAGGTCTTGACACCCTTGAACAAGAACATAACTGAAGATAAAGAATCAATGGCGAAAAACAAAAAACAAAATGTGAATCTCACTTTTCCTCTTATTTAAGTCCAATTTTAATCTATTAGTGTGTGTACCCGTAAGTCGCAGAGTAGTATATTAAAAAAATTAAATTCAAAATATATGTTTAAAATATTCAACAAGTAAAAATGATGTTGGAACATTTGAAATCGTTCAACAGTTCTTGTTATAAAAACAAAATAAAGTAATAAATAGAATATTTGCTTAATGATGTTAAAGGGTGCATTTGGATATGCAATTTACGATTATTTGGCAGACTGTTTTTAAGTGATCATTTATGTTATAAAATTTACTTAGAGATAAGTTGAAAAGAGATTATTTTGATAAATTATACTAAGAAACTTATTAAGATAGGTTAAAAAGAATTTATGAGAATCTATTATTGAAGAAAGAGTTATTGAGCTATGAGTTTGATAGACATATTTATTTTAAATGTCTTAAATAATTTTAAAGAATGTTTTTTTAACTTATATATCATTTGATATGTTGTCAATCCACCATAGTAGGTTAGTTGAAAAAAAATTAATCTTTTATTTTTTTAGCCAGGGCTTATAAGTTTTTGGATTTCTACTTCAATTTTTTTTCTTATGCTATAAATGTAATTGTTATTTTTGTTTGACCTTTTTATTTTCACTTTCATATATTTTTTGGGATTTGAGTTTTGATATCATATTAAGATGTAGTATGTGGCCTCAATTCAAGTATAAGGGTGAGGGAAATGAACATGCTTAAGCTTGAAAGGTCTCTTTATCTAAAATGACTTTAAGTAATTTTAGAGTATGACCTTGAGCTCAAACCAATAATGAAAGAGTGTTTAAATTGTAAGTTTGAGAGACTTCTTTGTTTAAAATTATTTAAAATATCTTAGGTAAGTTTAGAGTAAAACCTTCTTATTTATATAATTTTAGATATGTTACTAAGTTACCAATGTGAGCATTTATATCTTAACACTCTCCTACTTTCCAACTAACTTTGAACTAGATGAAATTTGAATTTTTATTAATTATTTGTTATTTTTTAGTATGTGCTTGTAAGTTGTAACTTCAAAAAAAAAATTTAGTCTCTACTTTAATTTTTATTTTATTTTTATTGCTTGGGTTTGTGTTTTTTTTTAGATATACCACAAATCTAATTGTTATTTTGTTTGACCCTTTTTTTATTTTAAATTTGAATTTTAATACTTTAAGGTTTTAATACTAGGTCAATTCAATAATGAAAGATCGTTTGATATATATCATATAAAACAAACACCAAAAATAAAATTATCATATTCTTTTATTATATTTACCAAACAGATCTAAAGTTAAATAAGCAACCACGCATTGATAAAATCACTTCAAATTGCATTAATTGTCAAAAGCATGATTGTATTAATTGATTCTAAGAGCGGCTAAGTTTTCTCTAATGATCTGAGTCATAATGTTGCGCTTTATGTATAAAGATTCTGCAGTTAAGAATAAAGTAAATACATAATTATATTCAACAATTAAATTAATAAATTTTAAAATTTATTAAAGGTATTAAGAAAATTAATTTTAGAAAAATATTTTATAAATAACTTAATTAATCTCCACTCCTACATTTATTCTTAGTAAAAACATTCCTAATTTAAATCTAGCTAGCACGCTCTCCCAGCACACGCTATAAAAGATTATTATAAATAATATAATAAAAGCTATCACTGTTACTTTAACTTACTTGAAATTGCTTTAAATTAAAATATGCAAGTGTTTGAAGATTATATTAATTGAATTAATTAAGATTAATAAAAATTGATAAAATTTAAGATAAACGATAATAATTTATTGTTTACTTTTGTATATCAAGAATTTTTCTAAGAAAATGGAACGGTCAGAATGGGTCAGGAATTTTAATGTATACGGTAAAATGCACGTCTTTGACCTTTTATTAAATAGTTTTGGATTTTTTTTTATTAAATTGTTTAATATTTTTTTATTGTTTTACCAAATAAGCATTAAATGGAAATATATATTTTTTATTTTAAAAATATAAATATATTTAATATTTTCTTTTTTTAATAATTAAAAAGTTATAAAAATGAAGATAAAATATGAAAAATTATTTTTCATCACAATTCTATGCATCCTGGATTGTATGCCCCACTATACCGTGCTGATATAACCTCCACGACGCGGGTAATTAGGAAATATTTTAATTTGTTTTAGTATTTATTAAAATAAAATTAAAGATAATATTGAATATTACTTTTTATTAATATTTACTTGTTCATATAAATTTTTTTAAGTACAATAAATAAAATATTTATATCAGTAGAGCACTCCATAAGTTAAAGAAAGACTCGATATTAGAAGAATATATTCAGAAATTTACTAAATATAATGATAATAAAATGATTGAGTATTTTAGTTTGTGTAACTTTTTTCTCTCTCCGGAGAAATAAATAGGAACAAATAGCCCAATTTTATTGAAATAAATTGTTAGAATTAAGTTTAAATATTTCAAATTTAATTTTTATTAAAAATTATTACATAAAAAAATAAAAGTATAATTAAAAATTTTTGATAAATTTTTATTTGTTTGGTAATGCTTAAATTAACTTTAAAGAACTGGTGTTGATAATTTTTTCTACATTATATTATAAATAAAATATAATATTGTTTTTTATTTAAAGATGAAAAAGCCCTTGCTACTGTTGACAAAGACCAAGACTAGGACCAATTCAAAGGACACGGTTGTTGGGTTTCAGTCTTATAAAATATGTTGTTTATGAATCACAGGCATCTCAGAGCACAACAATGGCCTCAATTTCTCTTCATTACTATTGTGTCCTTCTATTTCTTCCTTTGATTTTGTCTGTGTCTAGCATTAACACTAATTCCAAATGTAGTGTAAACTTAAATTCCTCCCTCACCAACGACACATTTACATGGAATTCAGCATCAGGGGAATTCACCTTTGGTTTCCAGAGTGTTTTATTTGATGACAAGGAGTTCATGCTTGTACTTGCTGTTTGGTTTTCCAATGACCCAAACCATACCATAGTATGGTATGCAAAAAATACAAACCAAAACCCTTCATTTCCTCTTGGTTCCACAGTGAACTTGACAAACAAAGGACTTGTTGTATATGACCCAAAAGGCCATAACACTTGGCATCGTCCAGAAAAAGACAATAATGTAATAGTGTCATGTGCTTCTATGTTAGACAACGGAAGTTTTGTGCTTTTTGACAAGGATGGCAAGTTGATTTGGGAAAGCTTTGAAGAGCCCACTGATACTATTCTTCCAGGCCAAAATCTTGCTAATCACCCGAGTTTCAAAGCCCGTCAATCTGACACAAGTTTTTATGATGGAAGTTTTGAGCTCAATTGGCAACGTGATGGCAATTTGGTTCTTTACTATGCACCACAATCAAGTGATCAAACCACTCAGTCTCCCACACTTGAAGCTTATTGGTCCACTGGAACATACATAACAGATTCACAATTGATCTTTGATGAGGTTGGACAAATGTACATAAAAAGTGACACGAGTGAAGTACTGGTCACAAGTGGTGGATCAAAGGAGTTCATGTACATGGCTAGAATTGACCCTGATGGAGTTTTCAGATTCTATTATCACAGGAAAACTGAGAATGTGATTGCTGGAAGTTGTAGTTCAGGGTGGTGGAGTGAGTTGCAACGGTATCCACAAGATATTTGCCTTGCCTTCACCAAGCAAACGGGAAATATTATTTGTGGTTTCAATAGCTATTGTGTTACCATCAATGGGAAGACCGATTGTGAGTGCCCTGAACAATATTCTCCTTTTAAACATGACAATCTCACAGGTTGTAGACCAGATTTTCCACTACCCAATTGCAACCAAGAGGGGTGGGAGCAGAATAAAGATCTTGTTGATTTCAAGGAGTATAAAAATTTGGATTGGCCTCTGTCTGATTATGACATGCTAACTGGTCCTGCAATGGATAAGGATATGTGTAGACAAAAATGCCTTGAAGATTGCTTCTGTGCAGTAGCCATATATGATGTGGGAAGATGTTGGAAGAAGAAATATCCTTTGAGTAATGGAAGGAAACACCCTAATGTCACTAGGATAGCTCTTGTCAAGGTACCTAAAACAAGTTTGAACAAGGTTGTGAAAGGAAAATCTACTCTAGTGCTCGTTATATCAATACTACTTGGGAGCTCTGTCTTCCTCAATGTCCTTTTGTTTGTTGCTTTGTTTGCAGCTCTTTTATTTTTCTACCACAAGAAGCTTTTGAATCCAAACTTGTCAACTGGAACAACGAGGTGCTTTACTTACAAGGAGCTTGAAGAAGCAACCACAGGCTTCAAACAAATCTTGGGTCGAGGTGCTTTTGGAACGGTATATAAAGGGGTCTTAACATCATATACAAGTAGATATGTTGCTGTTAAAAGGCTTGATAAGGTGGTGCAAGAAGGTGAAAAGGAATTCAAAACAGAAGTGAGTGTGATTGGCCAAACCCACCACAGGAATTTGGTTCGTTTATTTGGTTATTGTGATGAAGGGGACCATCGGCTTCTAGTCTATGAGTACATGAGTAATGGATCACTAGCAAGATTTCTCTTCGGGATTTCAAGGCCTCATTGGAATCAAAGAGTGCAAATTGCTTTGGGAATTGCAAGGGGTCTCACATATTTGCATGAAGAGTGCAGCACCCAAATCATTCACTGTGACATAAAGCCTCAAAACATATTGCTAGATGATTTGTTCACGCCTAGGATTTCTGATTTTGGGTTAGCAAAGTTGTTGTTGGCTGAGCAAACTCAAGCTGGTAAGACAGGTTTAAGAGGAACAATTGGCTATTTTGCACCTGAATGGTTTAGGAAAGGTTCGATCACAACTAAAGTAGATGTTTACAGTTTTGGAGTGATGTTGTTAGAGATCATATGTTGCAAATCAAGTGTTGACTCTGCAATGGCAAACGAAGAAGAGGTGCTCATAGATTGGGCATATCATTGTTATAGCCAAGGAAATGTGGTTAAATTGGTAGAAAATGATGAGGAGGCAAAGAGTGACATAAAGAGGGTGGAAAAGCATGTGATGGTGGCAATTTGGTGTATTCAAGAGGATCCTTCACTAAGACCCTCCATGAAGAAGGTCACCCAAATGCTAGAGGACGTTATCACAATTTCTGTGCCACCTCGTCCTTCCATGTTCAGTTCATCATCGTTTAGAACTTCATTTACCTAGTAGCAGTTGAGCATTTTCTATTCTTTTAGTTCTTAGTTGTATTTATTTATTTATTTATGTAGTCTATCTACGAATAATGATTCTATACCAAGATGCGTTGTGGTGTTAGTTGCATGTTTAGTCAAGTCTGTTGAGTTGGAGATGCTAAGCAATAGAAGTACTGGTGCCAAAACGAATTAATTGAAATTTGAAAAGTAACATATGAGAAAAAGGCAACGTTAAAGACTATTGGTTAATTTTTTTTTCAATAAATAACTATAGCTTAGTTAACGATTTATTAAAAAATTATTTATGAGACAGTCACTGCAAACGAGCAATATCTCTTCAAGTAGTTTATTTGCCCACACTAATAACAAGCTCAGTGCCACTCAAGCAAGTCCTTGAGTGGAACTTGTTACAAGTAGAACAAGGAATGAAAGTAGCATTAAAATTTTTCTGAGAATGACGGGTCCATAATGATCCCCTGACTGACCTGTGACTATATCTTGTCCTGAAAGATTGTCTACCAAAACTACTCTTTTGCATTACTGCTTTCTACTTTGAATGATCTTGCCACTCTCGTTCAAGTGACTTCTTTGCAGCTCCTTTAGTCGTAACTTGTTACAAGAGTTTTGTGCATCTCCTCTCTCCTTTTGTCTTTGCTCAACCCGAAGTGTCAGATTCAGAATCTTTGCAAATGTGGAACAATTAGATCCAACTACAAATCTGAATATGAAATCTTTCAGCTTCTTAATGAACCGTTTAACATGCATCTCCTCTATAACAGGTAAGGAGCATGCTTAGAAAGTTGTGTGAACAAGGCACTATATTATGAAACTAACATACTCTTGGTCTTGGTCTGTTGTAGTTGCTCAAAATCATAAGCTAGAGTCACTCATACTCTCTAGAAGAAATAATGCCCATAAATAACTAAGTGAATTCACCCCATGCCATTAGGGGTGCTCCTATAGCTCTCCTACAAAGTACTGTATCATACAAATCACAAGCAATATTCTGTAGTTAGAATGATGTTAGTTCCACAGCTCTAGTCTCTAAACAACCCCTAATGCTCTCCAAAGTCTGTGGGTCTTCGTTTACATCATATCAGAAAAAACAGGAGGTTTAAACTTCTAAGAATTTTGCCAAGGTCACGTCAACACCTCCAGAAGTAGCAACTACTTGTTGTTCATCTCCACGCCTTCCTGTCGGCACAACTGCATGAACTGATGTAGCTATCAATTTAGGCCCTCCATGACCATTGCTATGATCCCATCCACGACTCTTAGAAGTTTTTTATTAAGATAACATTCTTATATATTTGAGTTGTGAAAATACTTAAAAACTCAAATAGAAAATTTTCTTTTTAGTAGATAACATAATTTTCTTCTTAAAGCATTATTTCTAACTTTCAAAATTCACTCAAAACTATTTATGCAAAAAAGAAAAATAAATAGCTTATAAGAATTTTTTCATAATCTCAAAAGAATGACTTTTAATTATTAAAATCGACTTTTTCACCTTACATTCAATTCAATAACTAATAATTTTTTTTGTAAAAATAAGTATTATTAAAACATATATAAATATTTAAAACTAAAATGAAAATTTAAAATTTTTTTTATTCAAATATTATATATACTTTCTCTATTCAAATCATGTCATTTTACACATCTATTATATTTTTGTTGCTTATTAAATAAAATTGTAGAATGAAAAACTTTATTTTAACAACTAAAAAGTTATGAGAACTGATATAACTAAATAGAATAAAAGGAGACTAAATTCTCACATAAATAATATTTGAGATTAAATTATAACCGTACCAAAGTAAAAGATTGAAAAATACAAGACAATCATAAAGTAAGAATTTTTTAATAAAAATAGAAAAAATTATTTTTAAAAGTTTTCAAAAAATATATTCATTATAATTGCCAAAATAATACATTATTCTTATTTTTTTGCTTTTCAATATTTATAAATGTGTTTTTGTTTGTTTTTATTTTGCAAAAAGTTAAAATATAAAGAAATTTTAAAAAATTAATATCTATACATAAATTGTGAGAATTCATTCTTAGCAATAGTATTAAAAATGCAAGCATTTTTATGATTAGTTTTCTTATTATATTAAATGAATTATTCTATTTTACACATTTAATTTTTAATTTAGTAATAACTAAAATTTTAAATTTATATATTTTTATGTAATAAAATATTTGTTATTAATAATTAAAATTTTTACTTTTTAAAATTTTTTAAAAGCTTATATTACACTTTTTAGTCTCTAGATTTCAACGTACATTCAGTTTTGGTTTCTTTAGCTTCATTTATTCACATTTATTCTTTCTATTTTTACAAATATTTAAATTAAGTTATTCACCTAATATTAAGACTTTTATTTTATTATATATATATATATTATTTATTATTAAATAAATCAATAAAATATTGTATTTTTATTATATTTTTACTAATTATTAGATAAATTTTAGAATAAAAAAGTGAATTTGAGCATCTTAAAAAATTAAAAAGACTAAATGTGAGCTATTAAAAATAAGAAAACTAAAATTGCAGAGACAAAAAATATAATTAATCTTTTATAAAATTTATCCAGTTTTTTTAAAAATAATAACCCATTTAAAAATTATAATTCTTTTATTTCGCTAAGTGGATTTTTCTACATTAATATTTAGTTTTTAATTTTAAAATTTTTTTATTTAATTTATTAAATAAAACATAATATTTATTATTAATAATTATATCATATATTTTTAAATTTTATCATTTATTAAATTTAGTGTAGTAATATTTTTAATTATTTATTTATCTATTAAACTTTATTTTAATTAATAATCTACGTGTAATTTACAGAAAAATTACTAGTAATAATAAAAACGCATTCCCTTAAAAAAATTGAAAAGAAAAACACAGACAGTTGCCGATTATTATATTTTTGTTTATTTTTCAGTTTTCATCTCAACTTACGTAAAACAGAAAATTTAAAAAATATAATTTGTTTTTCTGTTTCTTATCACGAAAAATCTGAACTGATAAAATTAAATGTTGGGTTATAAAAGTATAGTATTAGGGTTTTTGTTCGTTCATAAGCAGAACACAGTACTGCCGCAAAGCCACCCCCAGCAAAACGCGAAACAGTGTTTCGGTAGTGTCGCCTCTCTCATTTCATCGAACACTTGAAAGGCACACACACACAACCATAATGGGAGGGAAGAAGAAGAAGTTCATCGATAAGAAGAACTCTGTTACCTTCCAACTCATCGCTCGCGACTCCTCCGATCCTTCCTTCTCCCTCTCCGACCGCGTCTTCGTCCGTGTCGACAACAACCCCGTTTCCTTCGCCGCCGTCGACGACGCCGTTTTCGACGATGCCGATAATGACGACGACGATGTCGGAATTAGTGGCGGTCCCTTGCCAGAGGAGGTGAGGAGGGAGATTCTGGAGATGGGGTTTCCGGATGATGGTTATAACTACTTGAGCCACTTGAGGGAAATCAAGAATACTGGCGCTGGTTCTTCTTTCTTTCACAACCCTAAGTTCAAGCTTCACCACCTTCCACGTGATGTTAAGGTGCTCCTTTTTGAAACTGAAGTTTGTTGGTTTTCTTCCATTTGAATCTGTTTCTTCTGTTTGTTTTGCGTGCATTTTAATTGAACAGTGTTTTCGAGTTTCGTTTCTGATGTTTAAGAGTGTCAAATAATAATAGAAAGTTATGGATGAAATTGACAGCCATAGTATTTTTTTCCTTTTTACTCTTATGAGTTTGGGAGCGAACCGTTTTAGTGTTTTAATTGTGAGGCCAATGAAATTAATTATTATGCATTAATTTCTTCTTGGTCCAGATTGTGCATGAATCTAAAGGGGGATATTTTGATTCTCTTTTATAAAAATGAATAAATAATTTTGTTGTGCGTTGAAATATGAATTTACTAATTGAATTTTATGTTGGCGAGTATAGGCATACGATGCTTCGAGATTGCAAATTTTGGAGGCAGGGGGAGAGCCTGAGGAGAACACAATATACAGTGTTGCGTCCAAGACTACTACCATAAGGGTTCAGAAAGCAGTTGATCCTGAAGTCGAAGCGTTGCTTGATGATAGTGATTTGTCACGGTTTGGCTCTGATGTAGACGATTTGGAAGAAGATTTTGTTGTCCAGGCCAACCTCCATGAAGGTGAAGATGATGGGGAGAAGAAGGATCTTAGGTCGAATGGAATGAATTATGCTGAGGAAACTGTGATAAACAATGCACAAGTACTGCAAGTTTCTGCTCATTCCAGGGTTGCAGTTGATGATGGACCATTTGATGGGGAAACAAATGGTTTAACAGGAGTGGACTCTGCTGTTGACAAGCCAAGAGCTCGTCGTTTGTTGGATGAGCAATTTGATTTGGTGAGTTTTGATATCATTCATAATATTTTATTCAGTCTATATTTTTTATTCTTTAATGCTTTCTCTTTACAAATTATATTTTCTAAAGAAGTATGATTTGAGCCTCTTTGTTACTGGTATCTGAGGAGGACATCTTTGCCAATTTCCATCCCTTATTGTAATTGCAAGTATACTGCCTTTATTGACTGCCTCTGAACTTTTTTACCTTTCCGATTCTTATTCTCGGTATATTTCTGTTGTAGCTTGAACGCCAAGAATATGGAAGTGACTATGACTATGATGATGGTGGTGATTATTATGAAAATTATCAAGCTGATGAAGATGAGTCCCTTGCTGAGAAGCTCAAACTCTCTCTTAACAACCATGTGATGGATGATCTAGAGCTTGATGATGGCAATTATAAGGTTCCTGCAGATTTATTGAAGAATAAAGAGGCCCCAAATGAGGAGCAAGAGGACTCTGTGGCTGATGTGATTCGTCGTTGCAAGGAATATGCTGAGGGGTATGAAGTTGAAGATGAAGACAAGGACGTTGTACTGGTAGAAGAAAGTAGTGATGATTCAGAAGTTTGGGATTGTGAGACTATTGTTTCTACCTACTCAAATTTAGATAACCACCCCGGAAAGATTGAAACACCTGGAATAACTAGGAAAAAGAAGCTGGCTGAAACTGTGACTGCAGCCTTGAGTTCCTCAGGTCAAATAATATCCCTTAGAGGAAAAGAGAAACTCCCTGTAGACTTCTTGCCTGGTGGTAGGAAACCTGCCACTGAGAAGGTTAAAGGCCCAAACACTGCAAGTACTGAACAGTACAAGAGAAAACAACATGGCCTAGAGTCAAAAGAGGAGAAGAAAGAACGCAAGGTATCTGTATTATAAATTTGACTCTATGATGCTTCATTTTATACAGTCAGTCATTGTCAACATCTTACTGAGACTTACTGTGGTTCCCTAAGAATAATACCCATGTTTATGTTTGGCTTTGTTTTGTAGGCTGCTGTAAAGGAGGAACGACGTGAGGCACGTCGCATTAAAAAAGAAACAAAAGGGCTTTATAGATGTGAAGCACATCGGGCACAGAGAGCTGCTGCTGTATCCGGTCCTTCTTCCATTCATCTTATGTAAGTTAACGATACAAGGGAAACATTGGTTGTTACAAATATTCTTATAATATAAGACGTGGCTTTCTGTTGAAGGCAAAAGTAGATCAATACATAGTAGTTAATAGTGTGCATTAGGCAGCGCTGTCCTGCCATTCTGGTACGGTCTCATGCTGTACTTAGAACTATTAGTATACATTATTAATACATGGTCCCGATAGATAGAATCCAAACTAGAAAGAATCTGAGGAAGAGTGACATGCTCCAATCTATCTTAGACACTTGATCTGGCTTCAAGCTTTTACCAGAGAGCAAAAAATCAGATTGGGATTAATCCAAGAAAATCCAGTTTGCACTTTGCAGGAGAAAGGTAGAAAACAGAAAACAATGGCAAGCTTGCTCATTTGGAGGGGTTTGTCTTATGGCAACTATAGAAAAATCACTTGTTAATTATCAAACTAAGCAATATGTTTGCAATATCACAAAGAAGAGGAAAAGAAAAAACACAGAAATTATTATTTTCCTTTTATTCTTGACTTATGTTCTGTGTTGTGCTCTTACTCTATTATTAATGTATACATCTTTCTTGCTATTTGTTCTGAGTTGAGTTCTGATGGTATTTATCAGAATTCCACTTCAAAAGGTTGACGGGCCATTCTTGTTTTGTACAATACTATCTTCATCATATACTAGGAGTAGATTTAAGAATTGGTTTGATATTCCAAAAATTTAGAGCATTTATGATTGGATATTTTTCGGTGAGAGTTTGACATATTCTCTAATGTCAACTTTTGACGCAGGTTTTTATTTCAGAATCACAAACAATATTCTGCTAATCAATGCTAAGCCTGTTAAATTAACAAGACAAATTAGAAGGGAAACAAACAGCTTAAAGCCTTAAACCTATATAGGCCTCAACATTCATGCTTTCAGCTTAAATACAATTAGATCGTATTATTTCATTAGTGTTAATATTTAATTTTTCTTATGTCTAAGTAGAGTCCATAAGAACCTACCCCTTTCTTCACACACACAATGACAGACATCATTAAGAAACTAGAGACTCTAAATATCTTATCCAAACACACTGTTAATGTATTGGTATAGTATAGTTAATATATTTAGGCTTGTAAACAGCTGACCTGTAATGTGTTCATGCTCACATTATATAGTTGACTAAGATAGGGATGATATCATTTTAATAGTGAACCGGCCTAGTTCTTCCATGAATGAAAACAAACTAAATTTCAATTAATGCCCCAAAGTGATATTATCATTTTGTCTCGTTTCTCACTTTGTATGTGAGGGTGCAAATGTTATGGCTCATGTGATTTCCTGTGTGCTGACTGTGTTTTCCTTGGTTTATCTCTGTAGGTAAGTTAACAGTTAAAAGTGCCAGCTTCTCACTTGTGTGTCTGCCATCCCACTTCTGTAAAGCTTGCGAGTTGGATGACATCTTCATACTTCATCACGAAGTTTTGCTGCAGGAATACTGAACTGGTTGTCGCGTCTTGTTGCCCAAGCAATAGCGTTCAAAGTTTTGATGTTATTCTTATATACATAATGTTAAGCAAGAATTTTCACTTTGTTTTTGCGGGTAGTTGTTTTTGTTTTGTAGAAGAAAGTTGGGCAACTGTACTTTTGTATTGCCTAAATTGTACACGCTTCATATGCAAATAGTTTTAATAATATTTCGTTGAGTTGAGTTATGTGGTTTACTGATCAAAAGCTAACAATTATATTTTATGACCTGGGGCAAATATTGTGGTATATGTAACAACCTGTAATTTAGTCATGTAGAAGATTTGGAATTTTGGAGCTAATTTAAACTTTTGAAGAGCCCACTTATACTATTCTGCCCAGCCAGATTTCATATTTATTGAATGGAATTCAATGTATGCTCTTATTTTGCATGAATGACAATAACAATTGAACAAAAGTGCTTTACCTTCAGCAAGAAGTGAGGCCCAAATAATACTAGCAAATCACACTAGATATTATTTTCAACCCAAAACAAAATGTAGACATTCACCTGAATTGTATACATTTTCAATGCAGACTAATTATATTACTCGGTGGATTGTTTAAAAGTAAAAGAAAAGCTGACAACAACTTCCGTCGTTTGGGGCACACATTCTCTTTTGTGGGAACTTTACTTTTCTTTTTTGTGAAGGTCTTTTACTAATTGTAGGTGAATCTTTTCATCACCACTGTGTGAGATTTTTCTATCTTATTCATAGGTCCATCATTTTTTCCTCAGATACCTCTTCATTCATCATCAGAATTCTACTACTTGATCCTGTCAAATCTGTTGCAATGTCGTTGTGGCTCTTTTATTGTCTTTCCATAATTTGTCCAAGCAATTGTAATAGTTCTTATTGCTAGAAGGTAAAAACTATGTTGCTTTGGGTTATTGTTGGACATATGCTAATTTGGAAGAAAGAAAAAATGAAGAAAAAAGACCTTTTTGGTCTTTTATAACTGTCGTAAGATTCTTCTACACGGAAGACTTCTGTTTTTGTTATCATTTTGTTGTGTAAGAGTATTTTTTTGGGACCGCTAAATAGTTTTTAAATTTCAGCATGCATGCTTGTTCAATGATATTCAAAAATTTATCCAGTCATGTGAAGCATGTCTTAGATACAAATATGAAACAGTTGCCCATGATTTTGTTCAGGTTTATAGCCGTTACCAATACCTTAGAGAGTGCGATAAAGTGTGGCTATGAATTTTGTTTGCGATAAAGTGTGGCTATGAATTTTGTTTAAGGTTCTCCAAAATCAAACGATAAATACACTGTTTGAATGATTGTTGATCAAATAAGTAAATATGCCTACTTTATCCCCTTGGCTTACTTTTTAACTGTCTCTTAACTTGTCCAAATCTTTATGAGTCAAGTATTCAAACTACATAGGCCACCAACCAATATTGTTAGTGATAAAGACCCAATATGAAAAAGTAATTTTAGTATGCTTTTCTCCAATAGTTAGGATTATCTCAGAGCCTTTCCTCTTCCTAACACCCTCAATATTGATGGTTAGAGTAAAGCTCTTAACAAATGTTTAGAATAGTTCCTTTGCTGCATGGTTTTAGATCCTCTACAAGATTGGATGAAATGGTTTCCGTTGTAGAAATGGTTACCAATTATCACACTGCCACATGCCATACTTCTCATGAAATGGCATATGGTCAGCCATCTCTTATTTATCTTCCCTACATTTTCCAAGAATGTTTGTGAATGTTGTTAATGGCCTTCACAACTAGGAAGCTTACGCTGCAAAAACTCTAAAGTAATTTGCAAAAGACCACTCACATAATGAAACAAGTAGTTGATAAACATAGATCATAATGTGAATTCAAGATTGGTGACTGGGTGATGTTGAAGCTTTAACTTTATTGACAACATATTCGCTTAATGAAAATTGAGAAGTTTACATCTCTCTACTTTTGGGCCTCATCAAATTCTATACATGGTAGGACTTGTTGATTACACACTAAAATTGCCAATGCAAAACCCACCATACATTTCACGTTTCATACTCAAACCATGTAAAAATCTAAAAATTCCCTTTAAGACAAGTTCCAACTGAACGAGGTTATCTAAACACTCGGAAGTTACCCTCCCAGATATTGGGCAGGAGGATGGTTCAAAGGCAACACAAAACCATCACTTTAGTTTCGTAATAATTATTTATTTGAGTTTGAAGGTTGAATTAGGACCAGCTGATATTTGTATAATACTATCCCATTAGTGATTAATGTGAGCTATTGTATAAATTTTTGTATTTGATGTATCAAATTGGTGTCTACTCTTCAACTTTACACATTCGAGTACCTAATTTTCTTGTTCGATCCTAAACGACCATGGGTTAGAATGTGAAAATTGACGTTTTTTCTTAGGACTTCGGGGAGGGTACTCTTCGGTATGATTAGAAGTTTAGTTTTGAAGATGGATTTCTTTTACTTTTTAATAAATATAATCTAATTTTTAGAAATAAAAAAGTAAAATGATTGATTGATATAAACTTAATGAGGTAATTATTTATTTATTATATATATTTTAAATTTAAAAATGAAATATTATACAACACCATCGGAAATTATGGTATCTGATGAATGTTCTGAAACTTGGGTATTAAACGTTTGGAATCAGATTATGGGTCTCGAAAGGAGAGGTCTTCTAAGTCGTCATCGTGATATTCGTATTAATATTGGTCAATGCATGTGTTTCCCTAAACTTAAGAATAATACGATTTTAATATTCGATTTTAACGTTACTTTTTTATTTATAGAGGAAGATTGGTATAAACAATCAATTCTTAGTGTTAAGATTGCATTATCTTACGCTGAACGTTGATGAGACAGTCACCGAAATTGTCCATGTTCTGTCTCGTGTTAGCTTACTTAACAACCCACAAAAACATGTTTGGAATGCTGATTATCTTCCACGTGTTTTTGTCCTTTTGCTCAATCACTGTGATCTATCCTTCGTTATTCAACCCCACCACACCTTATCCAAGTTGTCCTTTTCCATTTATATTTGAGAACATTTTTAATATTAAATTAATAAAAAAGATACTTTAAGTAAAATTATTTAAATAAGAATGATAATAGATATTTTTGAATAACAATAAATATATCTATAGTTATGTTGTTAATTTTTTTTAAAATGGTCTCACTCTTAAGATTTGGAGTTCCTTTTATATTAAGTTGTTGGCAATTAGTTCTATACTTTCTTTTCAATGTTCTGCTGCTGGGAAGCTTAAGGTTGATATGGGGTTATTTCTTATTTTTAAAGCAGGGTTTTTGATAATTTTTTCATCTCTTCCAAGGCTTAGTTTGGGATTTCTTATTTGTTATTATTAGTTTATATGATTATTTGCTTAATAGGTTGTTTAGAAAGACTAGAGTGTTCAGGATGCAAGAATTAATCATTGTCATATTATTTAAGAGTGTGAGATTTATATTTTCTTTACTTTATCCAGAACGAAGATTATCTAATTTCATTTTAATTTAAGCATGATGTAAAAAGTTAAATTCAAAATATAGTTTTCTTTTTGTTCTTCTAAAATTAGGGCTAAAAAGAGAGATTTGAATTTGTAAAGAAGAAGAAGCTCTTCTACTTAGTGAAGCAATAGTTGAGTTGTTTGGTAAGTGTGAATTTGTTTCATCCTTTCAATTGTTTTTTCCTCTGAGCATCTCTTTCTTGGCCCTGTTTTGTAAAACGACAATGAAAATAGATTTTGGGTCTGATTTTTTGGGTTTCTGTGATGGGATTTATTGGATTCACTGATGCGAATCTCAATTTGTTTAAATAAAAATAAAAATGAACGATTTTATTTCTGAATCTATAATTTGTACGTAATTGGAACATGTGAAACTCCATTCTCTCAATAAAACAAACAAGTTCTATATCATTTGAAAAATTTGTTATAAAAATTCTTGTAAAAAAAAAAGTGGATAATTTTAAAAAATTCTAAAAATTATTATGAAGATATTAAATAAAAAAATTTAATAAAATAGAATATTTAATCTTATCAGTATAATTCTATTATAATATTCAAATTCATGTAGTACTTTACATGTCTTTAAAAAACAGTCTTTTTAACTTTTTTTAAATAATAGTCATTTTACAATTTTAAGGTAATTTTTTATATTTTATCTTTAAAATAATTACCTTCTCAAAACTTATTTTTTATCTTCTCTATTCGTTTTTGCATAAATGAATTTAAAAATAAGTATAATAATAAATTTTATAATACTTTTAATAAAAACAATATAATTAAATGCATTTTTTAGTTTTTGTGCTAAAACCTTTAAATGACTATTTTATAAAAATGGAAGGAATATTTTGAAACACATTCCTTCTTATTATATTGTTTTAATTTTAAATACTTGAAACACATTCCTTCTTACGTCTAACATTTATTTTATTTCTCAGTTGAATATGAAACTGTTGATTATATTTTCCAAAATGATTATTAGTTTCTTAAAATAAAGAATTTTTTTTATAATTATACTTATATATAATTATTATAATATAATATTTTTGCCTTATTAATAAATTATATGAATTTTCTAATAATAGTAACAATATTTGAAATCTTGAAAACGTCTTAAAACACTTTAGAGATTTTTTAGATTAATTTATTTAAACTAATTTTTATTAATATATTAAAATTAAAATATACTTTAAATAAATATAATCTAAAATAATTTTATTGACCAATCACATAACATGCAAGTATATATTTCTGTGTAGTGTATATATTAAAGGTGCATTGTGCGTCCTGCAGAAGGACCCCACTGGCAACGCACTATGTTAGCAGCAGATGTAGTTAACAGCAGATGTAGTTGGACAAGACACTACTTTGGTGAGACAAATAACAATAAATTGCATTCCACAAGTCAATTACAAAGTCCCACCAAGCATCTGTTTTTATTTGCTTCTTCATCCTTTAATGGCTTTTGTGCAGATCTTGTGGTCATGTACTAATCATCTTAAGCATCAAGGTTGTATTAGATTTGGATACCCACATGACAGGATCAGTAGGAGAAGGTGTTTGGTTAGAGTTGAAGGTGGGAATGGGATGGTTCTACAAAATTTTGAGCATGGAAAGAGGAAGCTGAGAGTGTTAGTTGCTGGTGGAGGCATTGGTGGCCTTGTTTTGGCTTTGGCTGCAAAGCATAGAGGGTATGAAGTGAAGGTATTTGAGAAAGATTTGAGTGCAGTTAGAGGAGAAGGTAGGCATCGCGGCCCAATTCAACTTTTGAGCAGTGCTCTTGCTGTGTTGGAAGCCATTGACCAGAATGTTGCAAGGCAAATAATTGAGGCTGGTTGTGTCACTGGCAATAGGACTAATGGCTTTGCTGATGGTTTATCTGGGGAGTGGTATGTTGTGGTTAATTTGTTATGTTTGCTCCTTTTTTTTTTCCCCTTAGGTTTCTAATTGACATTCTTTGGTTTAATCAGAAGATTGGAACATCTTAAACAATACATGGTATAATATGTTACTTTGATCAGATGAGACTGTGTTTCAATATGATTGAAAGAAACAATTGTGTGTAACTCGTTATATACTTGACATCAATTATGAGTTTTGTCTCTGTCTTATATTAGATATCACTTAGTATTGATATACACATCTTCAGAAAATAAATTGATTTCACTAAAATTTCTCTGCTAAAAGTGAAGTTATTCCAATAGTTAGGTGATAATTAATCATGGACTTGTTTTAGTTGTTAGTACGCAAAAACTATCCCTAAAAAATAAGGGTATTATTGAATAAAAATGATACTTTCGTGATATTTTAAAGTGACAAATAATTGAGACAAAAAGTGCTCAAGTGAATTTTATTATGAGACAAAGGGAGTATGTTAACCCAGTATTCCCAAGGCTTGTAGTTGAAGGGGGCTTCTGAGGTATTGGATTCTTGCAGTTTTCTTTATATAGCTCATGAACATATTGGAAGGTGTGAGGGCCTAGGGGTAGGGGGATTTGGTTAGATAAATTGTGTTATGATTTTCACTCTCTTTACACTTCAGGTTCACTGAGTTTGATCTTTTGACTCCTGCTTCAAGGAAGGGGCTTCCTGTTACTCTAGTCATATGTAGAATGACACTTCAAGCCATATTAGTGAATGCAGTTGGTTCCAACATACTTAGAAACAAATCTAAAGTTGTGGATTTTATTCAAGAACCTAACAAGGTATGAGTTTCTCCGACCAATTAATTTCTCACTGCTTATAAAGGTTGTATTCCAATTTTGAATAATTTTTTCATTCACCGTCAGGTTAGAGTGATCCTTGAAAATGGAGAGCATCATGATGGAGATATTTTAATAGGGGCAGATGGAATATGGTCAGAAGTAAAATATACCATCCTTTCCTTATATGTTTTATTTTCCAATGAGTTTCTTTTCCTCTTTGCTTTTGTCATTCAATCTATTTTATTTGTTTTCTGAGGTTCGTTCCAAACTCTTTGGGTGGCAAGAAGCAAAGTACTCCGGTTTTACATGCTATAGTGGATTAACAAACTATATGCCTCCATACATTGATACTATTGGGTAGGTGTAGGTGCTTCTCTCACTCCCAAATGACATTTTAGTATATTCAATTTCATAGACTTCTATTGTTAAATAAAAAATGTGCACTACTATTGAACTTTTGAAGGAAGGAAAATCATATTTCAATAATTCAACATACTAAAATTTTTTAGCATGAAAGGCAAGAATGAATTTTAGTTTTACCTCAGGCAACAATTCTATGAACTGTTCCACACTTACACTGTTTCATGTTGTTCTTTTTCGGTTACTAAACTTGAAGGTATCGTGTGTTCCTGGGGTTGAACCAGTACTTTGTTGCTTCAGATGTTGGCCATGGGAAGATGCAATGGTATGCTTTCCATGGACAACCCCCTTCAAGTGCTCCTTTCCCAGAAGGTATCTTAACACAGTGTGTCTCAATTGCTATGGTAATTGAAACAAATTCATTTGTCTAAGTCATGGCAGGTAAGAAAAAGAGGCTTTTGGATCTCTTTGGTAATTGGTGCAATGAAGTGATCACACTCATATCAGAAACACCAGAGCACATGATTCTGCAGAGAGATATATATGATAGAGACATGATCAACACTTGGGGAATTGGGAGAGTGACTTTGTTAGGTGATGCAGCACATCCAATGCAACCAAATCTGGGTCAGGGTGGATGTATGGCAATAGAGGTTGGTCATTTGCAATTCTCAACTTCAAAAATATAATGTGCTCCCTCCTTTCCATTTTTTATTTTATTTTTTGGGTTACTTTTTAAAAACATTTTTATTTCTACTTATCTATCATTTAAAAAAAAATAAGATAACATTAATTTCTTTTATCAATTATACCCTTAACTTAAAATCAAGGAGTAATTAATTAACAAGAGAGGTAAAAGGGTATAACATGGCCTAGCTGCATTAATATATATATATATATATATATATATATATATATATATATATTAATGCAGCTAGGCCATGTTATACCCTAAGCATTAAATTACACAGTACCTAAAATCTTAATTTTTTTTAAGTCTGCCTTCATTTCACTTTGACCTCTATTAAACTATAGCCATGCTTAAGTGGGTAAAGTCTTCAGGAATAAAACAAAGGAACCAAAGTCCAAAGGTCTAACACATATTTTGAATAACTGGAGGTGAAAGAAAGAATGTATATAGGTTTATTTTCTCAAGTTCCCTTCTTCTGTTGCAATCACATTTTCAGGATTGTTACCAACTGATACTTGAGCTTGACAAGGTTGCGGAACATGGCTCTGACGAATCTGAAGTTATCTCAGCCCTTAAAAGGTACTTATTTGTCTTTTTTAGTTTTGTTTTTTTGTTTCATTTATGTGTTATTTGTTATCTTCAGAGAAAATGGCTATGATGCAGGAAAAATTTTCATTTTGCCCCATTTGGAGAAAAACTAAATGCGTCACCTTAATATCATGGCCCTCAAACTGATATTCTGATAAGCTGCCTGTTTGTTTAAAAGCCAATCTATTTAAAAGTAGGCTTATTGGCCTATTTTGAAGGCTTTAATGTTAAGGCTTTCTAGTTAGATCAGACTTTTAAAAGGGTTACTATTTTTTGCATCACACTCTTTTGCCAGTCGTACCACTTCTTTTTTGATTCACTTCTGAAACTTTAGTTCTAAAATGTATTAAATAACCCCTCAAATTAATTCAGGAAATGATTTTTGAACTTCTAAGAGTGATTTACAAGTCAACTTCCAGAATTTTAATCCTGGAATTGACCTAAAAAAAAGTTCTGCAACTAACAAAAAGGGAAATGCAAAGAGTAATTCCCTATAAAATTTTAAACCAAATCGACAAAAAAGAAAAAGCCTATAACTAGTACAAGTACATGTTTAGCTTTATAAATGTAATCAGGCTAAAAATATTTGACGCCCAACCCAAAAAGTTGAAACAATATTTTTTGGGCCAAAAAAAGGCTGTCTCTAATTCACAGGTAAGACCAGATTACTGTTCCAATTTTCAATATGCTTATCTTTTCCTGAATTTTCTCTTAAAACACAATACTAAAACAATTATATATGATAACTCCTGCTTGGCAACCTTTCAACTCAAAAACTAGTTGTTTATGAACCATTTAATATGCTACTAAGAACTGAGAAGCAACCTTTTACTGCAGTAGCAAACAAGAAAGTGATTTAACTTTGTGGCTTCATCTTTTGTTAGATACGAGAAGAAAAGAATCCCTCGAGTTAGAGTGGTACACACAGCTAGCCGTATGGCATCAAAAATGCTAGTCAACTACCAACCTTATATTGAATTCAAAATTTGGCCCCTATCAGTATGTTCCTCTCTCCACCTTCATTCATTGTTTAATTATATTGTGTAAACTATTTAATTTTTATGGTCACCAAACAAAAATGTTGTAACACTTCATCCTTACTCTTCAGCAGAATCTAACAAAGATGCAGATAAAGCACCCTGGCATTGATGTAGCTCGGGCCCTTTTGAAGTTCACTTTTCCACAATTTATTACTTGGATGATTTCAGGCCATGGGTATCTTTCACTGTTATTTTTATTAGAAAATGTTAACGTCTATGTTTAGGACTGATTTTAAGTATCTAAAAATAGAATGAATTTATTAAAAAAGTAAGTATTTATTAGATAAAAATATAAAAATACAATAAATACTTTCTTTTTTAATAAAAACTTGCTGCTCTTGGATGCATGAATTCAGTTCTAACTTCATAGGACTAAAGTTTTAAAAAAAAGTATTATATGTCAATTTTGCAGACTTTTGTTCAGCCCTTTTCCCCTCTTGTTTTGCTTTTAAGTTTTTAATATTGATATTGGTCTCTTTTACAGGTTGTTGTGAACATATATGCATGTAACAACTTGAAAATAAAGGGCTTACCAATTTTAACATGATTGTAGTTAGAGTAGTTTTATTGGGTTCTGGAGGATATTTTTTCTATTGGGTTAAACGTGTCAGTGTCACAATTTAAACTCTTCATCTTCACTCGAATACATATTCCAAATTTCCTGTCCCCTGACAATTGGAATGAGTGAATTTTGATGTTAATGATAAAATAAACAAGCGAGAAAAGTAGAGTAGGTTCTCTTGAGATCCAAAAATGGAACGACAGGAAAAAAATGGGCTTGTTTTATTCTCTGCTCAGTTTTTTATTTAAAAACTATTTTAAAAACTTGTTTTATAAAAGAAAAGAGAATAAAAAGCTGTTTGCATCAAGTTTTTCTTACGTTCTTTCTGAATATGTCAGGTTGCTTTCTAATCCTTTTTTGAATGATTTTATTACAAAATGTCAATGATGAAATAATGTAATTACTCTAACCTACTGCACAAATGGTAAAAAAAAACAAAATTAGAGATTTTTGTACAAATAAAATTAAAAAATTTTAATATCTCATCTTTTTCTAGCATGGTCATGTTCAAGTTATCATGAAGAGTGTTGATCTCTTCATCTTGGAACAGAATGTTGCTCAAGCGGAAGTTAAGCATGGTCATGTTCAATTTTTCTATTTTTATTGATCTTAAACTTTTAAATGCTATAACCTGTTGCTCATAAATCCAGTTTATATAAATTATATATCAATTTCATACAATTTATTCAAATCTATTTAATCAAACACATCTAGAATTTAGAACATAAATTGCTAAAAGCTAACGTGATGTCCACATTACTACAGAAAGAATATTTACAATGACTTTCAACACTGGTTAATCTTTGAATAATATATATAAATTAAATCTTAATTAATATGAAATCATTCCTTTTAATATCTTATTATTAAACAATCAAGCAACAGAAAAGAATCAAGTCTAAATACACTTGTTTTTTACAAAAATGATGAAGCAAAAAAAGGTGAAAAAATCATTGAGAAATACAAAACAATAAATAAAAAATAAGGTAAAGTGTTGGAATTTATAAAAAAAATTTGACCAAACTCTCTCCAAATGTTTAGTTGAATATATTTTAAAAATTTATATAAAATAGACATAAATAGCATAAATTACTTTCAAAGTTTAAAACTAAAAAAATAAAAAAATTTGAGTTTATCTGGTGTTAAACTAAGTATGCTCCTATTAACATAAATCCAAACACACTACCTTATGTTTTATTCAATAATTAGTACAATTGTGTTCATTACAAACACATCGTGCTAGTGCATAAATAAGTTACAACATTTGTGGGACTTATGCAAATTACAAGTCACCCCACCCTAATACAATTTACATTTGAGTACAATTGTGCTTATTATAAGCACACTCCGTGTTCGTGCATAAGTTGTTGCAGGGCGGTGCAACTTATATACAAATTAGAAATTGTTTGTCCTTGTGCAACTTATGTATCAGAAAACAAGAAGAAATATTTTGACATTTTCTTAGAAGATGATGTATTTAAAATTTTGTATTTATTTTATTTCTAAAATCTCAAAAAGGAAAGAATTTGCTAACATGTATTAGTCGTATACAAATTCGATGTTGACAAGGCAACTCTCTATTGGTTCAACACCTATATAATTGATCCTAGTTAGTTCAACAATAAAATCGAACTAGTATGTGATCAACTTTAACATTTTGAACTACAATTAATGATTCCTTAATAAAGCAGGTGTTCACATGGCTTATCCTATCAATCCAAATGCAACTTGCACACTTAAATATCTAGTAACTAAAATGCTTAGCTCTGCAAATGAGAGGATTTGACCACTCAATTACTGTTAAAAACATTAAATCACACTTCACATGTTTATTGATGTACGATATTAACCCAATGCCTCATGTCAGCACAATGATAAAAACTCAAACCCAAGAATAAAACAACGCCAAATATCAAACCTAAGTATGTTACTTAGTCTATGCTTAAACACAATCTTTAACCAAAACCCATCAGAACAATGCCCACCTCCCTCAATGGTTAGGTGCTAAACACATATCAAAGTTCATCTATTTGCCATTTTATGCTTACAATTGGATTATGATCTAAGTTTTCAGTGAATAAACTATTATAATTAGGCCATACAATTAAGACATAATTAAAGCAAATCTGATAACATGATTTGTTGAGCTCGAATCTATACCTTTTCCTAGTAGATGGATTGTCCACATTTAAATTTCTATTTTGAATAAAAAGAACTATTTACAATTTAAAATGTATAGGTTCAAGTGAAAAATATTTAGATTCTTTAAAATTTATGTAGTCATGTGTTTGATTCTAAAATTTATGTATATAATAAAATATTGTTGAGAGAAGTCAACACTCGTTTCTTTAACAAAATTAATTAGTCTCACGCTTATCAAATAATATAATATAAAGTGAGTAGTCTCCTTTTGGGAAATACCTAACTTGGGTTTCAATTTTCAGCTAGTCTTGTCAAAGAATTTTTTTGTCCTACAACTATTGACTCAATGTGTACTAGTTTTTCCATTATAACCTCGTGGAGAGATTTTATCTTGTATTGTAGTAGCTGACGCTTTCTATTATAAGTCACATGGATTCTGTAGTATAGGGTATATTTTACACCAAAACTTTATGGAATTGATTTTTCACAATTGGTGATGATGATTATGTCTCGCTACCGCTCACGTTATGGTTTCACTTTTCATGTAACCTTCAAGCTTATCCAAAATCACGAAGCATCGTCCCAATTAAATCACGTGCATTTGCCTTTTGTGGACAATATGAGAAGAGTTGAAGAAAACAAAAATTAATAACAACTTTGGATGGAGCAAAAGAAAGCACAAAAATGAAAAAGTGCTTTCGAATTTTTTGGTAGGTGTCCGTATGTTATCTTGGTTAACAAGCTTTTGGAGAAACAAAAAAATTGTGATCCCATATTTTGGCAAGTTGCAAAGTATTCGACCACCTATGATCGTATATATTTAGTAGCTAGAAATTAGAAACACATTCACATGGGAAAGGGCAAGTTTAGGGATATTTTTTATCTGGAATTTTATTCAGATTACTTACTTTATATTGTCATTCGTGCTCCTTAACTTAAGCCTGTTTCCCACATGCAATAAAGGCAGCTAAGACTGGTATTTTCTTGCCACAATCAATCACCACCCATTAATATGCGAATAATATTGTAAAATCTTTGAAATGGTTCAACAGTTTCCTCCTTTTTTAACTATTGCCCTTGTGGATTCTTCTTGATCTCCCACACTTAAAGTGAAACGTAGGAATTTGAACTCTTCCACGCACTACCACTCTCCTCATATGTCAATCACAATGATAAGATTATCTTATAATAACACATTTGTGCATGTATATCACTGCCTCTTAAAAATGAAACTAGGGGAGTATTCTAATTGCAGCTGTATCAAATTGTGCATGTATATCTCTAACATTATCTTTGTAATCATTTTGATTGGAATAGCAAATAGGTGTCTCTAACTTGTAGCCATTGTTCTACCAAACTCCTCTCTTCTATTGTACTCCCCAACAACACAACCCTGAGACCTATATTTTTAAGCTGGAGCCTTGCTGAAATGAACCATCTTCCATTTATTGATTATGTTGTGAACAATATGGAGAAATGATATTTGATAAAAGAGAGGAAGAATGTAAGTGCTTGGTGGGATGACATAAGCAGTAGACCATTATGGAAGATGGTTCTCCAATTATAGAGTTCCATTCTTGTTGTTTTATGAATGTGTTATCTTTGAATATTTTATTAAGGAAAAAATGTATTTGTACCAAACTCCTAAGAGTGTGAGGAATTGAGGAAGAAAGGGGGTAATGATCAACCTATAGCAATGAATGTGTTGAACTAGAATTTATCTCCTTTCATTTTTAGTTGTGTTTTTATTTAGGTATTGATTGTATTCTTGTTCTTAGCTTATGTGTTGTCTACCCTCTTTTGATCAGACTCAATTGAAACATATCAGATTCATTGTATGAAAAAAAATTTAGAATTTTAATATGGATCTAATTTAGCTTATATACTTTTTGATATGTTGTTAACTTACTAATGTACTCCTCAAGTCTCAACTAGCATTTTTTTCAGCTCAAACTTGCAATTTCTAGTTTTTTGGGGGCTTTTTTTTCCTTTTAGCCCAAACTTCTAACTTTAAGGTTTTTTGGATTTCTACCTCATGTCTTTTTTTTTTTTTTTTTACTTTTAATGTCTAGATTTGTACCCTATTTTTTAAAATTTTTTAATGTCACAGGTTTAATTTTTTCCTTAACTCTTTTATTTTTATTTTTTTTAGTTTTTTATTTTTTGTATTTAGATTTGAGCTTTGATATATTATGATTTTAGTAAATAGACTCAATCTAAGAGTGAGGGAGAGTAGGTGAGTTACAAACTTGAGTAGCTTATTAGTAAATTAACTTAGACAATTTTAAATTAAAACTCCTCTACTTATGTAACATTTAATTTATTGCTAGCCCACCGACGTGTGATTTTATAACTTCTAACACATTTTTTCATATATATTACTCCACTAACATTATGAAATTAGGAAAGCAATCTAATTCTAATCATATCAAATTCTGCTTGTTGGAGGTCTTAACTTCAATATAATAATTATATATGATATTATCTCTATAAACAATTAGAAAGGGATATCTTTATATATTAAAAAAATAATCGGGAAAAAAGCATGCCCGTTCGCTCTGTGCCCCACCATGGAAATGGATGTTTCCTTGTGAAATTATTTTATTTGTAATGTCCCTTGAGAATGTAATTAAAAACTCAGAAAGGAAATCGAATCATGATTGTATTCAAAAAGAGGGTTTGTGAGAAATCATGAATGAAATAAGACACATAACGTTACACAAATAATTGACATACAATAATGGCAGTGGAACATTTAGTTTTAATCGAGGTGATTGGCTCATGTCCTATGTTCTTTCCTTTTGCCGCAAGAGTTCCCAATGAGGATATTGAAATAAAAGGGCCTGTGGTCGGTTCTAATTAAATTACTAATTTTATTTTCTATACATATAAAATTAATAGTAATAATTGTTCTAATTGTAAGAAGACATAGAATATCCTCCTGATTTATAAAACACAATGAAAACTATTATTATTTAATTTTAAAATTGTTTAAAAAATGAATAGATTTATATTTTTAAAAGTTGTTTTATTTCTTATTATGCCACACACACACAATAAAAAAAAATCATTGGTTGACCAACTCAACCACCACAGAAAATTATAGAAATTGAATTACTGCATTAACATTCTCCAACACTTTGAACCACTTGATGTGCTACCTCTTCATGCTTCCTTCGTGGATGTGATCACTCGACGGTGAGTATACATTCAATTCATGTTGCGAATTTGTTCTTTTAATTCAATATTCTTTTCAATATGAATAAAAGAAAGATGTTTTGAACTTTAAAGAGACAAAAAATATACTCATCTTATCTCTTATCCTTTATCTTTTAAAATTATAAATATTAATTACATAAAATGACATATAAATATCGTTTTCTACAATAATATCTTTATTAAAAGAGTTAGAATGTATTGATAAGTGCACTAAAGTATTTAAGAGAGATACCAATAGAAAAAAGATATTACTAATATTAATGCTTTCTTATTTTTTTTAAAAACGATAAATGTTCTAAGACAATATACATATACCTAAAGTTATATATATAATATGAGTTCAATGTATACTATTTTATGATTTTTTTTCATCTTTGTTGTTTATCCAATGGCAACAAAGACGTTTTTCAAACTAGTTTATAACAAGAAACCAAATAATTATAGTAAAATAATAAGAAATACCTTAAAATTATATAAAAATAAAAATTCTAAAAATAGTATAATAGAAAGAGCATAGGCAATTGCAAAGGGATAGTAAGGAAATAACAAAAACGGAATGTGTACTTGGGTGGTGCAATAGCATACATTCATAATTGGGGTAATCCACTTTAGGGGACATTTTATCAATATGCCATTTCTGTCCAATCCCTTTTTGCCTCTAAATTATACTTGCTGCCCACCACTCCCACACCAACCCTAGCATTTTTGGAAAAAGTAAACTTTGCTTGGCGTCTAATTTAGAACTTGAGTTTTAAATTATGCGTTTTATATTTATTAAATTACATAAAATATTTAATTTGGCCATCAATTTTTTTGTTTTTGATGTGTATAAATTGTACTGCCTAATTTATAAGAAGTTAATAGGTAAATAAAAAAAATTGGCGCAAATATAATTTGATAAACATAGAGTGTCTATTGCATGATTTAAAATGTAAATTACACATGAAAAAAGTCACAGAAATAAAGTCAACTTTTTTTTCTAGTTTTTTGTTTTTGTGAAATGAATAAAAATAAATTTCTCACAGGCATTTTCTGTGACAAGCCGTATCTTTTCCCTTTCTATTCCTATCTTTACTATAAAGTTCTCTTCTCCTTTCTTTCTAAATCTGATTATACCATAAAACAAAACTCAGATATTAAGACATGAACAGAGAGATTAAACCCAGAAAATCACCTGCAAAAAAAATCAATAATAGTAATAAAGACCCAAATGTCAAAACCCTCGGCTAATAAAAATCTCAAAGTGCATGTCTGAGAACTTGGGTATTTATACAAAATCAAATTAATTTCTTCCAAGGTTTATTATCACCAATTGGAAATTGAATGGCTTTGGCAGTGAGTGAAACAGAAGGAGTAGTATTGGAGGTGGAATTGGGAGCAACACGCTCACAGGATGGGCACATAGTCAAGGTTGTGGCTGGTAATTGCATATAGAATGGGTTTGAATTAGTCTTCAAAGCCCTCAACTCTTGAAGCTCCTTCTGAAGCCTTTTATTCTCTTCTTTAAGTGTGTCACAGCACCTCTTCAAATACTCACAGTCCACCTCTGTCTGTTTCAACTTGGTCCTGCATGCATTCACCCATCACACCATTACTCTCTCATCATATTACCAATTTCATGGATCATAATAGTATAACTATCATTTTCATCTTTCAAAGATATGTCACTTTGTTCTCATCAAACTAAAACTTAATTTTATTTGTAAATGATCAAAGTATCATTCCACTTATTTTGTTTAAATTGATATAAAATTAATCATTATTCTTTTTTCATATATCAAGGATAAAAGTGTGATTTTTATTTTTCCTTGCCTCAAATTTTGTTTATTTTTCTGTATCTGTATATTCTAAAAATATACTCAAAAGGTAATAGATAGTTACAAATTGTAATAATGTTTGTCTCACGCCTAATAAAAGTGTGTAAAATGAGTGTAGATATATGAAAAAGACAAAAAATATTGTGTTAAAAAATAATAAATGTATAAAAATGGATATTAAAATTATGCCAAAAGCAGTGGACTAACTGGTTTGACATGAAATGTGAAGAATATACCTTGCTCTTCTGTTTTGAAACCATACTTCTACTTGGCGAGGGCGAAGATGGAGTTGTTTGGCGAGAGCAACCTTTTGTTTCTTCACCAAACATAAACACTTTATGACTAAAGTTAAAATTAAGACAAGTTTATTAATTATTAATTCATTTTTTTTCAACTTACATCAAGAATATGCAATAAAAGTCTATGTACATATGATACATAATATTAAATATTAATTTTTAAAAAATATTTTTTTATTATGTGTCCTTAGATACACGTTTGAAAAATGATTATTGTGAACACTACTCACAGGGTTAAGAGTGTTGTGCTCTTTGAAGCTCTCTTCAAGGAAAGCAGATTGTTCCTTAGAGAGCCTAAGTTTCTTAGTGGTACTGCCACTGCCACCGTTCTCATCTTCATCACTTCCTCTGCAGTAAACCCTTTTGCTTTGATCATAACATTCTCCACTTACACTTCTTCTCCTGAATATGCAGAGATCCATGTGAAACGATGAAGCAGCACTGTTTGGGGAAGATGATAGCTCTGCCTCATCTTCCGCCGTCACCGTCGCCGCCACCGGCACCCAGTTCATGTCCAACCCCATTGAACAACCACTCCCAGCTGCACCATGTGTCAACAACTCCCTTCAGCAAGGAATCAAAGAAAGACCTCAACAATAATTTTTTCTTTCACTTCATCAGAAATGATAGTTTTTTTAAGCTGTCTAAAAAATAATTAGAAGATATAAATAATTTTTTATTAAATATAAGTTAAAACAAGTACTATAATAAATATTTATTCAATATTTGTTGTCAAATTAAATGTTTATTTATTAGTTTGACAACAAAACTTACTTCTTCAGTTTCTATAAAATTTATTAAAATAAATTAAAATTACCTTCCTATGTATCATTTAGTATTAGAAATAGAAAGAATATATGTGAGAAAACAATTGAGCAAACACTCCTTGGATGCATGAAGAGCATGAGAGAGATAAAAAGGGGAAAGAGAAAACTGATAAACGTAGTAGGTAGTGTAATGTAATAAAAAGGCAAAAGAACATTAACTAAATAGATGATAATATAGTGTTAATTAAGATGTTTATAAATTAAAATAGTATATGAAAAGTGGTGTTCACCGTTTTCCCAAAGAGGATCCCATGGGAAGGAGAAGGTGGAAGGTGGGTTGATACGAGGAGCGGCAGGTGTATGAGGAAGAAGATCAAGCTGAACAATTGTGTTAGTATTGGGTTTGAGAGAAGGACTAACAAGGGATTCAGTTTTAGCTTCTTCATGTTCTTCTTCAGTAGTGCTGTGGCTTTGACTATTGTGTTTATGCTTTTGCTTTGCTCTTTCTTCTTCTTCTTCTTCTTGATGTTGATCTTTTAGTTTGGTAAAAAGTGGACCAATTGATAAGTTGGTGTTGAAGCCTAACCCCAATTGGTTGGGAGCTTCAAGGGGCTTTGAAGGGTCTCCTAAGCTCAAGCCAAGCTCCATGATCTCCTTCAATTAATAATCTTCTTCCAATGCATACATGGGCAAGGAAGAAGAGAGAAGAGTAAAAGCAAGTAGGGAAAAGGGGTTTGGACAAAATTGGAGAAGCTCCTTTGAACCAAAACCCTTTTATAATTACGGATAAGAAAGTTTAACATGCATTATGGCTGGAAGGGAATATAATTAAAAAAAATGTGTCTCTTTCTATGTTGTTTTTCTTCCCCTTAAAAAATGACATTTTACTTTTTACATAAGTTAATAATTAAGATTAGAAACCAGAGGTATGTTGTGGGCATTTTTAAATCTTGATTTAGACTTAAAAAAAAAAAAGGAACAATCATGTTTTTTACGTAGACTTTTGAGACTACCTCAAAAGTTTTAGTTTATATTTTAAAATCTTACATTAGTAATAAACGATGTTTAAATTAGTTGTAAACAATGTTGAGAAAAAAAAATCGTTATTGAAAGATTCATGTATAATTATTCATTATATCATTAAGATATATTTTTTAAATTAAAAACAAATATATTATTATATTAAATAGGAGAATAACGTGATCTTATAATCAATAATACAATTAAAAGGTAGATAATAATTAATATTTTTAGTACACTGATTAAAAAAATTTAAAAACAAGTATATAATAATAATTTTAAAAAAATTAATATATTTAAAAAATTAAAAATTATTTTAAATCTTTAATTAATATTAAAAACACTTTTTAGTTGTTAACATGACTCTTTGACTTATGTTTTAATTTAATCAAATGCGATATGTAACAAAATGATTTTTATTTTAGAGGTTGAACATAAAATAAATCACATAAAAAATGTTAATAATTTAAATGTAATTTATCTTTTTTATATAATAAAATTAATACTTATAAGTCTTGATTAAGTTAGACTATAAAATATATAATTATTCTCACTAATACAAACATTATATGTTTCTTTTGAAAAAATCTACTTGAATACGGAAAAAAAAAATTGGACTTAACAAAGTGATTTATTTTATGTGATTTGTTCAATTAGATATATGAATATAAAGACTAATCATACAATGTAGACTAATCATACAATGTATATGATAAAAAATAAATTAGGTTGATTTAATGACATTCTAAGAATTTAAATAATAATAATAATAATAATAATAAAGTATGATTAAATGTTGTTCCTTATTTATGATATTTGATATAAATAATTAATATTTAATATCACAATTAAATATTAAAAATAACTTATAAAATTTCATAAAAAGAATAAACTTATTTGAAAAGTCAAATTTTAGTTAAATTAAAATTATTATTTAATTAAACCAGGCTCATAAGAAATGAGTCAGGGACTAATATACTCATTAGAATTTTTTCATATAAAAAGAGTATTATATGTGAAACTCAAATGTGTGTGACTGTATATATTTCATCACTTACTACTAACATAATAACATCAAAAGACTTATAGTAAATTATTCAAATGGATAAATATCCAGAGAAATGAATTGCGATTGTTTCATTCAGAATAACAAGTTAACCCTAAAATTATTATTAACATGGCATGTCTGAATGCTATTTTAATATCGTATAGAAAATTGAAAATTGTGAATATCCTACATATGATTTTTAACACTTTAGTGATGTTGGCTATGTTTCACGAGAACCCAAAACATGATAACAAAGAAACGGCTTTGTTGGCATGAAATATAATAATTATGACACCACTCTATCAATCCTTCATTCCTTATTCCCACTTCAATTTTTGTAGCTTCTGCATTTGCTCAGACATTGTTACTAGTTTTGCATGATAATATAATACACCCCAATATTAATACTTTATTTTACATATTCACATGTAATGATAAAATTAATGTGTAAACATACAAATATTGTAAGCTTATTTATAATTAAATGATAAAAGTTATATAAATATGAAATAATAATAATAAAATTAATAATTTAGTCTTTTAACTTTTTTAGCTTTTATCTCTTTTTTTTTTTGGGGTTTAGATTTAATTAATAATAATATTTATCAATCGTGCAGTTTTTTTACTAAAAAAATGTGAGACCAAAGTAAAATCAAATAAAAAAATAAATGATTAAAATAAATAAAAAGTAAAAGAACAAACTAAATTACTAACGTGGATTTGGAGAAGTTTTTCTGCGAAAATGAGGGAGAAAACATGATAACAAAGTTTCGATGGTGATATGATTGGCTTTTCTAACGATGCAGGAATATAAATATATAATAGCTATCATTGAGATATATAGACTATGATCAATATTATTTCTATTTTAATAGGCAGAAAATTCAGGAAAAGGAAAGAATATATATTAAATCATACCGAGAACATACTATTGATCTTTTTCTGTCGTAAAAAAAATAATATAAGTATATTTGTCAGAAAGTATATTATTTATATTTTAATGTGTATTGTAAGGATGCAAAACTCAGTGAAATTACATATGAACAAGGAAAAAGAATTAAATATTTTATTACCGTAAAGAACAAGAAAGTTGGTAACATTTTAAGACTTGGTTCAGAAGTCTTAAAATATTTGGATAAGAAAATTCTTTTATACTGTTCTTATATAGAAAACTTATTAATAAAGGTTTTTTTTTTCTAAATTAACCTTATTTTAATTTTTTAAAAACCCAAATTTCTCTCCCCCCCCCCAAATCTTCCAAAAGTAGACATAAAAAAACTAGAAAACATGTGTATCAATTAAAAAAAAAATCGATTAGTAAACAATGAAACACATATAACTAGGGAATTAATTGTCCATTGTTGTCGCTCATAAAAAAGATAAAAATAAAAATAACAAAAGTACAACTTCTCCTGAAACGACAGCAAGAGGTTCATGATAAAAAAAAATATCTGTTAACATCAATTTTTAAATCTAGGTTTAAATAATCAATAATAATAACATTTTATAAAAATGTTCTTTATAAAGTGTCCATTATAGATTGGAACAATGGGAAACAATTGATATGATACTAGATTTTGAATATATGTGACAGTGTGATAGGTCACTTGATGTTGCCACATTTAAAATGGAAACATGATGAGTTGCGTGTAAAACTGCTTAGCAACTAGATAATTTAAATTGAATTGGTGAATATTAATTAGTCCCAAGCTTTGATGTCAAATGTCCCACATTTCAATTCTTTGCTGAAACAATATCGATAATTTAAATTATTCATATAACATTTGGATCCTCCGACATTCATTATGCTAATGTCTATAATCAATCTTGACCAAAAAGACACTAACCAAGATAATAATTAGTTGACTCACCATCAATTATGATCATATATATCGTGGGATGATACTCCACCTTAAGATACCTGTGATAATAATGAGAAAATGGAGATCAAAGAAACAAAATACTTTAACTCTGCAAGCATATACCAAAATGAAATAATTTAATTTGATTTTAATTCCTTACAAATATTTAATATATATAATAAATTTAATAATGATTTAGAATAAACTGAAAATATCTTCTTCTTTTTTTATAACTTACATCATGAAAAAACTTATTGAAATAAATAAGCTTAAAAGAGTTTGGAGAAATCATAAAAACTATCTGCAAACTCTTCTAAACACGTCATGTTCCTTTAATTGTTTTCTTGTTTTATCTTTTGAAGTCCACTTATTTTCTTGCAATTTGTTTCGGATGCTCTTTAATTTCTTTTCAACTTAATTACCCTTCCATTTAGTTAAGTTTCTATGAGTTTACTTTTGTTAATAGGTTTGGTTTTCTTTGTCTATCCATTTTCTTCATCAACCCATCTCGTTGCCATTTCTAATAGAACATTGTCTCCATCTTCCTGTAAAAATTGTGTCATTTTTATTACAATCTTTTCGTCAAAAACATATATTTTATTTTCTTGTTAGATTACAAATTTGACAATTTTAAAAACCACAAATTATCGTGAAAAACTCATCGACAAAATTTCACCACAAACAAATTAGTAATTCTCGACTAATAACAATTTACAAATTCCTTTGACAATTAAGAAAAAAGCACACCATCAATATCCTTAGTTTTTTTTTTTTTTCTAAGAGTCATTTTGTTTGTCTTATGAAAGCCTTTTTTTTCAAAAAAATTTGGGTTCATGTCGTATGCGGTTGACGATATCTTAGTCTTTGGGGGAGCTTGAAAAGGAAGAGAGCTTTGGTGTTAAGGAACAAGATTAAGACTGAATCATGTTGTTGATGATAAATAAGCAAGGTAATACCTTTTGACCACATAGAAAGATCACTTCACGAAGAATGGTATTTCATTGCTTCCTTGGTGTATTCATCGATCACAAGGGTATGCAATAACATACATGCACATATACATATACATAATATACATGTATATGTGTATGAAAAGATAAAGCTTGATGCTGTGCTCGCTTAAGACTATGCTGTGTAATGTGGTGGTTTGGTTGCCAGCGCCAATAACAAAATGAATGGGAAGGTGATGATTGAGGAAGTCGTGGCCACGAACCACAATTGAAATCCAATTATATAATATAGATATTGGTTATGAATATTAGAAATTAGGCACAATTGAAGTGGTAAGGTCGTTCTCATGATCAAAAGTATTCAAAAGTTAACTTTATAAAACAATCAATTAGTATGTTACTGTTACGTGATTAGGATTATTACTAAACTCAATCACGCAGCTTAAAAATCTTTTGGGATGTAGAATGAATTACTGATAGATCATTAGGTAATGGGCATAGTTTGGAAGATTGAATGAGTTGGGTGGGCGTGGCAATGAACATATAATGAGAATCATGATTGGATTTGATACCCATGACCCATTCCTCTACTTTTCCTCACGCATAGGTTAAATTCACAAGATCCATTTAACCCCCACTGCATGCAATTATGTTCCTTCTGATATTTTTCTTCCTTTTACTTTTTTTTCCCCTTACCTACCAAACAACCACAACTGTATGTTTAGGTTATATATATATATATATATATATATATATATATATATATATATATATATATATATATTTCGAGAAGTATATTTTTTCACTTATAGTATTTAATTTGAATAGAATTAGTATTCCACTCAACAATAGTTAGACCAATAGAAGTAGACTATTAATGATGTGATCCCAATCTCACAGCTTTATAACTTGTAAAGATTTTTTTTATCGGAGACAAGAAAATAAAAATAAATTTTATCATGTTTTCTTTCTACTATAAATTGTATGTTTTGTACAGTATTTTGATGATAAGTTAGAGTGTTGTATAACAAATCAAATACATGTTATTTTGCGTGGAGTTAGGAGGGTAAGGAAGTTGTATGGCAACAATATTTGAATTCAACAACTTCAGTGGTAGAATAATTATATTTTCATGTCCACTTTCTCTTATATTTATTTTAAATTTTCTCTTCTTTTTTTTATCATACCAGACATTACACCTTTTATTTTTACTTTTCTTTTCTTTTTATCTCTCTCTTCCTCCATTTTAGAAGTGTGAAGAGAACATTTCTCTTAGTAAAATCATCTCAATGTTTTGTATCATAGAAAAAGTAACAAAAGAATACCAAAAGGATTGATCACTTTCTTCTTTCTGAAAATTAATTAGTTGTTCTTTTGCAGAAAAAATAATTAAGAAAGAAAAAACAACAGTAGCTAGATTGATAATATGTTGTTGTGGATGACCAAAATTATTGGGAAGAGAAGAGTGGGGGGATGAGAAAGGTAGTTGTCCAACTTTTGGGGTGATGGAGTAATAATTGAAGTCAAAAAGCAACCTTTGTGTGTTGAGTACTGAGGAATGGTGACCAATACTGAGGCGCCTGCTGATATGCACAACTCTATGCATTTTGATTCCAAACATAAGTGCCATTCAGCATTCAATTGATTGCAATTATTGCATTAACTTGTTTGTGAAGATCGACAGCAGTCATGTACACTTTAATAGCAAGTTTTGTTGCCCTTACTTTTATATAATAGTATTAAAACAGTACTTTTTAAAGATATTTTTAGTACCTTTAATTAGAGCATATACAATTAATGTTTGATAAATTCAATTAATAACTAGCTAGTAATATGAATGGTTTTGAGATTTCAAACATGAAAAATGGCATATGAATTATGATTAGAGGTAGGATTTGTCAGGGGGACTAGAAAGTGAATTGCAAAGCCTTTATGTAATTATGGAAATACTGTAAAATTTCTTGAAGCCAGAGATGAAATGTGAATAAATTATAAGTGTCATTATTTTATATTTTATTTTATAAAATATTTTTTTTAATAAATTAAAGACTAAAGTAAAAACTTTATAAAACCAAGACTAAAATAACTAATATTTATAATTTTAAAGGTTAAAATGGAGCTTTATCCGAATAAATATATACCTCAATTCCTCCCAAACAGATTATTGTTAAGAGTATTTGATAGACTTATTATTATTTTATTTTATGATTGAACATAAAATTGAAGGATAGTGTACATTCCATCTAGAAAAAAGATAATAATGGTGGTTTCATTATAATAATGATATAGCAGTGATGAGAAAGAGATGGGTCCATTAGAATCTTGAGAACTCTACACTAATCATATGGTCGGTCTTGCGTTCGATAATGATTATAGGCGTGGCATTGATAATGTTATTCATAGAAACAAAACAAACACTAAACAGCACCTTAAAGTTAATGTCTCCTCACTCTCATGACTTGTCATGAATCATCATCCACATGCTACTTTATATATATAAACTCTTTGTCATGATCCACATACTATGATACTTAGCATTCTATTTATATATTTAGAACAAAAATCGATTTAAGTATAAATTTAAAATGATAAATAAATAAAGAGTTTAACGTGTTTGTATAAAGATTTTATATTATGAATTAGTTAAAAAAATTATGATAAGTATGCATTTTAAATTAATTATTATAAAAATTAATGTTTTCTTTTGCTAATATATTATTTGATGATAGATACTTTTTTCAATATTATCAGTTCATTTCAATTAAATTCACACAAAATATTTACACTAATTGAATAACTTAAAAGATTAAAGAGAGAAGCATTTTGTAACATATTTGACAATTTTTTTTAATATTTTCAAACAAAGAATGAGGCATTTAACTCAATTTTAACTGCTATCTAATCAGGCTGAACCACTATTTTGTAACATATTTTGGAGTTTAGGCCTCAAAGTCATCATGGTTCATTTTATGCTAAAAGTAAATTATATGCTAAATAACTAAATGAAATGCCCAATTCATTTGAAAATAAAAATCTTTTAATTTACTAAATGGTTCATTAGGGGAGAAAATGATTTGTACAACTCGTAAAATGCTTTTTTTTTTAATGAACAAATCATGTAAATAAAAAAAAATCATAATCCCTCCATCCAGTTCAAATGATGAAAGGTAGCTTAACTAACTTTTATGTTCTATTGAGTTTAAATTCAGTTGGACACAGTACAGTGCAAAATAGCATTAACAAATTAATTATTCTTTGTTTTTGTCCAAATTTTGTATTTAATATTTTTCTGGTCAACAAATTTTGTATTTAATCAGAATACCTACAAAATAACGAATTCATCTTATTTAATTCTTTTGTGTTGAGTCCAGCCCATTCCTCTTTTTTTTTTTTTTTCCAACAGTCTCTGTTTATTTTGAAAGTATAAATAAACAAGTTGTTTAGGCAATTCAGTCCAATTCTAATAGACCCTTCGGATGAATCAGAAAAAAAAAAAAAAAGATAAAAGAATTAAACATTGACAATATGTATTGCAATTGTAAGGAATGTCTTTAAGATTTTTACTAATGCTTCAAAAAATGAAAACTATTAAGTGAAAATAGTCAGTTTTTAATGTATTAAATGCATTTTTATTCATTTTTCATTTACAAGTATCCTTTGAATCATCGTTGGCAAGACCACATACATATATTCACACCACAAAATGTGTAACTTAGCATAAAAGCTAAATGTAATCCCATTTTTTGTTAGTTTCAAAGTGTGAACAGAATGGTGAAGAGGTATTCAGTTTGCCAAAATAGCTTAGAAACACAACAGTATATGGCGAAGGGGGGGCATGACTCTATCTTGTTTTGGTGGGTTAGTAATTAATTATGGACACAAATAATTAGTTGGAGTTTGGAAAAAGTTGAGATATTTTTTGAAGATCATATTAGAACTAGGGAGGCCAGAGAGAAGGCTCTCAAACCACACATGAAGAAATTTAATTTTCGAGACGTCCAAAAGTTGATGGCATTGGAGTAGAAATTCAATTCTACAGATTCACCAAATGCCAATAATACGACATCTACCAACACACTATCTAATATTCTCTTTCAAAAACACCTGTCAGTATTAGTTGAAATTTATCTAGAATTACAACATTATGCCTCATTCCTTATTTGATGAGTCTTACAACAGTATATGGCAAAGGGGCATGACTCTACAACACAGTGCATGCGATGAACCTTGCAATGGTCAAAGACAAATCTTGCGTGCTTAAGCTAGAATATTATGCCCTTGATGCTGATCCAAACCTTGTCTTCAGTCAAATCAAGGCATGATCCCACAGATTGGCATACATGAGGCAGGAAAAACTCTAGGTGAAGGCCGAGTTAAGACTATAAACTAGACATTCATAATAACAAGATCAATCTTCTAATATGAATATTTAAGAATAAGTGAAGGCATAGTGTGATGAAACACACTGTACTTAACAAGTTACAAAAGTTGACACAGTACTGTTGCAAACATAGCAATCGCTAATATAAGCTTCTTATGGGAAAAGAAAGAAACCCTCCTCCGCCTATTACAAATAATGGACAAAAGAGGACATTGATGACTATTTGTAAACATCCTTATATCTATTGAATGATATTAGGCTACGTCATACAAATGCTTGAAATGGTTGTTTACAGTTTTATACGTAAACTAGGAAACACATTTTAGACAAAGGGACAGAAAATTTTGTATGACAAGCAGATTGCAGTTTTTTCATATCGACTATAGGAACGTCCTGGCAACATGATTTACATCTCCTTAAATGAAAGATCATCATCTTAAGAGCTTAAGAATCTTAACCTCCTCCTTCTGGGATCATTTGAAACTTGTCTTGAAGTTGAAACATCAGTGGTGCCACTGTAAGACGAAGAAGGGTCCAGTGGACGAGTCTCAGTGACAATCAGTATGTTACTATCAGTTGTCTGAATTTCAGAGCCAATATCAGCATTGGTGTCAACATTCCTACCGAAAGGAGACGTAGAAGATGCAGCTACAGAATCTGTGGCACCATTTGTTACATTCCCATTAAAAGTTGAGTTTCTATCAACAGCATGATGATTTAACTGCCTGCTTCCTCCTATGGGGTGATCATGAATATATGACTCAAGGTCCTCAACCAATCTTTCAGCAGAATCCATTGCAGAATTTAATGCTGATGAAAGGGATGAAAATGAAGCAGCTCCTTGCACTAACAACCTCGAGATCGGAGTGGAACCAGTTTGTTGATCATTGCCTATTTGCAAGCGAGAACGAGTGGGCAAAGCATTATTTCTCTCAGCAGTGGTATTGTGGCTTTCTGATTGAACTCGCTCCCCTAACCCACCAATAAGGTTATTAAACCTGCGGATACTCTGGATTATAGCAGAAGATGCTCCTTGGCTTATTAGCTGCTGCCTAAAGCTCTCAGTTCTACGTGCAGCAGGTCGAGGTGGAACTCTCAAATCATAATTGCCACTGCCACTTGAATTGCCATAAATTGGAACAATGCCAGTTTCAGTGACCTCTCCATTACAAACAGGGCACTCCCTTGCATTTGAATAGGCATAAGCCAATTGATAGAAGCATGCCCAACAAAACAAGTGACCGCAGCAGGTCAACACAGGATCTCTTGCCATGTCCAAGCATATGTTGCAATCAAAAAAATTTCCAGTGCTTTCCCCTTTCTTATTGCCATCTGTTTCCACCTCCAATGCTTGTGCTACCAAATGGACACCTTTCCTTTTGGACCCTCTCGAACTTTCAACCATTCGTTCCTCAACTTCTTGGCGCTCCAATCCATCATCTTGAGCATCACTCACTGCAGCTTCTCCCGTAAAAAAGTTGGTTATTTGGAGTGGAGTGTGAACCAGCGGCCACCTCTGACGCTGCCTCGCTCTAGATGTTATTGCTTCAAGGTGCCTAATACGGTCCTGTACACGTTCATGGGCAGATTCTAGTTCTTCCAATAAAGAATCAAATTCAACTACTGAAGCATGAGCTGGGTTCAAAGGCTCCTGATTCAAATCAAGCTCCATTATATACTCACCTCCATGTCTTTTTACAAGTATATGCCATCATCAACACCATTCACATGTATCAAAATCCATACACAAATTTTTGAAAAACAAAAATAAAAAAATCAAATCAAAGTTACATTCTCTTGGATTCAATTAAATATATACAGTTATACCCCCCATGTCAAAATCAGTCCCTTCCTCGCTCAAACTAGAGGAACGTCTTATTCTTATATACCCACAATCTCTATTGCTTTGATTCCTAAACAAGAGTGACTTTGAACGAAACGCAAAATTTCGTGACCCAAAGTAATTATAATAATAACAATTCTAAAACCAACCGAATCGAAAAACTTAAATTAATCAAAACCTGTGATTAGACCAAGAATAAAAAGAGAAAAGTGAAAATGATTGGAATAGAGAGAGGAAATACCATTGAGATGAAGATATTGGTCCGTTGAAGAAGGGTGAATCTGTGATGATAAGCGTTGTAAATTATTTGTATGATTCCAAAGCGCCATTCACAGATTGAGCATTGCAATGGCCAAGCGCAAGCCTTGTCTGTTGCTAGGGCCTTCGGATTTTCCAATAGAATTTTATTTTATTTTTTTACTTTTCTAATTCTTTAAGAAAAAAAAAAACATTTCGGAACATGTTCTTTGCGCTACAATTTAGATCCAATTAAATAAAATTTAACCTTAAATATATGTATATATTTGAGTAATTTTTTAATTTAAATATCCGCATAATGATCAAGATGAAAAAAAAAATTTAAAGATTCAAAAATAAAAAATTAACAAAAATTAAAATATATTCAAGCCTAAAATTTTAAATTCAATTCAATTTGAAGTATTTGCAAATAGATTGAATAAATTTATTTTTATTTTTTAATTTAATTAAAAATATTTAACAATTTATTTTATTATTTATTTTATATTATTTTTAATTGAGACTTATTTGTTGTGAAAAATATAAACTTTATATAAAAAAATAAGATACAAAAATTATTTGAAATTAATGTAAAATTAATAAATCGATACAAACATTTAAATAATGAGATGTATTTGTATAAAAATAATAATAGAGCGTAACTTTGAAAGAAAAATTATAAAAATAATTAAATATTTTAATTTTATATACAAAATTATATATTCATATATAAATTAATTTCGTTTCTTAAAATTCAATTTTACATCCAATTTAGTTTGATAAAAAAAATATTTGTGATTTGTGGTTAATTTCTTTAATTTACCATCCAGTTTTTACGTTTATATTAAATTATATCAATTTAAGAGCACCTTTATTAAATAATAGATTTTGTACTGAGTATTATTGCTCTTTATTTTATCACACTCAAAAAAATATTAATTAATTTTTAATTTTTAGATTTTAACCTGATAAAATAAGAAAGTATTAATTCAATTAAATATAATTATATTTTCCCATAATTATAATTGATTAATATTTTTATTTCGCATGCAAAAGTTTAAGGGATGTATATTTTTAAAACGAGAGAAGTTTGAATCTTCATATTTTTCCTTAATACATTATAACAAACTTAACACGAACGTCGATTTGATAATTTTTTCCTAATTTGGTATTATTGTTATATACAAGTAAGGTATTCATGATATTTAAGATTTTATTTTAATAAAATAATTTTAAATTTATTATAATTTTAATATTATCATTGTTGAAATTCTAGTTTTAAAACTGGTTGAATTGAGATTAGTCATATTGTTAATTTTGACAATTAAGGATTCGCAAAGCAAAAAAATCAATTAAATCCATCAATATCTAGTTAAAAATTTTCAAATTTGTGTATCAATTGGTTCCGATAAATTATTTTTCAGCTAGATTTTTTTAAGAAAAATTGATTTATTTTTGCTTTTATTTTATCTTAAATTTTTTTATTCTAAAATATTTTTAAAATAAATAAAGATTCATGTATAAGATGCTCATATAAATTGCTACAATTTAACTATTTATTAAAAAAATTATCTTGTAAAACATGAACTATGAAATTTTAAATTAGTGCTTTAGAATATTGATTAAAATATAAGATTTCATGGCATAAAAAAGAATAAGTTAGCATAATTTTGGCATATCAAGTTTTAAATTAATTGTATGGAAATAAATACATTTCGGTTGTATTTATTAAGTAATAAAAATTTAAGACAAATACTAATAAATATTTAAAGAACATTATATTAGGAAACATGATTCTACAAGAAAGAAAAAAAATATAAAAAGTTGAATAAAATATAAAAATATATTAATTACAATGGTAAATAAAAGAATGATTTACGAAAAGAATAATATAACTTATATAGTTAGCTAATTTTTCATATAATATAACTAGTAATTTTTTGGTTTCTTGTGAGTAGTGGATGTTACAATACTGTATACGAAAAGAAAAAGGTATTGGTTTCTATTTGTCTAGTGTAGGGTTCAACAGAAGTTTATGAGATCAAGGAGCGAAAGAAAGAATTAAAATTGCCATATGTATGAAGGAGGTGAATGTGTATACTAGTTATTCTAACTTGGTGTCATTTTGCAGGAATGCAGTTACATCCATATTTGCTAAGAATTAAGATATTAGGAATTTGTTAACAAGTAATATTATATAAACAATTATGCACAATGCTATAATCATATAATTCATTCAACATATAAAGAATAGATGTGACTTAAAACTAGACTTTCAGCTATGCACTATCACTAGGAGGAAAAAGGATCAGTCTGTCAAATCTTACAGATTTAAAAAAGTTACACACCTTCATTACTTATTCAAGGTGTGGAATGCATGGTCACAAGTAAAACACTTGCAAGAATGTGTAACCTTGTGACTCAGCAGTACTTGTCAACAACACTTTCGTGTAAATCTCGACTACAACATGCAAGAAAGTTCAGCTGAGAGTTATATACCATATACACTTGCATTAACATGATTTTTAAGCACGATCAAACGCGATTCCAGACATGCTATTAGAAAAATAAGATGAAAGCAATTTCCACGTAGAACTATTTATTCCACGTTGTCAAGTGTTAAATAACAGCGATGCAATTTGTAGTCTTAATCTTGATTTAGTTGTGTCATTGACCATTTAGTTGTGCAGCATCTGTATGTATTGACTATTGAAGATTCTGGCCTTTTATCAGTTCACTAGTCATGGCTATGAGGGCATCACAACATTAACGGGAGGAGGAACAGAGCAATGCGTGTTTTCTTTCGTTTCTTCTGTTGATATAGCTTTGTTCTTGGTTTTGTGTGTTTGAAGTTGTTTTCTTCTTCCTTTTTGGCTCAACATTATGCGATGAAACACGCAAAATGATCGGGAATGGAGCTTTGTAAGAGTAAAGCAGCACCCGGATTGAGAAAGAACCCCGACTACAATAGAAATTTGTTTGACCGATACAGAACAAACTATAAGCAGGCACTAGTTTCTTAAACATGAAAACACAATTTTTGCATTTAAAGGAAGTATACTCATACTTACCAATGCTATATATGTTAACTTTGAAATTGTTTTAAGGGAAAGCATCATGATTACTGGGGTCCAATAACTATAGTATATAAGGAAAAATATCCATGGTAATTTTAATCCAAATTCACCACACCTATATGTTATAGGCATTGGTTCTCGATCTAGACCTTGTCGAGTAAAGATGTTGTGCCACCATCTTGATAAGGTTAAATCACGAAGAGATAGCTTTTGCAAAATCAAGGATGATTGATAACTGAAACAATTGCAACTGAAGATAATTTGCACGACACGGGAAATTATCAATATATTTTCCGATTCACACCTTACCTCATTTTTTTACTTTTGTATTTATAGTCATTACCCGCAAGATCGTGATTCTTTTCCTTTTCCTGGTCCTCAAATCTGCTGATTTCTTTCTTAGAACCAAAAACAGGACCACTTCCACTGTGTGATTCAGGAAATTACAACTTTTGGATCAAACGGTATGTTGCAGAATGCAGTGTGCATACATATATAGCAAATGGGTAGCTCAACAAACATTAAGGGCCAATTTGATGTACTATAAATTGCGGAGAACCAAATTTGACATTCAATACATAATTTTGTGCTAAAGGATGCAACTAGTACCATCACAATCGCTTGCCACAATAAGTAATTATACTAGAAAAAAGCCAAACACAGATTATAATATGAATTCAATGGCGCAATCAAACTTGTAGCACTGAATACAATGGGAACACCATAAAAACTATGTTGGATTCACTATCACCTTAACAGACTCAGGTACAAACAATATTTGTCCTTGGGCTGGTTAAAATCACCAGCAATGCCAGCCAAATAAAATACAAATTAACTAGATATTTATCTTAAACATTGCAAAGAGTTCTAAACTCTTTTGAAATGAATTCTCACAAAAACCTAGCTTACCGAAAGACAACATTAGAGATATAGAGCATACAAAAACAGATAAGAGGCAAGTTAAAGATCTTGCAAGCTTGTCTGTCAACTAATCACCTTTCACCAACCAAACCATAATCTACACTAAGCTAAAAATAAATCAAACGTAAAAGAAATAATAGCTTCCTTAACAACACTCCTAAAGTTTTAAGAATTTAGAAGTAGAAAATGTGCAGAAAAAATTCAGATACAGTATACTTTTGATATTATTCTCTAATTAAAATTAGAGTTCTTCCACAATTTATGCAATTAAAGCTAAAAAGTAAAACTGTACCTAAATTTTGTTTAAATTTTTATTAAAAAAAGTAGTTGTATACTTTTATATCGCTAATGTAATAAAAAAATTATTTTTCAACAAAAGTTTACTTTAACGCTTAAAGTTAGCCATACCACTAAAGTAAACAAAACGGAATAAAAAATCCAAAAGTACTATTAAAAAAAAACAAAATAAGAACAGTTGAATATAAAAAATGACTCCACAACAAACATTCGGACCCTATCACGATCAAAGCAATTAAATTGCAAAACTGCACGACAAAGTGTCTTATCAGACAAAGAAAAAAGAAAGCAACGAAGCATGCTGAGTTATCAGAACATAATTATGGTTCATCGGCAACGCGATTGAATTAGAGTCTCCTTCATACAGTCACACTTATTCTGGCTGAACCTTAGAAATGCAATTACCGATATCACGAGGATTCTGATCCGCAAGAACATCCTTAACGAACTTGATTAAAGAACAGAGTCCACCCAAGAAGTTATGATCAATGGCACCGTTGGAATCGACGACGTGAGCAAAATCAACGAGTTTGACCATGGCATCGAAACCTTTCCCCTTGGTCGCTCCCTTCTCGTAAATCAGCAAAAGCGAGCACGAATAGAAGTGATACAGAGTCTGAACCTCGAACCACTTCTTGAGCTCCAACAGGCGTTCCCAAACGACGCCGTAAACCTCGTTGGCGAAAACGCAATCGGGATCGGAAGCGGAATCGTCAGCGTTAGAAGAAGCGAATCGCTTAAGAAGCAGCGTAACGGCGTCTGCAGAGAGAGCAAAGAGGGAATTGCGACGGGGTTCCCAGCGCGTGAGGGAGTCCTTGAGTCCAGAGATTCGGAAACCCAAGGGGAGGGAGGAGGAGGTTCGGTCCTTGACGAGGCACTTGGTTATGTAGTCTTGGGAGGCTTGGGGGTACCAGGTTCGGGAACCGATCTTAATGTCGATGACGGAGGGTAGAGTGTAACCGGAAAGGAGGTCTTGGAGAACGAGGTGGGAGTGGAGGCCAGATCCATCGGAGGCTTGAACGACCTGAGTGCCGTGAAACGCGGGGAAGAAGGAGAGAGGGATGGAGGGGTGGGAAGAGAGGGAGGAGTAAAAGGTGAGCTCGGTGGAGCCGCGATTGCCGTTTTGGAGAGGCTTGTAGAACTTTCCAGAACCATCTACGAGGGGGCCCAGAGCACCGTCCTTGGCCTTGTGTCCCGCCACTTGGTGCTCTGGAACTTTCAGCATTTTCCCTTTTTCTGGAGAAAAGCGATGTATCAATGGAGGATGGAAGAGAGCGTGCACATCAAGCAACGCAGATCTGCTTCAGGGGCAATCTTGGACTTTCACTTCCGCCGCTATATTGGTATATGGCATGCTATTATGTCATAATTTTTAATCCAAATATTAATATTCTTTATTTATATATAAATTATAAACTTTAAATATTATTCAACTGACGTGCTTGAAACCCGAGTCCAACTTAACTGCCATCTTTATAAATTATTCCCTTTTTATATACTCAGGTGCCGCTACCTTTTATGAAAAGGGGAGGGGCAGGGATTTTTTTTAAAATTAAAGAAATATGAGTCTTTTTTGGGTAAATTATAAAAATATAGATTTTTTAAATAAAATGGTAATTTTTAAACTTTATATATTTGTAATTTTTCAAAACGGTAGATTTTGTGGCAGAAGGGAGTATATACAAAATCGCAAGAAAAAAAGAACTAGACGACCACTAGAGTAGGAAAAAGGACAACATCAGATACTGATCAACCAAAAATCAAAGTCATATGGTTCAATATCGTGTTCGTGAAATAAGAAAAATCAATTCTTTATAAAGCACGAAGACGTGTGTTTTTCAATAACATACATTAGCTATAGCATTCACAAAGCATAGTTCCTTTCAACAGGAATCAAACAGGAACTTGGTGTTGTGTTTAACATGATACATACAATTGAAAGCGTTAATTTAAGGTATCAACACAATAGAGCCTGTGGTCTTGCGATTCTCGAGGTCTTCGTGTGCTTTTGCTGCCTCAGACAATGGGTAAGTATGATTAACCCGCACCTTCAAGACACCAGAAACAACATTAGCAAACACTTCTTCAGCAGCCTCCAACAGCTCATCCCGAGTGACATTATAATGCATTAAGCTGGGCCTTGTCAAGAACAAGGATTTTGTAGCCAGGGAAGCTAATGGAACTGGATCAGGTGTACCTGATGACTGCCCAAAACTAACCATGTACCCCCTAAGCTTCAAGCATGCCAAAGATCCCTGTTCAAATCACAACACATACCTCGTTAAGGACTTTGAAATGATAGAATAGAAACATCGTTCACTTGAATATTTCAATTGAAACCATACATGCTAACAAACAATGGTGCAACCAGGCAGATATCAGTGTGGTGGTCATAATCAGTGAAGCTGCTAAGTATGCTTCTATATGGTGTTTAATCAGACAGTAATCCTTCAACTTCAGGGCCTCAAATCTATTGGTTAGAATATATAGCAATCAACTCTTGCCCTGTGAGTTTACCCATTAATGTAGTAAGCATTGTAACTAATATTTTGCCAAATACCAATATTTACTTCCACAATCCACATCATTGCATGTCTCAAGTAAACTGAATGAGAAAACAAATGCTAATAGGATGCAGCACTACAAATTCATTTCTATATCAGGAAATAATTTAATCTAGAGCTTTTTCTTTAATAGGGTTTAGGAACTCATTTGTAGATTGGGAACAACAATAACTGTAGAATTCTTTATCTTAGGATCTATTGGATGGTTTAGTTTTAAGTAATGATCAACATACGATCAACTGGAATTTATGGATACTCAATTATCAAAAAGAGGAGGAGCACATTATTAGAAAATAAACAATTTCTGATGGATACAGTCATGCAAGACACAATATTTCCTTTTCCCATTCATGTGCCCAGTTATCTGATTTTGAAATTCCATTTAGGTGTAACATAGAATATAAATAATATAACAAGGAACTACCTCAAAAGTATCCTTTCCAACAGAATCATACACTACTTCAACTCCATTGCCTGATGTGATTTCATGGACACGAGCAACAAAGTCCTCTTCTGTATAGATTATGATATGATGGCAGCCATCCTCCTTTGCTTGTGCTGCCTTTTCTTTATTGGATACAGTTCCAATAACAGTTGCACCAAGAGTATTTGCCCACTGGCACAATAAGGATCCAACACCACCAGCTGCGGCATGTACAAGAATCGTATGACCAGGTTCAACCTGTAAAGTGATGGATATAATAGTTTATATTTAGCATCAAGCTAGGGTAAAATTAAGGGAAATGCATTGGTTTTAGGATAAACCATGACACGTTAGCAAATAGATAATGTAACCAGATATGGTAAAGGCAAAAGTCACACTTCTGCTAGCTGCAACAGTGTTATTTGGTACTCTACTTGGGACATCACACACACGAAGGAGACAATCAAAATAAATGAGGAATATCTTTAATTCATTAACTTTTGCTTTTGACTTCACTTCTCTTCTTCATAACACTTTATTCTCCTCCATTTTAGGTGAAAGCTTATTGTGCATACTTACACGGCTTTGACATAATTGAGTAGAACTCCCTTTAGCATAAAACCCAGTAGCATGTTTGCCAAAACAGAGAGAAGCAAGGTCCCATGTCTAATTTTGTTCTAGAGCATCTAAGATTTCCTCACCCATGGCATGTAACCATCCACAATCAGCCAGAGCATAAAAAATAGATCTAGGTATTGTGGAAGGTTGGCAAAAGGAAACGATGCTTATAATGAATAAAAAGCACAACGGGATGACGAGTAACACAAGGATCTTTACTTTTTCTAATGGCAATTGGAAGATCTAGAGTCAAATCTTGTGACAGAGAGATAGAAATGGATGGAGAATCATTTGAGAGGCTTATATCTCCTTTTTATGATAGGAGTAACCAAGCAAGACACACTTAATAGAATAAGCATGTGACTTGGAGAACTAAGGCTGAATATCCTGCACAAAGCATGTACATTAAAAATACAAGGGGAAAAAGAAAACAAAAATCCAGATGGAAGGAAAATAGAATTGGAACTTGACCCAATAAAACAGTAGGCAATGTTCCAGACCCAGTAATCTATGGACACTCAATATAGACAATGCCAGCCTAAGTTCAAAGACATACATATGAAATAACAGGACCAAATAACTATAACTAAATAATATTGTTGAGAACAAAGAGGAACAACAGACAGAATGATTAATATACAACTGAGCATGCATTTATAATAAGAATCATTAATATACAAAATAAATAACAAAATATACAGTTACCTAATAATGTAATTACAAAGGTATTAACTTCCCTATTTACAATATTACTATAATTATACATTTTCAACACTCTCCCTCAAGTTGGAACATATAAATTATATGAACCAAACTTGTCACATACATAACTAATCTCAGGACCTCTTAATCACTTGGTGTAGAGTATTTACAGCATTACTAATTTACTATAGTTGGACAGATTAGACAAACACAGACATCTGCTTTCTCTTTAGAGAAGTGATTCATCTTTTCCAAAGTGAGTATATACTGAATCTCCCCTAGTGAAGAAAGGGGATTTCTTTCCCTAAAAATATACTTTATGCAGAAGAATATTTAAACAAAACAAAAGGTAAAAGCAAAATGGCCTGCTTCAGCAATAATGACGACACAACATAAACACCCACCTTGAAACAACGTTTAAGCAAAAAACGAGTTGTCATGCCCTTGGACATGATAGATGACCCAATAATAGGGTCAATTGAGGACGGGACAGGAACTACTATATTTGCAGGAAGAATCTGCTCTTCAGCATATGACCCCAATGGTCGACCTGCATAAGCTACAACATCTCCAACCTGCCTATCAGCGACTCCAACACCCACAGCAGTCACCTCCCCAACAGCCTCCACACCTACCACATTATCAGGGGAAAACATTTCAATACATGATTGATACCCTGTTGTTATCAACTTAGCTGTCAAAGAAGGGTTACAGCCAATAGGAAGTAAAACCATCCATAACCGAATTCTCTTCAATGATGAAACTACCAACAACTAAGATATAGATCAAGCTAAGAAGTCCTTAGTACATTGCTGCATGCAGTAATTGGACTCAAGAATTCAACTTTCCTCTACCACTTTTTTTTTCTCCCACAAGCACAAGAAATATAATAAATGTATCATAGAAACTATACAGAGCCTTATAAAAAGGACAACTAAAAGCTTCTAGAAGTGCTTTATAAAAAGTATCTCGACGAGTACCAAGGGAAGGAAGGAATGTTATGGTAGAATAGAAGTGAATAAAAATAGTGAACCTGGAGTGAAGGGTAAAGAGGGGGCTTTATAAACTCCTTTCCTGAAGTAGATATCAACGAAATTAACCCCAATCGCTTTGTTTCTCACACGGACTTCGCCTTCTTTTGGTTCTCCAATTTCCACATCCTCCCACTTCAGAACCTGTCATGTCACATCAATCCAATTAAGAAAGGAAAAGCATAACAATTCAGTTTCAAATGATGATTTTTAGATTGTTATATGAGAAAAAACAAAAGGGTAAGAAGCAGAAGTGAAAGTGACCTGAGGGCCACCAAGTTCATGAACTCTCATCGCTTTCACCATAGCTGTTGATGATGCAAAAGTTAAGTTTTAGCGGTGAAAGTTGTCTCTAATTGAAGAGGGTGGGAGTGGAAGCTGCAAATAGTGGGTCCGTCCAATCTGATCAAGTGTACTACTGATGTCAAAAGCCAACAAGTAGAGGATAAGTTTTGGCGCAAGCATTATTATGGAAGAATTAACTTCGCTTAAGCAAAAGCAAAATAAGTAAAGAAGTAAATTTTGCTTAAATTAAAATAATTTGTTAAAACTAAAATTATGAAAATGGCCAAAAAAAAATTTTTCCTCTTTAAAATACGATATCTTGATTAGAATAAAATGTAATTTATGAAGGATTTTCATTAATTTTATAATTTTTAATTTTTTTCAACAATTCAAATTTTAAATATCTCAATTCATAATTTAAGAAACTCGCACCAGTCATTTAACATAATAAGATTTAATTTAACTATAGTTAAACAAATCACCATATTTAGATGCTAAAGTTATAATTAATAAAAAAAAATAAAAACAATTTAAAATTTAAAATATTACTTGTATAATGTATAGTAACATATAGGGTGGATTTAAATACAGAAAAAAAAATGCTTGTGAACATTGTATTCATATTTTTTGTGAATAATTTTATGAAAAAAAAATTTGTGTCAACCTTAAAACTTAAACTTCCAATATTATTTAACTAGTAACATAGAGTAAATATATGTAAAATGATAAGACTTTTTAGTACACTATTTATTTTAATTATTAATTAAAATTTAGTAAAAATAATAAAAAATACGAGTGAAAATTATTAAGTAAGAAGTATAATCTGCATAGTTTTTATATTTTTTAATAAATTTTAAATGATAATAACGAGTGTATTTAGAAAAGTGTATTAATAATATTTCTCTTATACTAACACGATATAAATGGCAAAAATTTGAGCTTATAACTTAAATTATCTTTACAATTGCTTTTTTACTACTTAAAAATTAAAGGTTGTATAATGAAAGTGAAATTTTTTATGCAATATAACATTATGACGTGAAAATATTATGCAAAATATATCTATTACTAACGTTTTAATAAATCTTTTTCGACATAATAAATTTTAATGTTAGTTAAGAAAAAGCTCGTAGTTGAAAATTTGGTTTGTTTTCTCATCCTAAAAAATGAGCATAACTTGGGTCACAATATTTTAATTTATTTTATCAAAATTCTGATATTATATCAGGATGTCAAATGTGAGTCTGACTCAAAAATAATTGAACTTAAACTTGAGTCATCTGTTTATTTAAAATGTTTTAAATAATTTAAGCTGATCATGTATTTATATCAGATTTGTTACTAACCCAAACTTTATTATCTTAACTGAGCATGGATTTGATGGAATGGAACCAAGTAAAGAGTTTATCACCTCCAAGTTGAAACCGTAACTGCCCATATTTTCAACTTTGAGAAGGCATGAATTAAGGTTGAAATCAAATTGTTCTATAATTACAAACAATATACAAAACACAACAGTAATCAGACAACCCTACAGGATTTTTTCCATTCCAAGTTCCAACTGCATCCCATTCCAAATTTTGAGAAAGCCGGAAGGCCAAAATCAATGCTTGCATTTAGTCTGATCTAAATGAATAATTACAAAGCACCACTAATTTTCAGGTAACCCTCTTCTAGAGTGATGATGGAAATGGTATTGCTCCGTGCTTATAAAGACTTGTATAGCTTGTTCTTGGAGGACAACGGAATTCAACCCTCCTCTGATTCTGCACATCAGAATAGATGTAAGAACTAGATCTATTTGAGTATTTCAGTAGCTGTGGAAGAACAGAAATGCATACTCAATAAGGGAAGCATTAAGGTGGTGTCACCACTTACCCCCGCTTTTTACGCAATATGGAAACCAATAAATACCATGAAAATGATACAGAAAACTAGTTTTAATTTTTCACTCAAACATTTTTCATACCATGTATGGCTTCCATGTTATTTTCCTTGTAAACACCTAAAGGTGATCCATGGACGGAAAGAAGCATCTCGCCAGGTTTGGGCAGCCTAAGTGTTTTGGGTGTCATTCCAACAGACAACCTCTGACTACTTACCTGCAAAATGCAGAAAAAGCCAAATTAATCACTTCAGCGATTAGTTTACGGGTTAAAACCCACCTGGTTTTCCTTGGCAACAAATACCAGATTCAATATTTCACTAAAATGAACAATGAAATAGCAGGATGATTCGTACACCAGGAGTCTGAAGACCTTCTTGCATTGCCAGTGTCTGAGTTTCAGATGGCTCTTCCAAAACCTATACATAATAGACATTTAATCGTAAAAAGATCCAAAAACTGATCTTTTCAATTTACCAATATTTCAGATCTTGTTAGTTACAAAATTAAAAATGGATGAGCAAGAGTTATATCTTATATGGCTACCCTCTTTCTGTCACAAGACCTTGCATAATCTACAACGACTAAAGAAGGCCAGTGGTAACTTCAAAATAACTCAGGTCTTGATAAACACTGGAATTAGAAACTAACAAGAATAGGGAAGAAGTCTATTCAAGAATTGTCTGAATTAATCCAGACAAGTAGGTAACTGAATCAATTATATTACAAGGAATGCATGTGCAATAACTGTCCCTGGAAGATTTGAGACCTCCAAGATCTCTCCCACCACTCAATTTTTACAGAAGAGATGCTCACTTACACAATTTCATCCTATTTATAGTCTGTTGCTCGGTATTTATAAGACTCTAATTATTTAGTTACGGCTGTACAGGGCTATTATTCTCTACTTTCCTCCTATTCTTCCTCTCATAGACTCTTGTGATAACTGGCCTACACCTATCAGTCTCCATTTATGTTTTTGAATTGATGACATAATGATCTTATGTGCAATATTTTCAGCAGTGCTTTATCATTCTGCAAAAGGTATCCGAGAATAAAATAGCTAATCAAAGTGGAAAGAGAACATACAATGTCCTTGAGATGCAAGTTATCAGCACCAATAAAGCTCATTCTCCCTGCGACCAAAGAAGTAACTACTGTTAATTATAAACAGGTCAGGTTTTACTACAGTAAACGCATAAGAATAAGATAAGATCTAAATAATTTTTGTTACCATAAATAAGATTAAATTTAACTTTATTCCTCTATTTTTATTTTTTTTAGTTTTAATTCTTTTAAGTATTAATTTTTTTAAAAATAATTCCTATTAACTAGATAAATATTACTTAAGCAACTATTCTAAAATATTTGGATACCTGCAAAGATACCCGCATGTTCATAAAATGGATAGAGATCAATATTATACTGCTCGTTCCGCGACTACATACATACACATAAAATATATTTTTACTAAATACATTTTAAATATTATAATTTTATCATTTTGTGTGAGATAAATTTTATTTTATATCATTCTAAATGATATTTTTAATATTTTAATTAATAATGACATTATATAACGCTAATTTATATGAATAGAGATCTGTTAATATTATATATTAAATTTAAACACTTATACAATTTAATAACTTTTTATAGAATATAAGATAAACAAACCCATCCATTAAAGCATCTTATATTATGTTTATGATTATATATATCAAATTTCATACAATTTATACATTTACAGGTATGCTATTCAAAATTTAATATTTTTTATATTTTAAAAATATATTATCCGTTAAAATAAAGTAATATAATAAAATATTTATTAATATTTTTTATAAAAAATTGTAAAATTGATCTAATTAATAAGAGCTTATCAATCTCGCATATTTTATGAAAATTTATTAAGCAATGTATCCGATTCAATTAATATTATATAATGATATTATAGAATATTACATGATATATTTTTAAATAAAAAGTTATAAAATTAAAATTAACAATGTTAAACAATACTTTGAGTACCTGTATTGGTGGAATATTCAAAACCAGGGAAGCGGGGGATGGAGGCAATGGACAACCGTTGGAGCAAAGAAGCGTGGACGTCTAATCCATCGGAGCAGCTCTCTTTCTCTCTCCATTTGACATCGAGTTTGTTGTTGCTCTCGTCATTGACGAGAGAGAGGTTAGGTAGGGTTTCTTGGAAGACCTGAAAGAGGGGTTTCTGGAGTTTTTCCTGGTCGAAGCAAGAACGAAGCAATCGTAACTCGGTGAGCAAGTGCTCGATCTCCACGTCACGAACCGCTCTAATGGCTGCGACTTGTCGCTCCATTGCTGCATCCGAATTCAATTCGATTCAAATGCTTTGGAATCTCATGAAAAGAAAAATTGAAGAGAAAAAGAGAAATGCTGATGTAACCTTGAATTTCGAGGTCGATGAATTGAGGCTGAGGGTTCGGTATTGATTCGCTTGCTTTAGCGGTTTTCTTGGTTCTGCGCTTTGGCATTTTCGGGTGAAAATGATGAAAACCTAATCCTCACTGGCAATAGCGTAGTTATATGAATATGAACTCAAACTCACATTTTGAATGTTGCGGAGAGACATATATATACCTGAGCATGCCTTTTAGCATGTGTGCCTATTAAAGTTTTGTTGATATTTAGTCCTCACTAGTAATTTTTTAATTAGTACTCGAAAGTTATAAAACTGCATTTAAGTCCCTCTTCTCTTCCATGAGTAGAAGAACCAGTGACACCAACAGCAACAAGAAGATCTTATGGAACTCACTCTCGTCCGACCATACGCAATTCCCTTTCAAACTAGGGATTCAAATTCGGTTTAAATTTGGGGAAGAAAATTCTTAAGTTATAAGACAAAAATAAAAATTATTAAAATAAAATTCGAGCAACTTAGTTTAGTACCACCATTGGAGATGTTCTAAGTCATCTCCTTCACACACACACAGTCATTATCTACCTACCTCAGCCAAAATAAATAAAAACCATAATATGATAGTTATAATATTTTACAATAAATTTGTAAAATAAATTTATGTTGCAAACAAAAAATTTCTCTCTCATCATCACATCATCTATCTTATCATTTAGTTGTCTTTTTTTTTTTTATTTCTCTAATTTATCAAAATAACTATTGTAAAAAAAATATTTCTCTATCTTTTTTTAACTTAAGCAATATTATTTCTATAAAAAATTGCAACTAAGCATGTTTTCATCGATGGATTCTAAAGTCCTCCTCATCTTTTCCAAAAAAAAAAAAAAAAATGGATGATGCTTCTCCAAAAACTAACAATGGATGTGATAAAAAAATAAAATACTAAAATTTAATGGTTAAAAGTTTTATAGTAATTTATTATTATACATTTACCGTTTAAGTGATCCTTTAAAAGAAGGGTTACAAATTTAACTAAGTCAATTTAAACAGCTCACAACAATAAAAATTTGAAAGTATAAAAATGGAAAGAAAATCTCTATATAGTATTGTGATTTAGTAATACAATGGTTTCTTACAAAGGAATGAAGGCTAACATTGAATCAATAAAGTATAGAGAAAGAAAAATATTAGTAGCAGAAATATCCTTGGAAGGTCCAAACAAAAGAAGAGAGAGGTTCTACCAAAATTTTCCCATCCTTTTCCTTTTCTCTATCTTTATTATAAACTTCATTTATCATACAAATTTCCTCAACATTTGATTGGCTCTTCTTGTGCTTGCATTTTTATGAATCACCTTATTTTCCTTACCTTTTCCTACATGTGCCTCACATAGATTAAATTTCATATCCCTTACTCTTTTACTCCCATAACATTTCCTCGCCCATAAGAAGAACCTTGTTCTCAAGGTTAAAATTTGGGTAATCTCTGTTGATAACATTAATGTATTCTCCTGTGACCTTGGTTGAATCTAATCCATCCCGTTGTATCAAGATCTAAAAAATGTGTTGACCTCTGCACATGATAATTTTTGAATATAAAATCTTGCTAGATTGAGCTATAGGACTGAACTCATCTGTAAGTTGAGGAAGTGATAGGTAAGCTTCCTTATGATTATCTTTACATTTCTTTAACAAGAACATGTGGAAGACTAGATGGTTGTTCTATTTTTGGATAATTTCTTGCAATACAACATATTTCTCACTCTAACTATGATTATTCTATTCTTTCTTTATGTTATTCTATTTTGTTGAGTATATTTGCCTGTCATTTGATGTTTAACACCATATTTCCTTAAGAAATCATCACAAACAATATACTATGCCCCTCTATTAGTTCTCAAGGTTTTCAAAGTATAATTATCTTGCCTTTCAACATACACCATAAAACTTTTGAGTGTATCACAAACATTAAATTTATATTTTAAAAAAATAAATTCACATCTTCCTAATGAAGTTATTAATGGAAGTAATAAAATATTTATTACTTCTATTGGATGGAACTTCCACATAACATAAATCGAAGTGCACCAGCTCAAGTGGTTTTGTAACTCTCCAAACATGTCTTTAAGGAAAAGGATCTCAATGCTTCTTGCTTACTATACAAGCTTCACACATTTGATAAGGAACTTGAATAACAGGCAAGTTAGTAACCCATTTTTTTTATTTGTAAGAAACTTAATACTTTTAAAGTTGAAATGTTTTAAGCCACATGTGCCAAAGCCAATTATCATCAACAATTGCAACATAAACCAATGTCATAATTAATGTTTATTGGAAATAGACAATTCATTGATAAGTTTGTCTTCACTATCAAGCTTATCTTAGCATCATATATGATGTAACTTTTCTTGTTAAATTTTAAATGATATCCTTTTTCAACAAGTTGGCCAACAATTTAGAGATTTTGACTTATATCGAATTCATAGAATACATTATAAATGTAATTTAAAAATCCATCTTCTAATGCAATGGCAATCTTTCCCTTTTTCAAGACTTCAAGTTTTGAATTGTTACCAAGTTTGATTGAGGTGTAGTAATTCTCATCTAAGTCAAAAAAATAGTTTTTTTTTATCCACTTAAATGATTACTGTACCTTATATCTAACAACCACTAGTTGTCATTTTTATTAGCTACTGTATGACTTGTTGGAAGCACCATCTCATACTTTCTTCATTTTCAACAATTCAAGCAAGACTTTCTCTAATATTCAATACTTTGGCACACCATTCTCAACCATTGAAGATTCTTTCCTCTTCCTTTGAAATTCTAACTTCTTTGATGGTGGTTCTTCCCTTCTTTACATAGGTCCTGCATTTATCATATTTGTTAAGCTTTTAATGCTTGCTCACTTGTACCACTTAACCTTTTATTCATCTACATCTCACGTGGCTCTAAAGATACTAGCAAATCATTTAGAGTCATTGTGGTGAGATCCTTTACCTTTTCAATGATTGCTACTGCAAATTAATTTTCTCCATGACTTCTTTGTCCTTTATTTCTTCACCACTATTTTTCATATCATTGACGAGGTTGTCTATTCATGAGAAATAATCATGAATGGTTTCATCTCTTCCTTGCTCCATCAACTTAGATGGGCATTTTAATCCTTGCAACCTCATTCGTTTTATAAGGTCAGCACATTCATATATTTTGAGCAAAATTTTCCAAGCTTTCATTGTTGTATTAACAAGAAAAATATTCTCGAGAACACACAGCTCCACTCATTGACAGTTAAAAAAAATAAATCCTTTTCATTTAAGTAGCTGATATTTCTCTACTTGTTGCGTATCAACTTTTCCTTTACTTTCTCCAGTAGGTTCAACAAAACCTTCTTTGTTACCTCAAGGTTAATTAAATTGTTTTAATATTTTGGCTCTCGATGTTAATTGGTTTAGAAAGGGGAGGAGAAAATAGCACCAATGCTGAGTTCAACCTTTGTATTAACGGGTTCGCCACTCATAAACCTCCAAGAGCTAGGAATCAGAGCATTGAAACGAGGCTAGGGTTAACTAACTAGCAACTAACGCCCCATGTTTGTTTGCAATATAAAACGCTGTCCAAACTTCCAACTGTCAAATTAACTAAAGGAACCATCTCACAAAAGGTATGAGATTCGATTTCCAAAGACGAGCTACAGCCACCTCATTGCGTGAATAACAGTGCAATTGTATAATAAAGTAAAAACGACATGCGGATTTAATGGCTCAAAGCAGGAAATGAAAAATCATAAGAAAAAAGAAGACAACAATACAACTAGTAAAGTACCAAACAAGATAACATGAGAAGAGTACTATTTGACCAAAAACAAAGTCAACAGAAAAATCATTATCATTATTCAAGTGCAATAGACTTATGACGAAAAATATACATTTGCAATAGCATTCACGATCCATAGTTCTTTTCAAGAGGAATCAAACAAAGACTCAGTGTTTAACACCTACAAACGACTGATAGCCTTAAGGTATCAACACAACAGATCCTGAGGTCTTGCGATTCTCGAGATCTTCATGTGCTTTTGCTGCTTCAGACAATGGGTAAGAATGATTAACCCGCACCTTTAAGACACCAGAAGCAATATTAGCAAACAATTCCCCAGCAGCCTCCAATAGCTCATCCCGAGTGACAACATATTGCATTAAGCTGGGCCTTGTCAAGAACAGGGATTTTGCAGCCAGGGAAGACAATGGAACTGGATCAGGTGTGCCTGATGACTGCCCAAAATTTACCATGTAGCCCCTAAGCTTCAAGCATGCCAAAGATCCCTGTTCAAATTAGAGTTGAGAATACCTCCTTAATAACTTTTTCCTCACGGTACTCTTAAACTTTATAGAGAATAGCTACATCACTGAAATATCGTAACCCCAAGTTTGTTTTATAAATTGAAACTAAAAACCGGACAAAGAAAGCATTCATAAGGCAGAAAGCAGTTTGATCTTCATCAGTGTAGTAAGCTGCTAAGTTTGCTACCACATCATATTAATCAGACAATAATATCTGAACTTCAGGGCTGGCATCCATTAAAACGGCTAGCCTTCACTTCTTGCCCTTTGGGTTTAGCCATTAGTATTAAGTATTGTAATGAGTCTAGACAAATGCAGTCCTTATTTTCACACCTTAATGTCTTTCAAACTTGTTGAAAGAACACATGCTAATAGGATGCAGCAACATGGATTAATTTCTAAACTAGAAAAAAGTTTAATGTAGAGTTCTTAACTAGGATCTATGAATTCAAATGTGGATGAGGAACCATCAGCACTTCAGAGTTCTGTATCTAGGATCTAGTTGTCATTCGTTGATGTTTTTAGTTTTTATCAATAATGATCAACAAAGGGTTAACTGATTTATAAATCTAACTACATTTCTAGATACTCAGTTATCATAAAGGAGCACATAAGGAATCAGAAAATAAACCTCTGATGGATACTGCCATGCATGACACAATAATATTATTTTTCCACTCAAGTACCCAACCATCTGGTTTTGAAATTTCATTTGGACGTAGCAGTATAGCATAAAATAGGTAGTACCTCAAACGTGTCTTTTCCTACAGAATCATAGACTACTTCAACTCCACTGCCTGATGTAATTTCATTGACACGAGCAACAAAATCCTCTTCTTTATAGATTATAACATGATGGCAGCCATCCTCCTTGGCTTGAGCTGCTTTGTCTTTATTGGATACAGTTCCTATAACAGTTGCACCAAGAGCATTTGCCCACTGGCACAAGAGGGATCCAACTCCACCAGCTGCTGCATGAACTAGGATGGTGTGACCTGGTTCAACCTGTAAAGCGATATAAACATTTCAGGCCCAAATCCCAAGGATCTTATGTAACATATGATGTTAGAGATATAAACATTCATTCTAACATCCTTGAGCTATGATGATTACACTATACATGATAGAAACATACCTTGAAACAACGTCGAAGCAAAAAATGAGCGGTCATGCCCTTGAGCATGATGGATGCTGCAACAGGCGGATCAATGGAGGGAGGAACAGGAACTACTTTATTTGCAGGAAGAATCTGTTCTTCAGCATATGAGCCCATTGGTTGACCCGCATAAGCTACCACATCTCCAACCTGCCTACCAGTGAGTCCATCACCCACAGCAGTCACAACCCCAACAGCTTCCATACCTGCCAGTGTCAAATAATAATAATGGAATCAACTTAACTTGAATAGATAGCAACAAATGTGATAATCAATACATAGATACGTTTAGGTTGGAAATTATAAAACAAAGGGTGTGGGTTTAGAGATTGAGAAGAATGAAATAGGAAAGAATAAGAAAGAGACTGGCCTGGGATGAAGGGTAAAGAGGGGGCTTTGTAAACCCCTTTGCGATAGTAGACATCAATGAAATTAATCCCAATGGCTTGGTTTCTGACGCGGACCTCTCCCTCCTTTGGCTCTCCGATTTCGACATCCTCCCACTTGAGAACCTGTGATGTCACGCGTCAATTAAACAATGAAAAAGAATAAGAAGAAATGAATAAGCGAGAAGAAAGAGTCCTAACCTCAGGGCCACCCAGTTCGCGAACTCTTATTGCTTTCACCATATTATTATTATTACTATCTGTTGTTGCCGATGCTCTCGTGAGGAGTGTTGATCTGTGTCTGGTCAAAGGTAGTGAGGAGGAAGAAGAAGAAGAAGAAGAAGATGACAAGAGAGTTAGAGTTGGAGTTGGAGTGAGTGGGAGAAAGTGGTGGAATCTCAATAACCTCGATAATGACATTTGTTTTCACTTAGCTTTCCGATGCTTCCTTACATTCAATAGGGACTCAAGCCCAACAAAGTGAACAAACCGATTCTACAGTTTTCTATTGTACGTTGACCCCAAAAAAAACAAAAGAGTTCTCTGTTTTATAATAAGATAAATTATTATTTTTCTATTTTATAAGAGAAATTATTATAAGATCGACTATGTCAGTTCGAGTTTAAGTAAAAAAATTTGTTCAATTTAATTAAAAGTTTTTTGTTTTATTTTAACTAATTATCCGTTAGGTTAGTTTGGTTTAGGTCTATCATGTTTTAGAGAAAGTAGAAATTTTTTTTTGAGAAATAGAAAAAAATTCTATTTTTTTAAAAAATTATGTACATGGTTCCTGTCGTGTATAAATTAGAACTATGAAATAATTTTGAACATTAAATAGTACATTGCTCAAGTCGAGTCTTTGGATAATTAGATTTGTTCCTTAAAATTCACCAAAGCCGGTTTGAATTGGATTTATCATATCAGGCGTTGAGTATATCTGTATCCAGATATAACAATTATTTATTTTCATTTTTCTGATTTGCACATATTACTTTTAATCGTTTCAGAAATATTTTGGAAAGTATATGTTTTGAAAAATTATCTCAAAAGAAAGATATCTATGCCCTATCACTTTGTAATATTTTTTCTTTTGCAAAATGTATAGTAATATAAAATAGCTTTTTATACGGTACACAATACTTTAGTCCTATGCACAACTAGCAGATGAGAAGGGGGAAAATCCCAAGTTTCAAGCACTAATGTGGGATACTAGTGACCAACAATATCTTTTATACAATGAGACTTCCGATTTTCCACCTTAAGGACAAGGTGAGAGTGAATAAGAGCAGTTCTTAGTCAATAATTAGTTGAATAGGGACAGTTATTAGTCATTAGTTTGTTCAATAATTAGTTGCACTACTCAATTAGTTAGTTAGGAGAGATTGACTACAAATAGAAAATATCAGATTGGGTAAGGGTATGGACTGAAATTGATAGTTGGTGAAAGCGAAAGGAAAGATGCTTTGTAAAGGAGAAACCCTTGAGAAAAATTCTACTTTTCATTTTTTGATCTGTTCTTCAATAAAGTTCTGTTTCTTTTAATTCTTCATCTCTATTTTTCATTCTATTTTCTCTGGATTCCTAACATAAAATAAGTGTGATTATGTAAAAATTTAGCATGAAACCAAACATACCTACCAGAAGCATGTCCAATTCCTATCTCCCATTATCTCTGAAACAAGTTTGATTAAGATGGAATGCACAAGGTGAGACACATACAGACAAATTAAGCTTGCTACACGGGTGGGTAGCAAATGAAAGAAAAATGGTATAGAATTTAGCCACTTACGGTGCAGCAGATGTAAATCAACAATCCCTTGGACGTTAGGGTGCTCCAATATGGTATATGCAGGTAAAATAACAAACTGCAAACTTCTTTTATCTTTCAAATGTATCTTGTATTACTGCTATACAAGCCAAAGAGGTTTTCCTACAGCAAGCTATTAATCTGTTATCATTTTAGTAAATGTAAAAAATGTTATTACAGGAAATCAGCTGCTTTAACGCATATAGAAGGGATACTGCTTGCTTGATGATATGGTATTGCATGATGATGCACTTTGACAAGCTCAAACAAAAATTCTACCTACGCCAAAATAGCAGGAGTCAATCTAGGATCATCAAAGAATGCCTGGTCCTACTTGATTTCATTCAATATCATATATTTCTTTCGATTAAAAAGAATTCTAATAAAAACATAAAATTAGCTAAAACACATTCGAGCTGATAAACAATTAGTTATAGCCTAACTACTGAGAACGGTGCATTGAATTTAGCTGTTTCACATTTGCCTCCATCCCTTGTAGTAGTGTGGATCCTCCAGTAGGCTGATCCTACAAAACAAAGTGAGTTTTAAGGAATTAAACGGATGGAGAAAAATATATAAAATATATGAAAATCCTGCGTGTGACTCTACTATACTACCACATTTGGTGAACTATCTTAAACATCTAAATCATTTGGTATTACTTCTTGCCTGAAATGTAACAGTGCCTACAAGTATTGGGAAAAATTATCATCATAGTAAATGTCATACAATCATCACACTAAAATGCAGGAAGAATTATAATTCAACATCCATCAATTTTGGGTCAAATCAAGGTGTCTTTGAGATAAATCATTCAAGAACCAGTGTCTTTTCCCCTATGAAGAGACAAATAAAATCAAGAACGTTTACCCCATCAATTTTAGGATAAAATCAACATGTCATTGAGATAAAATCAAGGTGTCTTTTTCAGATAAATCATCCACGAACCAGTAAAATATTCTTGTCTTTTCCCCTTCTATGAAGAGACAAATAAAACCAAGAATATTTACCAGGTAAATCCATCAATTTTAGGATCAAATCAAGGTGTCATTGAGATAAATCAGCCAAGAAAGAGTAAAATACTCTTGTCTTTTCCTCCTATGAAGAGACAAGTAAATAAAACCAATAATCATTTACCAGGCAAAGGTGCTGAAAATTAAACATTAAAATGTTTGAATTATATGTTTCTCTCTCTCTCATTTAATTTTTATTTTTGATGGAGTACAATGGTTTAAGTTTATCCCTGTAACTGGCTGTATCTAGTCTGATAAAGCTTGGTTATTGTCAGCATATCTTATCATTTACAAATTTCTTATTCCTCAATAATCATTAATGTCAAATAACAATGTATTAGAATTGTAATCATATACTGGAATCCATACCATCCCATGCATTCTTTGTGGGGCCATGTAATGGGCACCATGGATGGGTGCAATTGAGTACGACTGTCCCTGCATCAAGATTCATCCCAAAATCATATGTTAATACAAATCTAAAATCCCTAAACTATAGAAAAATGGAAAAAACCAAAGACTACCAAAAATCATTACCAGCCTTTGGATGCCATGCTGGTTGCTGTAATAATCATTACGAATAGCAGCTATCGAGTTCAACTGGCACTTCAACAAAATGAATGAGAGCTAATTAATATTCGAAGAATAAGTAGATCACAACTAGATATCTACAATCAGATTGAAATTGAAAACTCTAAAGACCTATTACCATTCCTGAACTAATTTGTTGAGTAGCAAAATAGTCATCCAGGTTCTGAGGCCTTGAGTTCAGCTGATCCTGTAACAGAGTTTGCAAAAGAGAGCCAAAATTTCAAGATTCATACGTGGCTCAGACAAAAGACACAAAATTCAGACACTATTTTTTGGTCAAATAATGTGTGCAGTAGCAATGAAAAAATGCCATACCATCTTTTGAATGCTCTGCTGTGATTCACATGAACAATCAGGGTCAGCTGCCCGTGTACTGGGGTTTTCCGTTTTCCTATAACAAATACAAACCATAAGATATTCTTCTAAACTGAAATATCACAATCAGAACATCCAGATGAATCTAACATTTACTTCAAACAAGAAGCACCAACCACTTGCTGCCAGCTGGAATTGACTCCCATAGCAATGATCTCTGGTTCGGGGCTTACCTATTAAGCATTACTACAATAAGGCAGGAACACAAAAGGTTTTCTGAAGTTATGGAAACAAAGTATGTAATATGAGCTTAATGGCTGAATTGGCAAAACTTACCTGTCTTTTCTTAAGAGTACTGTTCTTTTTGTTAGTATGATCAACACTATTCCTCAGATTTGTCTCTTGAGAACCAAAAATTGGTGGATTCAGTTCTCTGACATTCTGAATTGACTCCTTCAGGCTCTCACACTTTCTAAGAGCTTCTTCCAACGCATTTACAGCAGCAATGTAACTCTCTTGTGACAAAGACCCTTCATCACCCAGCTCAAAGGCTCGTTGACACAAATTATCATAGCGTGTAGCCCTTGAGTTTGAGACAACCACATCTGACATATCTCTTGATGTTTGTCTACCCTTGGCATCTTTTGTCCAGCGTTTCAATATATACGGAGACGGGATGCTATGCACACCAGAAATCTGTAGCACAATCATTACATGCCTACAAAGAAAGCCATTGAATTCAAACAAATAACAGGAACACGAAGCTTCCAAGGTCAATTCATTCCACATGACAACAAAATCTTGATTGTCTTCAAAATCCTGAACCCTAAACATTTTTCGCGGTCCATCCTCACTTTCCTTTCTTGGATGACAAGCAACAACTCCCAAAACCTCGCTCTGGAATTTCTTAAATATTTCATGCGTGTATAACTCCACCATCTGTTTCCCAAAAGGCGATGGCGATTTCAACACCGGCTGTTTATGCAGCGTTTCAAACTCCGCTTTTGCTTCGTCTTCACACTTATCACGCAAAACCACTTTGTACTGCTCCAAAAACTCCTTCAATGTTGTTTTCCTCTGCATATATCTGTCCAACAGACAGTTCATAGTGTCCGATCTCTGCCCAGTAGACATCCCTGCCAAAACTCTGCCTTTCATATAAACCGGTACCCACCGTTGGCGGTCCGCATAAACTGAACGCAACCAACCGTTATCACCTAAATCAAATCTCTCAACCATTTCCCCCCACCTCTTCTCAAATTGCTCCTTTGTCCTGGACTTGATAACACACTTGTTAAACGTGGCAGCAAAATCCTCATGCTGATGCATGACGCAACCGAGCTTCTCCGGAACCTTACTGAACACATGCCACAGACAAAAACAATGACAAGAATCCGGAATGGCCATGGCAACAGCCTCCTTGAGCGCTTGATCCTGGTCAGTAAGAATCACCTTGGGAGCAATTCCACCCATTGCCCTCAGCCAGGCGCGCATGAGCCACGCAAAGGTGGATTCGGACTGATCAGACAGGAATGCCAATCCCAGCAACATGAACTGAAAGTGATGGTTCACACCCAGAAAGGGAACGAGGGGAAGCTTGTAGTCATTCTTGAGGTGCGTGGTGTCGAACAGAACCACGTCGCTGAAATGCCTGTAATCAAGCCTGGCCTTAGCATCGACCCAGAAAACGGTCTTGAAACGCTGGTCGTGGTGGAAATCGACAGCGTAGAAGAAGTTAGGGTTTTCCACTTGCATAGAGATAAAATGGTGAAGCAAGGAGTGAAGGTCTTGATGGGCAAAAGGGAAATGCTTATGCAGTTTGGTTTGATTAGATTTGGAAGAGATTGATGTGTTTGGAGTTGCGTTGTTGGTATAATGGCAAGGGAAGGTGTCGTGATTATGGTGCTCAACAAAAGAAGAGATGATCCATGTACCGTGGTGCGTTCTCTTGACATGCATGCAGGCCTTGCAATCCGTTTTGGTTGGGCCACGTTTTCTTTTGAGAGTGTTGGAGACGCCGCATCTCGTGCAAGCGAATTTGGCGTCGATGAAGTTCCCTGAGATTCGAGATCGACGACTCGCTTTTATGATGGCCGAGAAACCCACCGATTTGGCGTATTCTTTGTAGTATGAGAATGCTTCCTCCTTTGAATTAAACCAATCCTTCTCCTTCTCCATAGTCTCCAATTGGGAGTTTTGTTTTCCACTTCCCCTCTACTCACTCTCCTTTTCACTTCCTCTCATCCCCTCTTTTTCGTGGAGTCAATTCACAGGAACAAGAAAAACGATACCCTTTTTCTTCCATGTGAGGACAGAGAAAATGACAACAAAGATAATAATAAAATATGTAATTGGTAAAAGTAGTTCAAATGATCAGGTTGTTTCAGTTCAAGGTTTTTTAACCCAAACTCGACCATTGTTCATGATTTCTCATATATAATTAATATCTTTGATTTCTAATTTAATAAAAGAAGAAAAAAGAGAAAAAACAATTTCAGTTTGGTTAAAAAGGAAAGGAGAATTCCTTGTTTCATTTGTAAAGAACTTTCTTTATTGGATTTGTAAGAGAAACAAAAATGGATATAAAAGTAATGTAATCATGTATCAAATGAATATTAATGAAAGGAGGAACGAAAATAAAATCTTAACTATTTAATCAATGCAATTAAAATATTAGAATTTGTTTTTTTTTTCAATTTTCTAAGATTAGTGAAAATATAATTTTTAACTTATTTTAATAAAAATTGTTAAATAAATACTTAATTAAGCCACAAATCACAAATTTTTGAGGAGTCATTATTTTTTATGCTTAGAAAAATAAAGAAAATTACTCTTATAGATGCAATATTAGACAAAGAAACAACTCCTAATTTATCAATGATTTCTGTGTCACCAACGACCAACCAGAAACTTGAAGCTTCAGAAAAGGAAAAAGGAAGGAAAGAAAAAACTAATTAAAATGCAGAAAGTTCTAAAAAATGTTTAGCATTTTTTTTCTTTTGAAAAGTAAAAATTGTTCCTTTTGTACATCGTATGTTCATAAAGCTAAGTACATGATCTCTAACATTATTTCACTTTAATAATTAATCATGCAATAGGCCTTTCTTGGCATCTCTGTGTTGTTGAACAATCAAAACTGAGCCATGAATATCAAAGTCAGAAGAAGCCAAGACATCACCAACTGTTCCAAGTTCTGGACACTCTTCCCAGTCACTCATACCAATTGTTAATGAACTTTGTCCCCTACCACCCTTTCCTACTATAAATAAAGAGTACATGTCCCCTATCTCTTTCAAAGACTCCACTGTTTGTGCTCCATCCCTCACAAACTTTTCAACATACCCAATTTGACCAGAAGTCACATACCTGTTGTAGAAATCAACCATGAAGGTGTTGTCAATTTCATTCACAGTCTCTTCACCAGACAAAGACATCAAAATTTCCTTGTCCTCAGATTCTCCACTTTCAATCTGTTCATTCGATGATGAAGAAGTCAACAGAAACCTTATTATTGTCAAGTTAATTCTAGGACTTCCTGAAATGCGTAGGCTCCAAGCAATAGCCTCACGATCATCAGGGCCACCAAAGAAAAGTGTTGCAACATTGTGTATGTTGTCAGATGAAACTAGTTGTGAGAAGCCAGGGACCCTAGCAAGTCCTCTTTCTACAATGACACCAACAGAACAAGGGGCATGTCTAAGCACCTTCTGATTAGTGATCCTTATGCCTTCTTTCCCACTTTCCAATTTTCCATCAATTCGTTGATGCTTATGGAAGGGAATTAGAATGACAGAAACTTGAAGATCTTCTGCTTCATTGCAAACATCTTCATACAAACTTGGGAAAGTGGACACAGCTCTTCTTTGGTGCACAAGAATCTTTGTGTCTGTTGTGAAGGCATCCAAAGCATTGTTGATTTCCACCACATCATTCCCACCATAGTCTTCATCGTCACTTAGGTCTTCATTTTCTTTTTCATGGTATAATAGGTTAGACTTTATCTTCTTCACAAGCTCTATTAGGTGTATCAAATAAGTGGTAGATGGTGATGTTTTAGACCCATGTATTGCCAATACCGTGGCTAGTATGGCAGATACTTGACGAGGATCATATACACAAGCCAAAATTCGAAGCTCATCCTCCATTTGTTGTGGTTCAATTGCAGTGTGGTTGTTTGCAAACATTTTCTCTTCCCCTCTTGCTAGAAAAGCCACAATTATCCCTGATATTATTGTGTTGAGTACTACCGATACTAACAACACATTGTAAGCTTCTGAATCAAACGTCTATACAGAAAATCAACACAAGAGAAGAGCCATTGTATTATTAGTGCATATATAATATATTTGAGATATATAGTCTGATTAATTCAACCAAGACAAAATATACTCACAATTATTTGCTTTGAGGCTGCACCAAAAAAAAGGAGATCAGCATAGCCTCTAGTGTTTAATATGAAGCCAAGAAAAATTCCTTCACTTGTGGGAATTTGAAGGTAACGACAAACTATAAGAGTGCCACCAAGCTTGCTTCCAATGCTCAACAAAATCAATATGGCTGTGTTTCCCGCTCGCCCCCAATCCTTGAAGATATTTATTAAGTCACATTGTAAACCCAAATACCCAAAGTATACTGGAAGTACAAAGTTGTAAATAGAATAACCAAGTTTATGCAGTAATGTTCTAGCTGTTTTTCCTTCCTTAGGGAAAAATAGGCCAATGATAAAACAACTAATAATACTGTTGTAACCCCAAATTTCTATTATCATTGAGCTACTTAGGAGCAAAAATAGGATGAGTAACAACTCAGGAGCTTTGAGGTACTTCTGATTTTGATTTCTTGCATTTAACCAAACAGCCAAGTACCTGTTTATAAAAACTACCAAGGTAGTAATTGTAATGCAGCCAAGACCAGCAGGAATGTGATTTTTCCTTTTCCAGTTAACCATCACATTAAAGAACAACAAACACCCCATTTCTGTGATCAATGCAGAAGACACTGCTATTCGCCCAACATTTGATGCTGCAAATCTCAACTCTGCTGTCAAACGAATAACCATAGGGGAGCTTGTGTATGATACCACTAGCATAATGATCATACAAAAATAATACAAGGGAGCATTGTCAAGGGTTTTCATTGGTTTATATAAATAAAAGGAGATAGATAGACCAAAAACGCCACCCATTATTGCACCACCACAAGCTACTAAGCTAACCATACGTAGATTGCGTATGATGTAGTGAAAGTTCATTTCTAAACCAAATAAAAACATGAAATGTATGCGACAGAAAAAGCTCACAACTTCATAATAATTAATTGAACTGGCAGGAAAGAATGTTTCTTTTATGTGCTTAATATGTGACATTGGACCTAGCACCAACCCAGCCTGTTAAACAATGCAACAATAGTTAATAACGAAACTTCAATTCATTGCATGATTGACAAAATTAAGGTGAGTGATTACCAGAATTTGTGCAATGGGTCCAGGTTGACCCACAGTCCTAAGCACAACGTTGAAGAAGTGTGACACAACAAGAATGCATGACACTTGCATGCCCATTGAGCTTAGAGGGTTAACCAAATCATTGTTACAAAACATTGTGTGAGTGGCATCCATTGTGCTTCCTGTGTTTCTCAAAACTCAAAACAAAAAAGTTACGAGGAATCAAATGTTAGAGAAGCAATTGATATGACTTTCCAAGTTCTAACAATTCTTTTGCATATGGGAGATGATGGAGCCTATGTTTCAGATCCTAAATTATTGGTGGAAGACACGTAGCAAAGCATAAGGCCCCTTTTACCTTTTCTTCCTTTACTTTAGCTAATGGTAACAATTAATTATTATTTTTTACACAAGTCAAAACAGATTTTATACATCACTATTGATATGTTATAATAATAAGAACTAACTAAATAACCGCAACAATAACTTGCAACCGACGTATACATAGAACCCAAATAAAATTAAAAAAATTGTATAATTTGAGCTTAATCGTTGAAACATTGGTAAACTTAAAACCATCTAAACAAATCGTCTATATCCCTTGATCCAATCAAACTAATATTAATTATTAAGAAGTTCCATGAAAAGTAGGTTTTTCTGTTAGCAATTTTACGGATTCATTTTTGGGTCATACTATCAGACTTTTTATCTTGAAATATAAAATGTATAGCAAGATGTTGAAGAAAATTAAAATCATACGCATTCGTTTGAAGGGCATTTGAGTTTGAAAAGCCAAAGTCTCATAATTATTATGAGCTGGCATTATTTAACATGCAAATTAGCCTCATGTTGAAAATATCAACACTATACAAACTTGGTCATGAAGAGGACAAGAATGTCGAGGGAGATTTGAAATTGAAGCAATTACCCCGGTTTTAAAAACTCAGAAAATGAATATTCTTAGAGAGCGTTCGAAGAACTTCGAATCCTTTTACGTAAAAGGAGAAGGTTTTTCTTCTTCTTCTTCTTTTTCCCTTGATTACAAAATTGCAACTTTAGTAAATAGTACAATTTGTGACCTACTTTTTCATGTTAAACTTTGACCTTATAATCTATACTACAATTCGTGACCTCGTTATTCTGGTGTTTAATTTTTCTAGAAATTATCTATTCAGTTTAGATATTAAGCATAGATATATCATTTTCAATGTGGTTTCTAATGAAAATCATTGCGGTCAATGTTGCATGGGTATGGACTTGCGTATTAGATACAACATGCAAATACATTAAAAAAAAAAGATACAGGTACAGAATAATATATTAAGTAAAATATAATTTTACAAATTGCTTATATTTTATTAAGTTACTAATTAATATAAACTATATCAAATATTTATATTACCATAAGCATCATTTGTCATCATCATTGTATTACTATCGATTTTTTTATCTCTTGAAAATATAATAAAAAATATAAATTATAACAAATTAAAATTAAAATATTATATTCAAGTTATTATATTAATTTTTATTAACCAAAATTTGTATATTGAAAAATTTTAAAGTAATACAATCAAGCTTTGATGATAAGGCAGTTGTGTGTTACGTGTATCAAGTACAATACAGTCCTTGCCAAACTTGAAGTATTCGTGCATCATAGACTAAGACTACCTTTTCAGAGTGTGATTTCTTCGGTGGCAGCAATCAAGTGCAATGAATATTATGTCCCTTAGAACCTGTGATTTCAAAAGAAACTTAAAGACTTGTACAATGTTTTAGTTCAACACTTTATAAGGAAAAATGGACCTTTGATTTTGTGTATCCAAAAAATCATTAGTTGAATAAGATTACAAAAGCAGAATGCTATTAATTGCTTATTACAGGTCTATCAACAACGATGAAATGAGAAATTCTATCGATACACTTTAAATACTCTTTAACGCACTTCCTGCGATTGATCGGTTAATGTTTTTATCCTCCTATGCTCTTGGTGTAGGATAGAAGCTTCTTAGTAGAATTTTTGTTTTAACACTTAGATGTAAAAGATAACTTCAGTTGTATTCCAAATTCTATTTTTACTTCTAATTGAGACATTTTAAGATTCATATTTATTTTCATAATTCTTGTAGACCATGTAATACCTTAATTTTATATTCAAATTTATGTTTAAAAAAGAATTTATTGTAAAAAGATAAAATAAATTTAGTCAATTTCATAAATTATAAATTTATTTTACAAAACATTACTTGAATTGATATTTGTCGCAATTATTTAAAAATCCAGTATACAGAAACAACAAGTTATAATTATTGTTGTCAAAATACAATACATATTCTAAAAATTTAAATGTCACATTACAAAGTATGAAAGGCAATTAGTCAAAAGCTATGGACTACAACAAAATTTAGAAATAAATAATTTGGAATGTAAAGTAGCATAAATTTCAAACATAAATTTCAAAATAAATTTTTTTTTTCGTTAAAGCAGATTAACTTGCAAAAAGAAGACACAGAAACACAAACATTTGACACCGGCGAATCCCTTTGAGGATCAACTCAAGTAAAATTTACAGTTAGAAAGATAAGAATCAGTTTCGTTCATACATGTGCTGAACTGGTCAACGCATATAACGAAAGTATAAGCTCACCTTTGACAATTTTCTCTTAGCTGAGCAAGGGCTACGGCTACTTTAGCTCCAATAAGAGCATTATTCTTCACAAGAGCAATGTCTAAATTGTGGTTAAGATTTGCTTTAACACTAGGTCAAATATTTATTTTTGAGATGATGTTCAAAATCATATTAACAATAGAAGTGGATACTAGAAGCAAGTGAAGCACCTCCAGTCAGCTCATTTACTCTAGCAAGTAAAAAAGGAGTCTCAGCATTCCCTGTAATATTGCTTTCCCTACAAGTGACATATATTAAATTTAATTTTAACAAAATCCATATTCAACATATGATGAAGATATTAGTAAACTAGTTAATGTACCACTTATATATGATGCCATGATGGATAGAGAAAGAGAACAAAACGTTTACCTAGCTTCTTTAAGGGCCTTTTGAATGGCAGATTCAATTATGTGTCCGGAAGTTGACTGTTCTCGAGGAATAGGAACTGCTATCAAAATTCCAGTTCCAAGCTTGAGTTTGCTGTTAGCCTCTGCAAGTGGAGTAAAAAAAGAGATCATATAAACACTGTTAAAACATATAAATTTACACCAAAAATAAAAAAGAAAAAGGTTTTCTTTGCCTATTAAGCGAGCACATTCTTCAGGGGTATCTACTCGACATGAAACCTGTAAATTATGCCATGACCAAATATTAGGTTGTCAATTAAACTCTTTTCTTGATACATTATACTATTTACATTGCAATCCTGAAAATACATTTAATCTTAAAATTCTATCATAATAATGATGGTGAAAATATGGTTGTGAAATTATCAATTGAATCACAAACCAGAAGGCCGAATTCATAACTATGAATTGAAATGTTTTGTAAATGCTAATACTCAATAAATTATTAGAAACATAAAAAACATTTGCTGCATAATGAAACATTACAAACATTTACATTAACATTTTAAAGTCAAATAACTCATTATGTGGTAAAGAAATTGAAATCTGAACTTCAAAATAAATCAAAAGCATCATACAATTAAAATGACAAAAAATAAACAATCAATATCTGCATTTACTAAAACTGTCCGTGAAATACTTTAACAATGGTTCCATGCAACATCAATATCTTTTTTTCAATATGATCCATGGTGCTGCACCCACACAACACAACAGAGCAGCAAAGAGTAGACAGACTACATATGAAAAAACCAGCAGCCGCCCTGTTCTCATCGCAACAAACAACCCCACTATTGAATTAAGCACTTATAGCATAAGCCTTCATGTGTAAGTTCTTACTGATATGTTAGGCCCAGCTTATTCAAGCTTTTCTTCATTAAAAAAAAAAAAGAAGTTGGGCCAAAATAATTTTTAAGAAGCGCTAAAACAAAAAGATTTTTTTTTTAAATAAAAAACAAAAAATAAAAGCTTCTAGAGAAGCTAATTTAAGGAACTTCTACTTCTCTACTTTGAAAACAGCCTCCTCTCCTCCATCTATATAGTCTCTCCTCGAAACACTTGACCTACAAATCAAATGAGTTTGAAATAGGTGTCATTCATGACTCATCATGGTTTGGACTTAGGCTTATAGTGTCTCTATGCATGAAGCCGATAGCTTGGTTCATGCAAATGATGGCAGCACAAAACAGGTGAGGTGTGACAAGACAAAGGACGCAGATTGTCCATGGATATAGGTGGTTCAGAGATGGTGGCTAATCCCGATGGTCATCTTCAATGGCATCAGCAAGTGGCAAGTTCGGGAATGGGCATGATGGGTCTCGGTTTAAACAGCAATGACCATGGAATTGTGCAGAATCTGCCATAGTGCTGGTTGATAGTAGCATGAGATAGGAAATGGTTATGGGAGGGTAAGGATAAAGATATTATCAAATTACCTTATATTTACTTCTTAAGAAAATGTTTTTAACTTTATCTTTTAAACTAACTTTTAAGATGAAATGAAAAAGCTGGGTCAGATCAAGTATCAACATGTTTAAGAAAGTCTTAGGAGAGCCAAATATAATACCTTGCAGCCACTTGATTCTGTGAAAAATGCAGGAAACTCGTTGGTCTTGTAAGCAGCAACACAAACTCCCAGTGTTTCCTATTCAAGATAAAAAATAAAAATAAAAAATAACATCAACAAATCATAACTGCTTTATTAATATCAAAACAAAAGTCAAAGGATACCAAATATTCAAGTGTCTTGGGAATATCTAATATTGATTTTACACCAGCACAAATAACTGTTACTGGTGTTCTTCCAAGCTCAGTGAGATCAGAAGATATGTCCATAGCTGCAGCAAAAAATGAAAACAAAATCAACAAAATGTCATAGACATTTTTGTAGAAACAATAATATGACAACTGAAAAGCAATTTCAGTTCTTAAGTTTGAAGAGGGAACAAGAAATTATATGTTCCACAATGCAATTAAACTGATCCTATAAGATCCCAGAATCAAGATTTGAGTCAAATTACAGGTGTATTTTTCTGTTTGTAAACCTTGGCTCTAAGACTGGTAGTAAAACTTATCTACCAGATTTATGCGTTTGTGTACTCTGAAATTTAATAAAGCTCAGTTTTAAAACCCAATCAGATCCATTAAAAAGTGCAGTTTTGCAGATTGCATTACACAAGCATTCCCATGTTAAACCGATGAAATTCCCACCAAATGTGGACTTCCTTTGTACTTTTAAAAGCCAAAGGAGGAAGTTTAACCTTTAATTACCGTAAAAATATCTAAAAAATAAATTAAAGGACCAAATGTGATTATTGCTTTGTAGGTTTGGTTATTTATTTACACGATAAATTACATTACAACAGGTATTTTTGGTCCAAAAAAAATGTTGAGGTTTCTTCTGTGGAAGGCCAAACTTGGTCTGAGGCCAGAGCTCTCCCTTTCCATTGTTTAAGTTACAAATTACACGTCTTTCTTGGACCCTCCAATACAACAACAATAAATAAAACATGCACTGGTTGATTCATTCGGTACCAAAATTTTAGACCAAAACATCTTCAATCTTACAAGATTTGTCAGCATCCTTCTTCAAAAGCAAAACATTCTATTACTAAGATATAGGATGTTAACATACTATGTTCCCCATGTCTGTGCACTCCCCCAATCCCCCCAGTCACAAAGACAGGAATATGAACCTGCAAAAATTCAAAACAGTAAAGACAGTGAAACCAGAATAGCATGATACAAGGACTGGGGCTGAAATAAAGATAGTATGTGAGAAAATCACCATAGAAGCCAAAAACATTGTAGCAGAAACAGTAGTTGCACCATTTCCACCACGAGCCACCTAAAAATTACATATGTTAGTACATAAAACCATAGAGAAACACTAAAATACATAAAGGTACAAATGGTAGGGAGAAAAGGTCACTAATAGAGAAAGTTCATTTTTTAAAAGTTATTCTGATGTTTACAGTAGAACATAAAAAACTTAAAAGATACATAATGGCAGTAATAAATTTGACAACCTGGTAACGAAAATTTAGCTCATTAAAAGTACATAACTTAGTGATCAAACTTACAATCTCAGACCATTAGTCAACTCAAGATTCAAGAAACTAATCTCATACGCTTGCAAAAATCTAAGATATTAGTTGAATTCAATTTATCAGCCAAAAGTCCACTGCAAAATGGGAAGAACCAGCTAGATGATAATGAAGATTTCCATCACAATCAAGTCAACAGTAAAATTTTCATCATTGAAGGCATATGTGAGAGGGTGTAATTAAAAAAGCTACTTAATGCCAGAATAATCTTTTTATTTATTTTCTTTATTTTTTCAAATATAAGTTATCTGTTGAGCCTTATTGTAGCAATAATTTTAGGTCCTTTATGATAATTATGTATTTTGATTTTGAAAATCTTGTCAACTTTTTTTTATAAATTGCTGACACAAATTTCTAAGAGACCATATGCAAGTACACACTATCCGATTGGGTTTCATGAACAAGTACATCTTTCCGCTTAGGGATAGAAGATGGCTAGTTGGGTCGGTGGGGGGAAACCAATAATTCGAAGGAATTCTTGCACACTATATACAATAGTTGCTTAGAATTCTTGGACTACACAATAATTCTGCTATAAGGGCTTTTCAACTTTTTTTATATGGTTGCTAAGGACATCCATATATACATACATGAATATGGTGAATACTAATGCCAGAACACTCACAACATGTGCAATGTCCCTTCGAGCTGTTTTCTGTGCTCTGGTTCCCAGAGTAGCTAGCCTTTCAAGTTCTTCCATACTTAGACCTATCCACGTATAATGAGCAAACAAGGGTAAATTAGTCCAATTTAAACCAAAAAAAAAATACAATAAAACATATTCACTATCATTATAGCGGCAAAGTGAAAATGGGAGGACAAACTCTTCTGCTAATTTTCAACTTTGTGAACAAATGACATGCATAGAGCAAGTGATCTGGTATAAGAATGAGACATTGCTTGCACATAGCCACTGGTGACTTTCCTAACCCCTATTCATTTTATTTTATGAATCAATATTCTTTGCTATTCTGAATATTCTCCTCATTCCAAGACCCCATTTCAAACCAAGCTTGATTCACAAAATATGAAAAGGAAATCCATAAGTAACTAGGTGCAAGTACTTTGTCGTTCTTCACATACCAGATCACTGTGCTTGCAAGTGAATGTAAAATATGAAATAGTAATCAAATGCATAGACTAGAGAAGGATGACAGTATAGACCTACACAAGGCGTGCCATCTAAAATTGCAATGGTTGCAGGAACTGCACCATTCTCTCTTACAATACTTTCGACCTCCTTTGCAGTTTCCAAATTTTGAGGATATGGCATCCCTACAACAACAGTATAGTCCAAATACTAAGATGTGGGTGTTGGATATGAAAAGGTGCGCGCGCGCGCGCGCACACACACACACATATATGAATAGAATATAGAAAACCGTGTGAAATGATGGTAGATTCCAGAGCAACAACAGCACGCCCCATGGATAATGCTTCAGAAACCTCTGCAGCTACCTTCACCTTGATTGATCCTCCAATTCCATTGACTTCCGCGGCCTACATGAAAACCCGTTTCAGACTTTGCATAGGAATAATGTTTCACCGGATTGAAATGATGAATATGCGAGAAATCCATATTCAATACCTTGTTCATTGTTTCACCCAAATCCAAGTGTCGCCGAAGATTGTTCAGTCGAGAGACTGCTGAAGATTCCATGCTCACCTGCTCACTGTTCAGACTCGCCTCCTCCCGTTTAAATAAAATCTAACAGTAAATTAAGTATTATATACAATGTAATGCTTGGATAAATTTTTTTAAGAATTATAATAAAAAATTAATAAATTAAAAACAACTCTTGTACTTCTTTGTTTTTAAGAAACTTTTCCTCGTTTAATTTTTTATAATTTAAAAATGAATTATTTTTAATTTATAAAAAATATTATTATTTTTTTCCTTTTATAGGAGAATTTATCTAAAAGTTCACGTAAATATAACTAAAGAGTCTCTATTTTAGTTTAATATTTTGTCAAATTCTTTTAGGTTATATTTACAAAGGCAATATTTTAGCTTATTAACTTAGTTAATGAACTTTTAAAGCTACTGACAAAAGAAAATGAAATTTATTAATATTTTTATTCTTTTTATTATTAATAATTAATAACATATTTTGTGAGATAAAAATAAATAAATATTAAGTAGATAAATGAGAAGTAATAAAATTGATTTTCATCCTTACTTTTAGAACAATATAATGGAAGAAAGAAGAGATAAATGGTGGTGTTGGAGGCAAAGAGTGGAAAGGTGGTGAATGGGAAATGGCGAGCCTAAGCCTATGCCATTCTCCGATTCTGAGTGTCGCAGAGCTCCGCAAAGGCATCTCATCACTGAACATGGCGGAAGAGAGAAGCCTCATAAACGCATCGCTTCTTCTGAAAGGGTGCATAAGGTCTGGTAACTTAGAGCTTGGTAAACTCCTTCACCACAGGTTGCTACACTCTCCACTCGTCTTCGACTCGGTTCTTCTCAACTCACTCATTACCCTCTACTCTAAATGTGGGGAGTGGGACAACGCACTTCAAATATTTCACAGCATGGACAATCGTATCAGAGACTTGGTTTCTTGGAGCGCTATCATCTCCTGTTTTGCCAACAATAACATGCAATCCCAAGCCCTCGTTATGTTTCTTCGTATGCTTCAATCTGGCCTTTATCCCAATGAATATTGCTTCACCGCGTCCATTCGATCTTGTTGTAATGCTCAACATTTCTCCGTCGGCCGGGTCATCTTCGGATTTATACTGAAGACTGGATATTTTGATTCTCATGTTTGTGTTGGTTGTGAGCTAATCGATATGTTTGTGAAGGGTGGCAGTGATATTGAATCCGCACGCACGGTGTTTGAGAAAATGCAGGAGAAAAATGTAGTTACTTGGACCTTGATGATCACTAGATTTGCACAACTTGGTTTCCTGGGTGATGCCATTGATTTGTTCCATACTATGTTGCTAAGTAGGTATACGCCTGATAGGTTTACTCTGACTAGTCTCGTGTCAGCCTGCGCCGAGTTCGAATTCTTATTGCTTGGGAAGCAATTGCATTCTTGGGTTATCAGGTCTGGATTGGTTTCAGATGTGTGTGTTGGTTGTAGTTTGGTGGACTTGTATGCAAAATGTGAAGCTGTTGAAAATTCTAGGAAAGTGTTTAATAGGATGCCGCATCATAATGTTATGTCTTGGACTGCACTCATCTCAGGATATGCGCAAGGTAGTGGAAGAGAACAGGAAGCCATCAAATTGTTTTGTAGAATGCTTGAGGGTGGTCATGTTGCACCAAATCGCTTCACATTCTCCGGCGTCCTCAAGGCTTGTGCAAATCTCCCTGATTTTGGCTTTGGCAAACAACTTCACGGCCAAACAATTAAACTAGGCCTTTCTGCAATTGATTGTGTGGGGAATTCTCTTATTAACATGTATGCTAGGTCTGGAAGAATGGAATGTGCTCGAAAAGCCTTTCGTATCTTATTTGAGATGAACTTGATTTCTTACAATGCAGTTGTAGACACTAATGCAAAAAAATTGAGCTCTGAAGAATCCTTTAACCATGAAATTGAGCACACTGGCATTGGACCTAACTCTTTTACATATGCATGCCTCTTAAGCGGTGCTGCATGTATTGGTACAATTGGCAAGGGTGAACAAATTCATGCCCTTGTAGTGAAGTCGGGGTTTGGAAGCGACCTATGCACTAATAATGCTTTAATCTCTATGTACTCCAAGTGTGGAAACAAAGAAGCTGCATTACAGGTCTTTAATGACATGGGGGATCGTAATGTCATAACTTGGACCTCTATCATAAATGGTTTTGCAAAACATGGATTTGCTACAAAAGCATTAGAATTGTTCTATGAAATGCTTGAAACAGGTGTAAAGCCTAATGAGGTCACTTACATTGCGGTTTTATCAGCCTGTAGTCATGTTGGTTTGATTGACGAGGCATGGAAACACTTCAATTCCATGCGTTATGATCATGGTATTGTTCCACGGATGGAACATTATGCATGCATGGTTGATCTGCTTGGTCGATCTGGATTGCTTTTAGAAGCCATTGAGTTTATTAACTCAATGCCTTTTGATGCTGATGCGTTGGTCTGGCGCACATTTCTTGGTTCTTGTCGGGTTCATCGTCACACAGAACTTGGGGAGCATGCTGCAAAAATGATTCTCAAGCGAGAACCACATGATCCAGCTACCTATATATTATTGTCAAACTTGTATGCATCAGAAGAGAGGTGGGATGATGTGGCAGCCATTCGAAAAAGCATGAAACAGAAAAAATTAACAAAAGAAACAGGCTACAGCTGGATTGAAGTTGAAAATCAGGTGCACAAATTCCATGTAGGGGATACTTCACACCCCCAAGCTCAAAAGATATATGATGAACTTGATAGATTGGCTTTAAAAATAAAAAATTTGGGTTATGTACCAAATACAGATTTTGTTCTTCATGATGTGGAGGATGAACAGAAGGAGCAGTATCTGTTTCAACACAGTGAAAAAATTGCGGTGGCATTTGCTCTTATTAGTACCCCCAAAGCAAAACCAATTAGAATATTTAAGAATCTGCGGGTTTGTGGAGACTGCCATACGGCAATAAAGTATATATCAATTGTGACTGGAAGAGAGATTGTGGTGAGAGATGCAAATCGGTTTCATCATATCCAGTGTGGGAAATGCTCTTGCAATGATTATTGGTAAATGGTAATCATATACATCAAATTGAGTATAGACTTCTTGGCCGCAGGACTGTAAATTTTGAATGGTTATTTTTCCTTATGCTTTGTCATTCACTGTTTTGCTGCAAACACCAAGGAAATTGTGAATATGGAAACTCTCTACTCTTCGAACCTAGTAGCCGTTGACATGACAAAATGAGTTAAACAGCCACCAAGCCAACCTACCTAACCCACCCTCCATATATCTAGTTGCAAGACCTATTTCGCTCCTCCATATGCCTCTGATAAATTTACTTATCATGATTGCACACTTACTTCTTTCGCTCATGTTGATACAATGAATAATACCAATAGTTTTCAGAAAATAAAATGTAATTATTTAGGTATTGTTAGCGGTGTTTATTAATTAAAATTAAAATTTATTTTAATAAAAATTATATAATTAGTTTTTTTTCCGTGAATGTATAAAGTGTATTGTTGAAATAAAAATTGACCTAGTAGCCTTAATTGTTTATCATACAATGAATCAGTTATCATTAATATAAAAAATAGGTAAATTTTATAGTACTATATATAAAATGAGAAGGTATGAATTGTTTATCATACAATGAATCAGTTATCATTAATATAAAAAAATAGGTAAATTTTATAGTACCATATATATAAAATAAGAAGGTATTCTATATTCTTTTATACGTTGAACAATTATGGCCGTTAATTTTATATTAATAAATAATAAAATTAGTAATTTATTTAAAAATTACGTAAATACTCTTTAATCTTTAAAATATTAAAAGAATCACAATCTTTAATAAGAGAAAGTATACAATGTTTCTCTCAAATTTAAAAGTATTATAGTAAACACAAAAAGAAAAAATTAATAGTAAAACTACTTTTAGACAAGTCATAATCAATCAAAACTTAACTAATCTATTTCATCTAATTGAATCAATTATTAATACATTTGTAAATAGATTTAACATTTTTTTTCATATATTAAAGAGTAAACATTTTGAAGTTTAACAAATTTTTATTAAATACTTTTTTTATATTACTTTCACCTTTATGATTGATATAAAAAATTACTAGTGATTTGTGTAATTAAGAAAAGCATTTGGTGTTATGTTGTTACATAAATTAAGAAAGGTTTATATAGAGTGAAAAAAAGAATTATTGAATGAAATTTTATTAAATCCTAGAAAAATATAAACGTAATTTACCTTTAATATAAAGTGTTTTATTCTCACAACGTTATCTAGTTCAATAAGTTGAAATAAACGCTTTATTATCTAGTCCAGTTAACAATATTGATATAAATAAAATGTAAACAAAAAAAAAAAAATTCAATAAGCTCCAGCTAACAGCTACATGTTATCATTGGTTTTGTTTCCCTCGAGGTTCATTTCCCTTTTGCTAAGCAGAAGAGATACAGTATCTTTATTTTTTTAATTGCATAGAACATTGTTACACTCTTTCATAATTATTTAGGATTCCCTTACAATATCAATTTAAGTTTTATAAGATAATGCATACTCTTAAATTGCTTTAGGTTATGCTATATAGGCGAACATTGTATGAAAATAGCTTAGCTAATGGACAAACCAAATTAAAGACAATTATATGAAAATAGCTTAGCTATGTTTTAAAGACATGAAATAAAAGGAACAATCAAAGATAGGGCAAGAATAAATTTATACAAGGTCAGGTATGCTGGTGATAAAATGTACAAGTGAAAAAATAAATATTATTGGAAAAGATTAGTTAGGAATTAGCACAATAAGTGTTTCTTGCATTTATGGAAAATTGAAAGCAAAATTTAGTCACATAAAAATCGTTAAATGATGTTAATAAACAGTATTCCGAAAATGTTAGCTTTACATGTAATTCTGACAAACAAAAATTATAAAAAATAATTTAAAAAAGAAGTATATTTTTTAAGATTCTATACTTATTTTAGTCGTGAATATGTTAAAAGCAAATGCAGGCATATTTTGTCAAATATTTATAGAAATCGGGGATTTCAACACACCAATGGTCGATTCCATGTCCCTGAAATTTGAAGGTGTTCGTTGAACCAGCATTGGTTGTCCTTGCAATTGCAATCTATTGAAATTAAACCTAACTAGCCTTGTAGGATCACTATGTCACCAGACCCAAGTTGAAGGTAAACCAATACTACACCATTTGGGTATGAAAGCACCTCCTCCTGGTCTTACTAAAAATAATATTAAGTTAATTAATCAAAAAAATATAGGACAGTATAATGCAACTTAACCGCCACTGCAAAACATCGAAAGTACCTTTTTCTTTGCAAAAAAATTTTAATGCAGACTCAACTATTGTTCTTTTTGCTGAGGTTTCGTAACAGCAAAAAGGATGATAATCAATGTCAATTGCCTCGTTGCTTCAGAAGACTGTGTTTCTCCAAATTTGATTTAGCTATGTACAACAGAAAAATATATTTCATAATACGAAGCCAAATCTGGCAGGTCAAACAGTTTCAAACAGAACTCGGCGCTCCAAGAGTTCTGATAAAACACCCCTCATTTTGTCAACAGAAACAGGTTTCAATATAAGGCCATTCATACCAACCCTCATACAGTTCTCTTTGGTCACCTTTTTGGTGTTTCCGGTAAGAGCAACTATCAGTGGTCTATCATGATGTTTCGTAAACTTCTCATGTAAGCGTACTGCTAGTTCATAGCCATCTAACCCTGTACAAACATCCATGAAGACCACTTTGTGTTCTGGAGAAACAACACGCAGGCATTCTTCACTCGAGCTTGCAGTTGTGACATCACATCCTAAATGCATAAGAAGTCCCTTTGTTACTGTCTTGCTAACCCTGCATTACAAGTTTCAACATCAGCTATGAGACAATCAAACAAATCAATAAATTTCAATTACTTGTTTTGTTTCCTTTTTCCCATATATGCACACAGCAATTTCAGCCACTAAGTAATTCTGATTTTTGAGCTCCTCAGATAGCAAGTAGAAGGTGAATAAGTAGATGAAGAGCTCAAACCTGGCGCGTATATTCTTTTTTGGCAATAAAGTGGGTGACATTGTACATATAAATCCTTAGATATAAAATTATTCATGTATTTCTAAAGATATTGAACTTTCAGGGACAGTGAATTGAGAATGAATTGGATTTAACTCAAGCCCTCAAGAGGGAAAGATTGATCCAATCATTATAAGGGATACTTGCCTATATATACCAAGCCTACATGTAGTTTAAGGGGGCATGGCGGCCTCATGGCTTTTCCAGTGCAATGTTAATTTATATAATCAGTCCTACAAGTTAATTGCACTGAAAAATCCATGGGACCAAGTTTTTTTTTAAATCAAGGGTGGCCTAAATATCAGATCCACAATAAGCTCTAATTCCATGTGAATTTTGCACTTAAGTCTAACTTAACACCAAAAGCTAGATCGTAAGATGAGGATTGTTTTAACCTTTATAAGCTCTTATTTAATTATATCTATAGTCAATGTGAGACTTGAACAAAACTAAGCCAAATTAGAAAATTATTTTTTAAAATAAGATTGAATAAAAATGAAAGTTATCAGAAAAGTTTTTACTGCAAATTTATGTAATTTACAAATTAAGCTTTGCTAGAACTGATATTGATTGGAGTGAGGGCCAAAATTTGGAAGGTTTACTAGAGAAGGAAGAACGGAAAGAAGGGTCTGGAAGCTGAGTTGGCATAGTTAGCTATTAGTGGAGTGGGATGTGAAGAGGTCAGTTACAGAAAATAAGAATTTGTGGATTAGGGGCAGAGAAACTGGGTTTATCTGATGAGCATTCTGCTCTGGAAATTTTTTTTTTTTTTTCTTCATTGTAATAGTTGTGTGAACTGGTATTTCAATAAAATTCAGTGTTAACCTCTTTTGATTCCTAATGGATATGATGCTCTAAAGTCCTGAACCTACACATTTTGAGCTAGGAAATTATAAATTTAATAACATAAACTTTGATGAAAGAATTATTTATTTTGGATTAGACACAAGGAATGTCAGCATTTGGCAGCATCATGCCTTCAAGAACATTTGCGACCCAAGAAGTTGGGAACTAACATAAGTAATCAACTTCAGTTTACTTTTCTATGAAATCCCAAAATTCCAATGGTTTTGCTTAAGTAAATGACATAGTAACATATTTCAGAACTGAAGGAACAAAAATAAAGCTATGACACTGACCCATTATCATCCATGACAAGAACCTTGAGCCCAGCAAAGTTTGTAGAACCATGATTTCCTGGGACTTTAGGCACAAAAGGTAGCTTAAATTCATTTAATCGGTCTGGGATACCAAGTTTCACAATAAAAGTGGCTGTGCATCCTTTACCAATACCTTCACTTTCAATCCATATATGTCCTTCCATGAGATTAACAAACCTGTTCACAATTTAAAAGAACAGTACATAATCAACAGAAAAATCTCAAATTGGAATTCTAAAGAGAGTTTGATTCCAATTTTGCAAGAAAGGTTCTAAGAAATAGCAAATATATTAATATGCTTCACATCCTAGTTTAAGGCAGTAAATATACAAGAGTATAGTACCTCCGACAAATTGCAAGGCCAAGTCCACTTCCAGGCGGATTTTTTGTTGTTAATGATTGGCTTTGTGCAAACTTAGTGAATAACTTTGGGATATCTTGTGGATTAATTCCTAATCCTGAATCTTTTACCTATAATGTGTAAAAATTGTACTCCATCATGATGCAAGATAACAGAGGATACAATATCCCATGACAGAAGATTGACAATTAAGCTTAAAGAAACAAACCTGTACTCGCAAATAAAAGTGACTATCACTTGGCACTGGAAGAAAGTCAGGATTTCGAGCATCTCTGAAGGATTCAGGCTTTGCAACAAAAGCAGTGATGGAAATGCTGCCCTCTTTTGAGAACTTCACAGCATTACCAACAACATTTAGAATAGTTTGCATGAGACGCTTTTCATCACCAATGGCATACACTGGCAAATCTGAAGCTAACTGTAAAGTGAGTGACAACTTTTTAACAGAGGCAACAGGCTTAATCAAGTTAAGGACCTGCAATCAGAGAAACAGATCTGACATCAAGTTTTTAAGAAACTCATGATCATCAGACACAAGTTAGACCAATATAATTGAATCGCAGGATTTAGCATGAGAAGTTCACCTCTCTGAACAAAGAATGAAGATTAAACGTGGCTGCTTCAAGTTGAAGACTGCCATCTTCAAGCCGTGAAAGATCCAAAACATCATTGATGAGAGTAGCCAACAAATTGCTGCTTTTCAATATTGTCTCCACCATCAGACGTTGCTCAGCTGTCAGCTCTGTTTCCTGTAATAATGAAGAGAGTGCAATAACTGCATGCATGGGAGTTCTCATCTCATGGTTCATAACAGCCAAAAAGTCATTGCGAGCACGAATTGCAGTTTCTGCTTCTCTTCTTGCTAGATCAAGTGCAACATTCTGCTCCATGAGCTGATCCCTTGCCCTCATTGACTCTTCTAAGATTGCAGCATGTGAAAGAGCAACTGCTACCTGGTGCAGGGGACAACTGTAATAAGTTATTGATAGACTAATGCAGTACAAAAACTAATGGTTCACATCATATTTCAGATGATAAATGTTTCAATATGTCATTGTACACCATTCAATTCAACAACAACCTCCAAGCCTTTTCCCATTAAGTGGGATCTGGTACATGAATATAATTAGATAACCTATATTAGTAGTTACAAACTTACAACATGCTAGGTACCCATTAGTAGTTAGTTATAATGTGTTAGTTAGTTAGTTAGCTCGATTTAGTAAATTTGGCATGCTGCCTATAAATAAGTAGAGGTGATTGAGGTGGAGGGAGCTTGTCAATTGTGAGAAAAGGCCTTTGGCTTGGGAGCAGTCCCTCAAAGAACTGCAGTGTTCTATCCTTGTAAGTTGTAATTGGTGCTCACCCCTAATTCTTCTTAGTAAGATACCCAGTTTCTATCAGAATCTGTTAGATATATAATATAAAAATCATTCAAGAGTCTTCACCTAACAGCGTAAGATTTTGGGAAAGTTGGTTAGCTTTTAAAAAACAAACTGTAAAAGGCAAGGGTAAAAGAAAAAGAGTTAAAATATTAACTTACCATACATATCCATTATGGAAAATGGCGCAAATTCACATAAATTAGAAAACAAACCGTAGGAAGTTAATTTACAAAACTATATGTTGTTTAAACTAAACAGAAAGAGAAAAATTCAATTTTAATAAATATGTCCAAAGTCACTTTATGTTTGCACAAAAGGAAGAGTTTAATCCTTTATAAAATACAGAAACCTAACACATTGAATTTAAGAGAATTATGCATGAATATAATCTATTATAGGACTTAAGCTCATCAACTAGAAATAACAACATAAAAATATAAAAATCACTTTGATAGAGCAACTTAAATAAAAAGCAATGAATGACAAATATATCTAGGTAATATATATATATAGGAATGGGATCCATTGACACCAGGTGTAAGTCTTAGACTTACACCAAATCCCAACCGTTAGATTATTGTTTTGTACGGTTGAGATTTGGTATAAGTCTTCTAGTGTCAATGAATCCTAACCCATATATATATATATATAATGACACGTGACGTGGAAAAGAAATGTGCTAGAAAGGCAACTGAATAAAAAGGAAAATTGCTAACCTGATCAGCAACTACCTCAACCAGTTCTAACTCATGTACATGCCACTGTCTAGCGCTATCTGATGGAAGCATCAAAACCATCAAAGCATAACTTCTCGTTGAAACTTCAGGCCAATCATATATTTGGAAATTAGAAAGATGTAATAGAGGAACCCGAACAGCTACTACTGCCCCAGGCATGTATTTTCCAGCATAAGGTCGTAATCTAGCAACTGGACAATTTGGGGAAATTTTTACTGCCCGGTTGCTACTAAATACTTGATTGATCACAGGAAGATGAATGGGTACTGTGTACCCAACTGGGTTCTGCTGTCGCAACGTATAAGAGAGTTGAAGCTCTAACCCAGATCGGGTTGGCATCCATAAGGCACATTCCTCAAGTGCCAAAGTTCTACCCAATTCAACAAGAGTTGTTTTCAGTATTGTGTGTCTATCAAGAGTGCTTCTAATCTCATGAGTCAACATCCTAACATGTCGACCAGTTTCCTCCTGTGTGCGAATCAAGCCCATTTCTCGATCAAGCTCTGCAGCCTTGTTCTTCAAAAATAATTCCCTAGTTTTAACACTTAATAAATCAGGAATAATATGTACAAGCATAAGGGCAGTTGCACATGAAACCACAGCAGTTAAAACCTTAGCAGTGGTCATCACAGCGGCCACAGTCCTTGAATGCATTCTAAAGGTCCATAAATTAATTAGATGTGTTGCTCCGCATAGAACTATGAAAGCACCAAACTGAACAAGGACCCATCTATATGGAAATACAGCTGATTTCTTAACAAAATAGATAAGCTCCAAAGGGATTGAGAAATAAGCAAGAGCAATGAAGAAATCTGAGATATATTGGTATTTCATCAATAAGTCATCAGCAGGCAATTGTGGGTCAATACAGTTGCAGGATTCCATAGTGATTGAACCACCTCAGCCGAATCTTCCTTTTTCACTTAACTGCATTAAAAGATGGAAAATGTAAGCATCAGATAGAAGGGAATGGAATGGAAAAAAACAAGCAACAATACTAGGATGAAACCAACTATCAAGTGAATATTAATATCAGAGCATTCTGGCATTCAATTCCCCCTTCTATATGTTTCTAAACCCAGATAAAAGAGAAAAATCAAATAAACATAAAATTGGTTCATACCATAGAGTCACAAACTATAAAGATGAACCAAACATTTGCCATCCATATTAAATGAAGGCAGCAAAGTGCAATATAAGTTAGAGCTGTAATTTCAAAAACCATTCATATGTCTTAACCAAATAATGACTTATGCTTTTGGGACAGTTGGTTGATGACATGGTATAAAAGCCTCTATGACTAAGTGATTTAGAGTTCAAATTTTGCTTCCCTGATTATTCTAATGAAAAGTCAAATTTCAGCACAATGTAGATAGGCCTAGGCATTATACATGCTTTAATCCTACCACTTTTATTCGTATAAATCTTTACTAGGATTTTAAAACCCCAACAGTTTTGTCACCATTCTCTTGACTATCAAAGCTCAGTTCTCTCTTTCTTTTTTGGGATGAAAGATGAATGGGAATATGAGAAAATAAGATTCCAAAGTGAATCAAAATGCAACAATTGTCTAATTCCTATGCATAACAACCAATCATCAACAATATAAAATCCCTGGTAACAAATCATGAGTAGAGCACTGGAAAAGTCATGAAGAAAATGGTATCCCATAATGAATGTAAGGGAAAAGATAAATCATTTTCAATATTGAACAGCTAAGCTAGTATGCTACCTGCCTTACAAAACAATTCAGATTCAATCAACCGCCTCACTCTTAGGTCTCTTCATTACCCGTCCTCAAGAAAGTTAAAGCTTATATGCAAAAAGGCAATTCAAATACAATTTTGGGTAAGCACCGCAAAAGCAACGCATCAGAATCGATTCTGCTTTAGCCTAATAGGGAATTCGGGAGGAGAAGGAGCGCATAAAATTTAGACATAGAAGAGAGAAAAATAGTTACAGTGATCTATGAAACTTACATGGATGACGGAAAAGCTAGCGAGCGAAGAACATAACATGACAGAGAGGAAGAAAAAGGGACAGAACAAGTTGCTTACATTAAATGTAATAATAATATTATTAATATGGCGGTCAATTTCAATGGATTGCTTTGCGGTGCTTACCCAACATGATTGCGACAGATCTTTGCAAGTCTCCAATAGTCAATAACTAAGCTTTTCATCCATTTTACTTTTTACTTTCTTTTTCTCTTCCACCCACAAACTCTATTCAATCTTACATTTTTACTTTAAATTAATCGTTTGAAAATTAGAATCTTAAGGAAAAAAAAGTTAAGAAATTAATGAATAAAAATATATTTATAAAAGTTTAATTAAATTTTTACTTTTATTCTTTAACATTTGTCTAGAAGTTATTAAAATTTTTAGACTCAAATTTATTAGTGTTAAACTTTTTTTTTCAAATGAATATTTTGGCAAGTAAAAGAGAGAAAACTACTTTGAGTGTTAAAGAATGAGATGTCATTATAAATTATTAATACATGTATTCAACTTATTTAAAACTATTAAAGTAGTGAGATATATTTTTTAAGAGTTTTTTATAGTAAAATTATATTAAAAAAATACTTAAATAAACTCAGGGTCTATTTAATTATCCAAATAGACCCATAGATGAAATTTAGCCATCAGAATTTGGTTCTCAGAAAATTGAAATCTAAGTTGGCTTTTTTATCATTTTTAAATTTTATTTTATGTTTTTATATAATAAAATAAATATTATTATTTAAATTATATTTATATATTTATGTTTTGTTAAAATAAATATTTATAATATGTTATTCTAATAAATATTTTGGTAGTTATATATAATAAAATAAGTTTTATTATTTGAATTATGTTTATATTTTTATATTATTTAAAAATAAATAAAAATAATAATAATATTAATTTTAAATTTTTATTAAAATTTATTTAATATAATTTTGATTTTTTGAAAATGATATTAATATTATATTCTAAAATTATATTTTTTGTTATTTAATATTATATTTTAAAAAAATAAAAATTACAATAATAATTTATTTAATTTTAAATTTGTATAAAATAAAAATTATAATAAAAATTTATTTAATTCTATATATTTATAAAATAAATAAAAGTATTAAAATAATAACCAGTTTATTTATTTATTTTGAGATATTAATCTTTATTAAAATTTAAACATAATTATTTATTTAAAAATATTTTATTAATATTAATAAACATAATTAAATAATATTATATAGATATATTATATATAATTATAGATTTAATATAAATTACAAATACTAAAAATTTAAAAGTTGCAATAACATTCATAAAATTAAAAATGACATTAAGAAAACTTTAAAATAATAAGAACAACATAAATCAATGGAGAACTAGAAGCTTGACCGATGTTTGGATATGTCTTCCTTGTGTGACTAGGGATGTGACAATAAGAACAATTTTTTCCTGACTTTGTTGTTCTCTGATGTTCATATCTATTCTTATTTTATCAGACTTGGGTCGACCCTTTGAAGTTCTAGATTTGGACACAAAGTTGGATCCGTGTAAGTTGACCAATAGTCTTCGTGTCTGAGTTCTGCAAACTGATCTTTGTATACCTTAGAAACTTGTTGTAAGGTATACACGTGAGATATGTAGATGACAAAGTTATGGTGTGTATGTAAGCATGAAGCAAGTACATGCGAGCATGGGATGTGAACTTTTTAAAACTTGTCACAATCACACCACATTTCATCTAACTGTACTGTAAATCTTCTTACTAGTCGAATTTCTGTCGGATGTTACACTTTTTTTACTAAAAATATAGTACTTGTTCTGTCAAAGATAATGACTCTATGAGTATTCGCCTTTGACTATCTTGAATTGTTTTAGTTGTAACCTCCGAGTACATATGTCTAGCATTAATTATTGCATCTACTTCCCTGCTTCTGTCAATGAAGAACTTATTGCAACGGGTGTATGTTTTCATGACCATGGAGTAAATTAGTAGGTTTCTGGTTTTCTTCAAGATAAAATTGATTGACTGCGCTAGGTTTGGTATCATGTGTCTCCAGCGCCGTCTGTTGTCCCATGCTAGTGTCCATTTTTCCCTTAGGATGTTGTCCAACAATTGTGCAACTTCAAAATTATTATATTTTACTATGTTATAATAGTAAAAGAATCTCGATTCAGTCATCCTATATGATGAAAACAAGATTACAAATTAAATTAATATAACTAGCTAAGCATTTGTATAAAATATTAATAATAATATAGAATACATAAAAAATTAAAATTATCCATATTGACGATATTTTTCTTTAGTGCAGCATTTTTAAATCGTCACATAAAGTTTTGTACATTGTGTCTGTGTCTAATGCAATAGACATGGACAAAATTATTTTCTATCCAATCACACTTTCATTTCTGGAGTATGCACTTCTTATAGTCTCGTGACAATTCGAAATGATGTACAACCCCTTTTGCGAGGTTACATACCTCCTTAAGATTTTAAAAAATGAATAATAATTTGCAACTTGACAAATTAAAGGAAACTCTTCAAGTATTTAAATATTATTTAATGGACGAAAATGAGAGAATTTATAAACCTGATAGATGCAGTAATATCGTTTTAAATCCATTTTATTTGAATTGGCATTTTATCCATCACAATTATTATGAAAAAACATTTCCAATAATAAGTCTTAGGCAATTTATTTGTGAAAATGTATGTATAGTGCAAACAAAAAATGCACCACACTTAAAATTGGCTCACCTTCAACCACAGCAAGGGCAATGAAAATTATGTTGTTGCGGCTGTCTTGCTCAACTGCCACTAATAAAGTCCCTTTATATTTTTCATACAAAAATGTTCCATCCACTTGAACAATTGGTTTGTAGAAGGCAAAACCATTAATGTATGGCTTGAAGGTCCAAAACAACCGCTTGAAGAATACATTCCCCTCGTCAAGCAAGTCACCCTTGTATGCCGGTTGTGTACTCAATTTTCAGATAAAGTCTGAAAAATACAGTTGTATTGCAAGCAACTGTCTAGGTAAAATATGGTATGATTCCTCCGTATTCCAAAGATATTTTTAATGGCATGTTATTTCCCCCTATCCCTTTCTATAGATGATTGTGTAATCCATTGTGAATATTATGTGAGCTAAAATGGTTGTATGGGTGTAGATGGATCAGTCTTAATAATTTCATGAATGGTTTGAAAAATCATTCGTGATCCCAACTTGTTATGATCCTGTGAAATTAGTGAGGAAGCACATGTGTGACACCCTTCAAACTTCATTATTTCTCAGTGTTGCTCTTTTATGCACAATATAGTGTGACATCTCTAGGCACAATCGCTATGAACGCATTCCACGACAAGCCTAGTTGTGCTTGACATATTCACCTTGTAAGTGCAATGATTGACAATGTGAAATCTATATATAGCGTCTTGCACTTGTTCTTTTGGTAGGAAGCGTTGGCCAACAAATAGTGTGATGGTGAAATATTTGGAAGTGGAAGGGAGTCTTTTTCATCATCCTACTGTTGAGATAGGATTTCATCTTCGTCTTCGCTAAAAGGATCAAATACTTCGATTGAGAGACCCACAACAACATGTTCTTCAATGAGGGTTTTTTCTAGAGGCTGAGAGGGTAGGGCTTTCTCAAATGGTTTGGACGGTATTTCATTGAGATCCATGAATGGACCAGTTAAAAGTTGTGTGTAAGACTGAAGGTTAGAATTCATATCATATGTTGGAAAAGATGAATTTATGGTTTCGTAAGTTTGGTAAGGTGAAGGTGAAAGTTATGATGGCTGGGTTACATTTGTAGCAAATGTAACATATAATTCTATATCTGATTAAAGTTGATTTAAATCGTGGATGTTAAAGAGTGCCTCGATGTCTTCATCATCGTTCAACTCAACATATGTGTAGTTGCTAACTTCCGGGCCAAGTCTAATTGGGTAGCAAAAATTTATGGTTGTCACTCTTTCATTTTTGTCTCGGTTGAGTTTTATGTGGATGACTTTCTTAATCCTTTGTAGAGTCACTCCTCTCTTTAGATGTACCAATTTGACTGATGATGAGGTAAACGTGACTACTTCATTAGGACATTAGTTAATTTGCAACATCAAAGTGAACAATGATATAGATTGAAGAAGAAGAAGATTCACAAGAACAAGGAACAAGCATAGAAGGTTAAATGAATAAAATGAAATCGAATATGACTATTTATAATGGTAACGTTGGATTATCAGTCATTCAATATTTCACCACGTTTTAAGAGTGATGGTGACCTCTCCATTCACATAGACCAAGAGATAGTGACTTCTCAGTCACGTAGACCAAGAGATAGTAACTTCTTAAGATTCTAAGGCTACTCTCATACTAAAGTTTATCTATAAATATGTTCATCCAAGGTCACATGTTTTCATTCAAACTTGCATCCATCTTTGTTCTTTGTTTCTCTCTGTCTTTGCTCTCATTACTAAAAATGTTGTTCTGAAAGTAAAACGAACACAGGTCTGCCTTCATTGGAAGAACGGTAAGTTTTACACATTACCATTATTAACTTAATATGTAATTCAATATTTTACGTATAATATTACTAATTTATTAATATCTACAGGAAACTGAAAATATGATTTCATCTTTCTGTCATTCAATGCTAGAATCCAGTCCTCTAATTGTTCCTATACTTGAACAATTTAGTTTTATTGGGGTAGCAAAGTTAAGGCATCTTAAGGTGGATCACACATTGATAACAGCTTTGGTCGAGAGGTAAAGACCTAAAACTCACACATTCCATTTGGTCGAGAGGTAAAGACCTAAAACTCACACATAACCCTGGAGAATGTTGCACTTCAACTCAAGCTAAGAGTTGATAGTTTACCAGTCATTGGTCTAACAATGTTTGACTGGGAGGAAATGTGTAACACATATCTCGGTATCGTGTCAGTCAAGAAAAAGTCACTTATTAGCTCTATGCTAAAACTAAAGTGGCTGAGAGACAACATGTTATCATTACTAAAAGAACCATTTAAAGAAGAAGCTCACGCCCATTATAGGGCTTATATACTAGGTTTAATTGGAGGTGTTTCGATGCCTGACAAAATAGGCAACAAAATACATATTATGTATTTAGCTTTATTAACTAATATTAGAAGAACAAGACGATATAGTTGGAGTTCTGCTTATTTAGCTATGTTATACAGGAAAATATGCCATATATTGCGCCAATTTTTAGTAATCCACCAACATACCCTCTCGTGTGCAGGTGGAGCGGAGGTAGAGTACTAAACTTTCGAAATAAACTTTACCTTGATGTTATGGGGTACAGATCAATATTTGATCACATTCAAGCTAATAAGGTAACTCTTCATATTTATTTTCTTATCTTTTACACATCATCTTAAGTAATAAAGTTAATTTTTTTTTAATTTTTGTGGACGCCATATCAAGACTTGCAAACATCAATATCCACGGAAGCATATAGATATGTTCAACTGTGGACTTCATATACCGTTATCCTTTATTTTGCAATTGTTGAATGACACCAAACAGATAGAGTCAAATTACAATTTCGTCTTTTCCAATAAGTCCATTCTCCACCGAATAATTTGAATGACCTCCATAAAATTGACATGAAAGGAAGACAAGATGAAAATTGGGTTACAAGACACGTTGGATCGCGATATGGAACAACAGACGTGAGCTGAGAATAACAAGTCATCCAATGCAAGGCCCATTGTGTCACACACAAAAATGCATAGAATAGTACATTGCTAATTCCATCTATTTCCTATATGTTCCACCATTACTATAAGATCCAAGGAGGAGCGACCAACAACTAGGGATAACCAACACATTTGAAATCGGTACGACTTTCACACCGTCGTACTACGAGACTGCATCAATTCTTCCAAACATTACACCAGAAGCAAACATAATTAACACAAGACATTTGCTTGCAACAATATCAGAGGATTTTTTTCACAAACTTATTTGAAGTTGATTTTATAACTCCATCTTCAGCATAAACTTACATATAGTCTCTTTACCAACCAGATTTTGCTAATAAACTTAGTAATTCATCAAATGCATTTCAACAACTAGGCCTTCATGATGATCCAAATCCTCCACAAGTTCATCCTAAAATTTCAGAACAACAATCATAACGACAAAACTTATCACGTCACAAACATCGTCCTCGTTGTAGAACTGGCCACCATTACGAAAATAGTTAATTATTAATGTTGTTATGAATTTGTTATCATTTTTATTAATGCACTTTATCTTCATGAATGTTACCTTAGTAATATGAAAATTTGAATTTCAGAATATTTATCTCAAGTATAAATAATTAACTTATAATTTAATATTTTATTTACTTTTTAAAATAAATTTTTTATTCTCAAATAAAATTTATTAAAAATTATAATAGTAAAGTTTTAGGATTTAGGGTATTAAAAATTACAATATTAAATAATGTTATTTTTAAATAAACTAATTTAATTAAAATAAAATTTTTATTCAAAATATCATTTTATCATACTAATATTTAAAAATATTAAATCAAAATTACATATTTAAATAAATAAATGAACAGAATAATATTTAATATATTTATTTAATTTTAAAAAATATAATTATTATTTTTTAAATATAAATAATTTAAGCATTAATATTATTATCTAAAATAATATACTTATTATTTAAATATTTTAATTAGTTTTTAAAAATTATCTAAAATAATTTACTTATTATTTAATTATTTTAATTAGTTTTTAAAAATATAATTATTATTGTTTTGTAAAAATATTATTTATTATCTTAAATATGTCAAATAAATTTTAATAAACATTTAAAATTAATATTATTTTTATTTTATTCATTTTTATATAATATAAAAATATAAACATAATTTAAATAATAAAACTTATTTTATTATATATAACTAACAACATATTTATAAATATTTATTAGAATAACATATTATAAATATTTATTTTAACAAAATATAAATATATAAATATAATTTAAATAACAATATTTATTTTCTTATATAAAAACATAAAATAAAATTTAAAAACAAAAGAAAAACTAATTCAGAATTCAATTTTCTGAGCAGCCAAATTTCATCTATAGGATTTAGGTCTATTTGCATTTTTTTTCTTTTTTTTATAATTTTACTGTAAAAATCTGAATTTTTGAATAATATAAATAAAAGCAATAACAATAATATTTTTTGTAAAATATCCTTTACAATCCTTGGGCAAAAAATTATTCACTAATAGAAAGAGAGATCACGTCATTTTACCAAATAATTAATTATTATAAATAATTTCACTCTTTTTTTAATTTTATTAAAAAAGAATTTTAAACAAAATAAATCATCTTAAAATCACTCGTGTTAACCTAACATTTCTAAATATAAAATATATTTTAAATAATAATCTTAATTAATTAATAATACAATCATTTATTGAAATGATTTTAAAATTCCACTAAATCACTGCTATTTAATTATAAAATTAAATATTTTTTAAATAAAAACAAATTTTAACAGAAAAAATTAAAATAAATGGCCTCCAAATAATACCAGTACAGTTCATGTGCAATGCTTGAAATTTTATAGTACTGCAAATAATTGTACATGGACCTGCATGTGATATCATAGTCTCTTCTCTTCATGAAAAGTGGGATGCGTATGATATGAATATTATTGGAAAGGTGATTAGAAAATAAATTTAGGACTTGATTAGTTTGGCTATTTTCTATGAAAATAAGTAATAATAATAACGTGTTTTAGTTAATTGATGGATAATTGATTCAACTAGCTAAATTAAAGAAATTATATATATATATACAGAGAGAGAAAGGGGCATAATTGTGTATTAATAATATTAAATTTTCATTATACAGATTTTGTGTCAAAGACAAAGATCCGAGTCCTCCTTCTTGTCTAAAATTTAGCACTTTTTATTTAATATATAAACCAGTTACACAAATTAACTCCAGTCACACTAGTTTCCAAATAAAAATAGTTAATAATATATTTAATATTTGTTTTAGTTGAATTGGTCCAATCGATCAATTTAATTTGAATTTAATTATGCTAACTTTATCTTAATCTATTCGTTTTATGACAACATTTTAATGCCTTAACATTGATATAATGTTCTGCTTTTCAATTTTTCAATCCTCAAAGCAATAGAGAGAAATTGTTCTTATCTTAACTGTAAAATTAAAAAAAAGAAACTTGTTCAATTGAAATAAATTTGAATAAGTGACAATTATATTTTGGTTGTGTAGTTGAATATGATCTTTAGTTGACTGAACCCTATAGTTGCCAGGAAAATAACAAATGTAAGTTGATAGACTAAGAACATCATTAACTATGTCACAATTACATGCAGTCTCATTTCCAATATACAAATGAGATTGTTTTTAAAAGAGAAAACTATTTTTAAAACATGCTCTGACTTGATTTTTCATTTCATCTTGATTGGTTTGGTTCACCTAACATCTCAACATTTTTTCTTGGACCATTGGAATAATAGGTGTAATTGATCCATCAAATGATATGCAGGGGTGTCCTTTGCTATGAAGTATTGCATCTTCAAGTTTCTTATTTCCTTTCAAGGCTAGAAAGATGGACTAGGTTTTAACTTAGTAATAAACCCATTTGAGTGTAATAAAATTTTAAAAAATTATTTAAATGATATGTCACAGTGAACAGACATTTTTTATTTTTTATTTTTTATCTTAATTTAGTCATTTGGATTCAAGGCTGCATGATATGCACGTGTCACTGCTAGTTGGCTCTTATTTTTGTTTGAATTGAATACTTGCCATCTAACTATTACTATTTGCTTCACACTTGGATTGAAACAAGAATCATTACTTGTTTTTTTTCCCCTATAATGGTTTGATTTCATAGGTAATGGCAGGGGAATTGATGATAGGCTGCTGTTTCAGAGGGATTTAATGTTTTGGAAGGCCATCTGCACATACACATTTTCTTAGGCTAGAAAAATGAACTAGGTTTTAACTTAGTATTAAACCCCATTTTGGGTGTCCTAAAATTTTAAAAAACTCTTTAAATGGTATGTCATAGTGATTAGAAGTGCATTTTCTTCTCCTTAAGCTTTTCAATGATGGGAATAGTCTCCTCCTTAGTGATCCCCTTCCTCAAAACACAAAGAACCTTCTCCATCAAGTCCTTAGCTTCCTTCAACCCCAATCCAGCCATATGCTGTCAATTTATGTGCATCTGGGCTCATATAAATTACAATTCGCAGCATTTATTGAAGTTACTAATTGTTAATTAAGTTAAAGATGCTAATTTTTTTTTTATATTTTTTAATGTATTACAAATGATTTTATAATATATATATATATATATATATATATGACGGATAAAGTTCACTTAACAAAATAAAATGCAGTAATATATTATATTTAAGAAATTTCAAAAAAATTAAAACATTTATTAAAACTAAGTAATTTCCTTATTTATTTAGTTTGTTGTGAATTAAAAGAATAAAAGAAATTATCTTTTGAACTTTAATGTATGGATAGAATATATGTTTTAATTTTAATGTTCCATATCTTCATATTGGTTTTGAAGAGAAGCAACGTTGGAACAGAGCCATGTGAGAATTGCTGTTCGCCAAATTGTCAATTTGTTAACCAAAGCGGGCCAGGTCGGGCTAGGGTCTGCAACTTACACTTTATTCAAAAGAAAGACGTAATAAAAGATTAAAAAAAATAGAGAATAATAATAAGAAATAAAAAATATGCCATATATAACGATAACAAAATTTTAAAAATTATGTAAATGTTTAGATTATTTAATATTTGGTTTAAATATCATTTTATTTTTTATATGTTACTTCTTTAAAATTTCATAAAGAAATTTTTTAGATAATTTTTTAAATAAAAAATATTTTAAAACTAGTCTAATGTTTACTTTATTAGAAAACTGTTATCTTATTTTTTATATTTTTATATTTTAATCTTTATATATAATACATTTTATCATGTAATACTTGTATATAATTATATACAATTTCATTTTAGTCCTTATACGAAAAAGAAATTAACTATAAAAATAAAATAATGTATTTTACAAAGAAGTCAAAACAAAAATAATATATATATATATATATATTAAGATAAAAATAAATTTATCATCAAGTATAAATTAAAAATGTTGCAATAATTCATGATGATTTAATAATTTTAAAAAATATTTTTTAGCTTAACATGTTTATAAAAATTATTAGGAGAAGACGGTATTTGAGATTCAAGTAAAATATATTTTGCTTATATTCATTATTAAATATTATAAGAAAGAATGTAAACTGATTTTTAAATGTTAAAGTCATTTTTTTTTCATTTGAGAAAGTAATGATAATTTTTTTTTATTTTGTTTCATTTACATGTTAAAATTTATAATTAAATTTCTATTATGGTGAATTACCTGATTTATAAATAAAATTTCGATAGAGCTTTTTAAATGTTGGTCTCTAATTAAAATTAAAAATTTACTTTAATAATAAAAATAATATAAAAAGATGGTACTAATTCCAGAGATAAATCTTTAATTTTAATTAAAGAAAAACAGCAAGAGTATTTAAGGCGTATATAAGCTTTATTCTTGAAACAATTTTTTAAATAATCTTTCAAATCTACTAAGAGTATAACAATAAAAGACCTTTGACTATACTTTTAAATACTAATTTCTCATAACTATTTTTATAATCACATTAATTTACAGCTATATTATTTAAAGTTAGTACATTATGTATTGTAACATGTCATAAATTAATTAATATACTATGACATCTTTCAACTTATTTTGATAGTGAATTTTATTTTGAATTTCTTAATTAGTATATATAATTTTTATTTTAGTCCATATGCATAACAACTTTTTTGTTATTTTGATTCCTATAGTTTATTTAGTTATTTTTATGTATAAGAACTAAAATAAAAATCTGTTATATGTAAGGATCAAAATATTTTTTTTTTAAATGAGATAACATTGTTAATTTGTTATACGAACTTTAATAGTAGAGACTATTTTGAAAATATTTTTTCGTTAGGGAGGACAAATAAAAAAAAAACAGGTTCTTATAGCAACTAAAATTGAATTTAAACCATTTTTTGTATTAATTAAAGAAAAAATAGTTTAATTAAATTTTTCTATTTTTATTTTTTATATTATATAAAATTTATTTAATAAATAAAAGAAATAAAAAGTGTTACTTATAAAAAAATTTTAAAAAAGTAGTGGACCTCTGAAACAAAATTTCTTATTCATATAAATAAGCATATTTATTTATTTAATAAGTAAAATATTAATTTGACTATTTAATATTATAAGTAAAACATGTATGTTTTTTTATTAAATTTATTAGTTATAAATATTGACTCCTATAAGGCTTTGGGTCATGACTGCTTTCAAATTATTATTTCTGATTTTATTTATAATAAATGAAAATCTAATTTTACTGTGAGTATGAATTTGAAATTTAACTCCAGTTGTTACTCTTTCTTTTTTCTGTATTTTTTTATTATTATTGTAGTTTATTTTTCATGAATCTGTCTCATTTTGCGATTTTGTTTTGGTTTACTAGTGAAAGAATAAAGATGGGTGATATTTAAGGGAGAGGAGGATCTACCTCTATTCCAAGCATATATTTTACAGTATCTATCATTTTACTACTAAATTATTACATTTTGTTTCAGATGTTGAGAATATTAAAAAATTATAAATGGATAATTACTGTTTAATTATTTTAGTTGAATAGATATGTTGGCTGAATGAACAGCGAAGAGGGACTTCAACTCCAGAGATAAATTGAAATGCATTTTATATATTATATCTTTTTGTTATTACAATAGTCATATAAAGACAAATCTATAGATGCTTCTTTGAATGTTATCTATTGTTTATCAATTTGCTTCTTACATAATATTTGGATTGCAACCATGACTCAAAAACTACCCTTGTCAGCTCATGTAACATAAACAAAACTTATTTTGCTATGAAGAGTTTTGAAGATAGTACCTTGTTGACTTTGAATTGTGTGAATTTAATGTATAATCACACAAACATATGTAAAGGAAGGTTACCAAACCTAGAGACCTTTTTAATTTAAACTCAATCAAGGTTATATTATTCTTTTTCCTTTTTTTAAATCATGTTGAGAAATCATTATATTTTGATTCTTTGAAGTGAATTCAGTTCTGATCAATTGATTGCAGAAGTTGGATTCCCCACCTTAACTTCTTCTGTAGTACTATTTGTCATAGTTTACCCACTTGTCTTTATTTGCGATTTTGTTATCAAGTTACTATTGCAGTATTAGTTGACAATATTTTTAGTTAAGAAATGATAGAGTTGGAAGCAAGACGTGAATGTGTTAAACAGAATGTTGCTCAAATGTGTCACTTGTACTTCTACCTTCATAAATCAATATATTTGAATTGAATACTTTGGTCTAATTTAGTTATATTCTTCTCTTATGTGTGTCCTCATTATTACATACAATAGTTCTAAATGTAATGAAGGAGCATTCTTAGCCAAGATGAAGTTCTCAAGATAAAGCCTTCCAAAAAGAAGTCTTCCTATCCAGCCACAATTTAGGCACTTACAGGCCTATACAAATTACAATTGGCAGCATTTATTGACGTTATTAATTGTCTTAAAAAAAGGACGTAATAATAGAAATGTTGTACTGTATAAATGAATTATAACATAGTATTGCACATAAGTTACCCCCAAACACTTTTTTATGAGTATTTTTGTCAACAACAAACGGAAAAGCAATCCTGAATGTGTTTGAATCATGTTAGTATCACTTCATCGGTGTTTTAGCCCCGTCGTTCGCTCCAACGGTCCCTTTGTTTAATGGAGCCACTTGTTCATGCTCTATAACTCTACTGCAGTAGCATGAGCGACAGCAGTTGGCTTCCTTTCCAAATTTCGCACACCATTTTCCCTAGTATATCTCTGAAACAAAGATACACACGAAGCGAAAAAATAATAGAATAGAGAAAAACAATAGATCAAAAGGGCTCTCCAATCTGTAAGCATGTCTAATTCTGATTTTTGAAAAAACTCATTTATGTAAGTGGTGTGTCCATCATGTTATCTTCTATTGAAACAAACACATGTATGACAACACTGATTTTGTTTCTTAATCTTTCTTTTCATGTTGTAACACTTATTTATTTCAAATGAGAAATCGGTGAAAGAAGTGAAAATGATCAAATCTAATGCTCAAGTCCTATGCACCAAATCCTCATAAATGTGTTTGTCATTTTGTACAACAGGCCCCTTCTGTGTCCCAAATTAAAAATTACTCACCTTTCTATCTCTTCCAATTTTAACTAAATCAGCAATTTCTACCCTACAGGCTACAGCTGAAGCACAATTATTAAGATTCTTATATTAAGTCACCACGCCTCTTAATGTTGACTCGGCTCTAGTCTCATTGACTAGGACAACCAAATGGCAAAAAAGCAAACTGGAGGCATTCGATGTATAAAAAAATCTAAAATTATTAATAACTTCTCACATGTATTTATTTGCAAATGACATATAAATCATACACTATGACAAGTGATGTTCAAAATTTTAAGTGCATTTTAACCTTTAGTCCATCTATAAGCAACCTATGCATGCTTCCAACATATGTTATCTAATGTAATGGAAACTGAAATGTAAGTATTATTGAATACCAATAAGAAAAAGGTGCATACACATAGTCAAACCCTACGGCTCCTACAGAAATCCCAATAGATACTGGAATTCTGCCCCCCTAACAGAATGTAACAATCGTACTATTTCCCTAGTCCCCCACACACCTAATCTCTCACTCTTATAATGCCCCTTCTAACTAACTCATGCATTGAAAAGAAATTTTATCTAAAGTAGCACGAATATAAGATGTAAAGCAATTTTTCGGACACCTACTGGTCCAACAAAGCACAACACAGGATCCCCATGCATCTGGTTTAAGTGGTGATGTACACTTAGTCTGAAATTAGTAAAAATGAAAATTCACACACTAGATAATATCGACATAGGAACGGGGTATTTGGCAACCTAGCAAAACTCCAGATTATTCAATTATCCATTGCTTGACCTTCACTAAACCATAGTAATCACTGTCCAATTGCTTCTGTGCAACTCTTATGTCTAGTTCAATCTCTACATTGGCCTTCTCCCAGGGTTGATTAACAAGAAGCTCTAGATAAACCTGTGAACTGTTATACCGAGCAAGAAACTAGGTCATATTTCCATATATTATGTCTATAATTCCTACAATTTGCATAAATTATGTCGAGGGTTGCTAGGCTGTCCTCCTCATCATCATTCCTACAATTTGCACTGCCAAATGTTGCAAGGGTTGCTTCTTAATTGACTAGGTGCTAGCCTATATCATCTAAATACTATTACTAACACAAGCTACATATGAATATGAAAGGGAACATTTGTTTGCATATTGCTCAAACAGACTTCCTAGGTTTCAGGATAGTCATTGAAAAATGATAGCTTGAAAAATGTAAATTGAAAAGATTAAACTCTTTATCGGCATAGGCTTATAGCTTTCCATTCATATTGGACACATAGAGTTGGAGCAAGAAAGCTGACCTGCTGGGACTAAAAAACAAAAGAAATCATTTTAGAGATTTTTACAATGGTCCTTCAACCTTTTGTGTAATTTTCTCAGCTACACACATTGACTGTTGGCATAGACGGACCGAAGTAGAATTTGAGGCAGATGATAGAGTCCTGGACCCATATTAACCATCAGTAACTCTGTTACAGGGCTGTAAATTGACGCCAACAAACAGTAGCTTTTGAAAGCCTTACTTTAGGATCAACTGAATCCAACATAGTTTAAAACTTATCTAAAAACGAGCAACAAATATATCAGCCAACTTGTGAACCAGAATGTTGTCCAAAAAATCATTTTTCCCTCCACTAATTCTTTTTGTTTTTGTAAACAAGAAAAGAAACTTAAGCTACTAGTACAAATACAATATGAGAAAACAAGACATTCCCAAATCTTATCAATAAGAATTTATGACTATAACACAACACTTTATATTAATTTCCAATGCCCAGTTGCTTTAATCATCTTCAAAAATTCCTTTTCCGTTTTTATAATAATTCTGATCTGGAAAAGTTGTTAAATTGAAAACAAAGAGAATAAAACATAAACGCTTGATGCTATAATCTGATCTTTATCATCTTTTTCAAAAAGACAATGGCTGCATCCTACGAATCTTAAATTATATCTTAGATCATCATATTAGACTTATTACCTTATTAGACATAATCAATGATTTAGGAGTGTACTAATTACTAATAGTGCTTATGCTTCAATGATCTGTAACAAGAAACCAAAGAGTGATATATGACATTTACGTTAAGTGCTAGCACAAGTCCAAAATGATACAGTAATTTTTTTTCTACATTAAATATACATCAAACAAGAACTAAAAACCTTAAAAAAACCCATGACACCAGCACAGTTAGTCCCCACCTTCACTAATCTCAAAGCACAAATTCTACCTTTTCAGTTCAAATTCATATCAATAATTTAAAAAGAAAAATAAAATTAAGAATATCAGATATATCATATGATTAAAGTATTGACAGTGAACTGTACATATATAAATCCAGAATCTCAAACTCAATAAAACCCAAACAGCCACAAAAAGCATAAATTAGCATTTTCAAAAGCAACGATTACAGGGTCATCCAGCATCAGAGTTTTTAATACACTCCACTGTGTTATGTCCTTCTGTTAAAGCTTTAAATAAAAGCTTTAACAGGTTCAGTCTTCACCTCCTTGTTATGTCCTTGAATGATTCTACAACTAGCAGAAAACTCTAAAGCAAAAACCAAGAAATAATAATTCACTCCAATACAACAGCAGCACCCAGCTCCTTAAGCTTTTCAATGATGGGATTAGCCTCCTCCTTGGTGATCCCCTTCTTCAAAACACAAGGAACCTTTTCCACCAAGTCCTTAGCTTCCTTCAATCCCAAATCAGTAAAAACCCTCACTTCCTTTATGATCTTGATCTTGGCAGCAGCATCATACTTCTCCAACTTCAAATCAAATGTTGTTTTCTCAACCACGGCTTCAACATCGGCCGCCGGGGACCCTACAGCAATTGGAGAGTTTCCGGCGACCGGAGCACCGTAGCGGTGGAGACCCATCTTCAGCCTCCAGAGGACAGTAAAATCGTGCCTTTCAAACGTGTTGAGGTCAAGAAGCTCATTTGCAATACGTTCAATCCTTTGGGCACCCGCCTCAGTGGAAAGAGCGCATGTGAGGTTAAGAAGTCTCTTGGTACAAAGTCTCTTCGTACAGCGGAACATTATTTCAGTTTCGGAGGTAACTAAACAACACAAGAGGCACTTCACAAGACAAATGAAACCCTGTTCACAGGAGAGCGTCTATGTCACACATCTTTAATTTATTTTTATCTAAAATACCCATTTTGTTATTTGTTGACCAAATTAACAATAAGGTTATTTTAGAGAAAAAAAAAAAGAAAAAAACATTTATGTAAAAGCTTATCAATTTATCAACTATGCATCTTCTTCTAAGAGGATCAATACCTAGCTATGAAAGACAACCTTATCACAGGAATCAGTGGCTACTTACGTCAGAAGAATGGGATTGCAGAGAACAAACTTCAAAATTTGTCAGTTTGGTTTTCAAGAGGGACGAACGTCGGAACTGAGATTTGAGGATTGCTGTTCGCGAATTTGTCAACTTGGGAACCAAAGCGGGTCAGGTCGAGTTAGGGTCCGCAACTTACACTTTATTCAAAAGGAAGATGTAACAGAAGGAGGAAAAAAATAAATAGAGAATAATAATGAGAAATAAAAAACAAATAAAAAAATATGTTGTCTATATCGATAGAAAAGCAAAAAAAAATTATGAATATATTTAGATAGATAAAATAAAATAAAAACCATTTTATGTAAAATATTTAGTTTAAACCTTGTAAAAAATCAACTATAAAAATAATATATATATATATATATTATATAAAGAAGTCAAAATAAAAATTGTATATTAAGGTAAAAATATATTTACCGTTAAACATAAGTTAAAAATGTTGCAATGATTTATGATAAACTATAAAATATTATTTAATGATATTTTAAACAATATTATTGTAGTTTATCAAGGTTATAAAGATTCTTACAAAAAGATGGTGTTTGAGATTCAAATAAAATATATTTTACTTTTATTGACTATTAAATATTACAAAACAGAATTATATATATATATATATATATATATATATATGAGAAAGTAGTGATAGTGTCTTTTTTAATTTTATTTTTATTTTATAGGTTAATATTTATAATTAAATTTGCTTTTACTTCTAACTATAACTATTCTAAGTACAGTTACAGTGAATTACATGTTTTATAAACAAAACTTAGATAGAGTCCTTTAGATATTGGTCTTTATTAAAAATAAAAAAATTAATCACAAAAATAATGCAAAAAGATTATATTAATTTTAAAGACAAATCTTTAATTTTAATTAGAGAAGAATACTAAGAGTATTCGAAGCATTGTATATAAGTTTTATCTTCAAATAATCTTTTAATTAATCTTTTATATATATATATATATATATAATTTTTATTTTAGTCCATACGCATAACATTTTTTTTCATTTTGATTCTTCTAATTTATTTAGATATTTTTGTGTATAAGAACTAAAATAAAAATGTTATATATAAGGATTAAAGTAAAAAAATTTTAAATTGAGATAACATTGTTATTCTAACCTTAACAGTAGGGATTATTTTGAAAATATTTTTCCATTTAAGGAGACCAAATAAAAAAGCAAGTTTCCCAACCAAAATTGAATTAAAAACATTTTCTTATAATAATTAAAAAATTAATTTAATTAAAAATATTTTTTATTATATCTTAATTGTTTATATAATATAAAAATTATTTAATAAATAAAAGAAAGAAAAATCATTACTTATAAATTTTTTTAATAAATAGTGAGCATTATTGGAGATAAACAATTTTAACACACTTAATCAAACTTCAATCAAATTAAATAAAAAAGTTAAGTACTAAAGAGTTTATTTTAAATTACTAATAAATTTAGTCATGTTAATTGATTAAAATCAAATAATACTAAAACATTCATTTATAATTTATAATTAAAAAATTGTGTTTTGTGTTTCACCAGCAAAGTATTTAAGGGATAGTAAAATTTTCAAAAAATTCATTGAAATTTTTTTATGCTTCACTTTGTCACCATAGATATACATGAATACTAAGAATTAAGCTTCAATGCAATTTTTTTAAAAGTTCATTTCTAAGCTTCTAAAATCATCTAGATTCAAGAGAATACTTGTGATACAAAGTTTTTTTTTTTTCATAAAAAGGTGATTGATTATTATGAAGTGTTCTTACCAATGGTAAAGTATAAAACTATTTGAATTCTCTTAACTACGAAGAGTACTTTGAATTTGGAGTTGGAGTAGCTTGATGTGAAAACAACTTTCTTGTATGAAATCTAAATGAGCGTATTTATATTTCACAACCTAATGAGTTCCTTGAGGCTAGAAGGAAAAACTATGTATGTCTGTTAAAAAAAAAATCTTTATACGATTTAAGACAGAGCCTGAGGCAGTAGTACAAGAGGTTTGATACTTTTATGATTTCTTATAATTTTGTTCACAATCAATTTTATAATTATGTCTACATTAAGAAGTTATCAGATGATTCATATATTTATTTATTGCTATACATATATAACATGGAGCATGGTTGAAATTAATAATCTCAAAGTAGTGTTGAGTAGTGAATTTAAGATGAAAGACTTGGATGTAGTCAAAATGATTTTGGGCATGAAGAAATGGAAAGATACGAGTGCAAGTCTACTTTATGTATTTTAGAATAAATATATTAAAAAATTGTTAGCATTTTTTCAAACGAAGATTTCTAAGTCAATGAGTACTCTCTTAACAGTACATTTTAAACTTGATAATAACACATCTTTTAGTACTGATGAAGAGAAATATACTAGTTTATGGTTCTAATAGAATTGGTAGTAGTCTTGTTGGCTATGTAGATTGTGACTTTGAAGATCTTGTTAAGAGAAGATCATTGAGATGTTATATCTTTACTCTTTATAGATGTGCTATTAACTAAAAAGCAATACTTTATCCTACTATTGTTTTATTTATTATAGAAGTAGATTACTTGTCATTAAAAGGAGGGGTTAATAAGGTATGAAGAAGAATGAATAGGCACTTTAAAATCATTTGATTTGTTTATATATATATATGCTGTTAAACGATTTTTTTAGTTTACTAGAGATATCAACATATTTTTTTAGCTCGACAGAAATTTTATTCTTTTCCTAAAGATTCTCTCAAATAGAAATAGAGAACTAAATAACTAGAAAAAAAAAACACACACACACACATTGTTATAATATTCCTATTTTATAGGGATCATCTAAAACGCAAGGTGTTTCAAATGTATTTCTACAAAACAAAAAGGCTAACATGGGATCTAATCCTTTATACATCTCAAATGATTTACGGTATAATATACATTATCATAATTTGTATACAAAAAGAATCCATAATTATGAAACATAAGTTCTGATATATGTTGCACATGTAAATATGATAAGTGAGTTGAATTCGAGAAGTAATATTAAGCAGTTTGCTACTCGAACCAACTTCCGTTGGTGTTATCATAATATCTTTATATAAATTAATATTAAGAAATCAAATAAATCAAATATATTTTCAAGGACCACATTAATGTTGAAAACTTTGTAGTGAAAAGTGAAGAACTAAATTTATTCAATTAAAATAAATTTGAATTGATTTTTAACATAATTTTAAAACAATTTTATATTTTTTTAAAAAATAATAATATTAATTTTTAAAGTTTAGTTATAAAATAAGTTATTCATTTTTTAGTTATTTTAAAATATAATAACAATAATAATTGTAATAACTATTAATATAACTTTTAATAGTTATCACCACCATAATATTTATCACAACCATAATTACCGTTACCATTATTATTGTTACTTTTATGTTTATTATTATTTACATTATTATTATTATGAGTATTATTAACGTAGCCAGTACTATTATAAAGCTATTATTTTTGTTAATATAAATCCATTATTATTATAATGAATAAAATTGTTACTTTTTCTTAAAGAAGGAAGTGAATATATTTTTTATTTATTTAACATTTCATATTGATAGATAATAAGAAAATTAGAAATGAATAGAATTAGGATAAAAAAATTTATACTAATTTTCTTATAGTTTCATATCTTTTGTTCCTTTAAATGGAATTATATTTATGTAAGGAAAAATATTAATAATATGTTTTTTGATATATTTTTGTTATTAATTAAAATATAATAAAAATCACATAAATCATAAGTCTGGCTCTTAATTAATGTTTTTCATTTTAAATTTAATAATTTTTACTTATATGTTTAATAAAATATAATTAAAAGTATATTATAAAAATATTTGAACAGCACAGGAATGCGAAGCAAGGTGGGGTAGGATTGGAGGCTATGTTTAGTAAATTGTGGCTCTCTCTTCAACATAAAGGAAGGTCTGTAATTTGCTAACGTCCGTTGCAAATTGCAGACACAACCAATTATTGTATGCCACTTCGTAAGATGGGCATTGGCCATTCTCTAAAATCTCTATTTAAAGGGAAAGTTACAAAACCCACATGCATATATACCCACTACACTCTCATCCATCTCCATTGTTCTCTAAAAAAGTTGAGTTCAAAATCAAAATCTAAATCAAAAGAAAGGAGCATTTCTTACATACCCCCCAACCCACGACATGCCTCTGTTTCTGATCTTACTTCTGCAGATAGTCGCCGTGACATCATCGGATCTCCGACCTGGGTTTTACTCAAAGACATGTCCACAAGCTGAAATCATAGTCCGAGATGTCATGAAGAAGGCCCTTATGAGGGAACCCAGAAGTGTTGCCTCTGTTATGCGCTTCCAGTTCCATGATTGCTTCGTCAACGTAATTGATTTCTGTTTACTCTTATAAAAGGTTCAATCTTTTCAATTGACTCAGATTTTTACTTCTACTGAATTTGTTAAGGGGTGTGATGCTTCTATGTTGCTTGATGATACACCAACCATGCTTGGGGAGAAACTCGCACTCTCAAATATAAATTCGCTTAGATCATTTGAAGTTGTTGATGAAATCAAGGAAGCCCTCGAGAACGCGTGCCCTGCCGTTGTTTCTTGTGCTGATATCATAATCATGGCTGCTAGAGATGCTGTCGCTCTGGTCAGTACGCATCTCTACCCTTTTCACTGTTTCGCCCCGCTCTTTCCCTTCATAAAAGCATTCAATATAAATGTAATTAAAATCTTCAAAACTTTGACTAATTAGTAATCTACTGTTTATCCCATCCATTTTTAATGTTTTATTAATTCAAATATTGTATTCATTAGCTGATCAATCAATATAGTATTAATTACCTCAACCAAAATAAAATAGTTTTATTATTTTGTGTACTTCAATCTTTTTTTAAAAGAAAAAACGTTTTATTTCATTTATATGTATATTTTAGATAAATTTAAAAGAAGCTGTAATATATGACATTTTTTTATCATTAACTCTGTATATAGTATATAAGTATTATTATTAATAATAGTATTTTATTAATCCTTTCAATGCATTTAAAAAGAATATTAGTAAAAAAAATGAAATTAAATGAAAAATTAAATGACTTTAACATCTTAAGATATTCAATACTTTTCAAGCGAAAAGAATATTAAGAAGATACTTTAAGGAGTTTGGAATGGTTTTAATAACTGTAAGGGTTATCACTTTCTTGTTTATTGAAAGCATAACTGATCATTAATTATATTTCAACCCAGATAATATTAGTATGTAGTATTCTTTGGTTTCTTTTCATGTGTCATTAACTGCAATTGCATATAGATTAAGTTTATGTATTATCCCCCAGCGCATGAACTTTGGCAATTTGGAAGAAGTTCCATTTTAAAGTTCTTTTTTGCTTTTTTTTTTTACCCCTTTGAATTAGTGATTAGAATTAGTGGACGGCCCCTAGAAAAAATAGACATTTTTTTGTAGATCCCATGTATCTTGTGGATCCCACAAAAAAAACGTATCTTTGTCTCTCCTAGTTGTCCCTCCTAGTTTTAATATTCTCTTTTTAACAATCAGTAGATATTTATAATGTTAAAACGTTGAAAATAAACCCAAAAACAGAAGTATATGCTTTGAAGGTAAACTATGCTAACCCCTCTTCTGCCTTGCCTTTGATAAAAAGCTCTTTTACTGAAATATTGTTTTTAAAAGCTCTTTTAAGGATTTGTTGGCCTGGTAAACTTTACCTTTACATCCCAAAAATAACTGTCTTTGCTGGCGTACCGCGTGAACGCGCTCTCCAGTAACGGTTATTGTTGGTGAAAGAATAAAGTGTACGTATTTGTATTTATGTAAATAAAAAATGCTCTTTTTAATTGAAACCTGGAGATTAACTGCTAATGTGTTATCATTGTGATCCAATTAGTGTAATTGAGTAATCATTTGGTTGAAGTGATTTCTTTGATTTGTAATGCAGACAGGTGGACCCGACTGGGAGGTGAAGTTGGGGAGATTGGATAGCTTGAGCGCTAATCAAGAAGACTCAAACAACATTATGCCAAGCCCAAGAGCGAATGCAAGCTATCTTATTGACCTCTTTCAGAAATTTAACCTTACCGTAAAAGACCTGGTAGCACTCTCAGGATCTCACTCTATTGGCCAAGCTCGTTGTTTTTCCATCATGTTTAGGCTATACAATCAATCTGGAACTGGAAGGCCTGACCCTGCCATTGACCCTATGTTTAGAGAAGAGCTTGACAAGCTATGCCCAGTAGATGTTGACCAAAATGTGACAGGGAACCTTGATTCCACCCCTCTGCTGTTTGATAACCAATATTTCAAGGACTTGGTTGCTGGGAGGGGATTTCTTAATTCTGATCAAACACTTTTCACATTCCCCAGGACCAGGTATTTTGTGAAGTTATATAGTAAACAGCAAAGTGAGTTTTTCAAAGCCTTTGTGGAAGGGATGTTGAAAATGGGTGACTTGCAGTCTGGTCGGCCTGGGGAGGTTAGGACCAATTGCAGGGTGGTCAATGATCATGTCCTGTTTCACTCTCAACACAAGACCGAGAATTACCATAAATCAATATAAATAAATGCATGTCATTTACGATTCATGCATTATATGGTATCCAAATTTTCAATCTATGAAACAATTTACAAAAGTATGAAACCGACATAAACGCATTGTAACTAATTTTAGTATAAGACTTATTTCATGATTCCGTCCAGTGATATGCAAGTCTCTATCATCCTTTTTAGTTGTCATGCTTCCTAGTAACTATTTTAACATGGACTAGTTGGCATGAATAACATAAGGTCATACCCGATAACAGAGTTCAGGAAAACCTAGTGCACCGAGGGAGCTTTTGAGGGATGAAGTAGTTTGCATTTTATCTGTGAATATGGTAGAACAATTTACTGTTATGCAGAGAAAAATCTCTATGTTCTGTCTTGACTACGAAGTAGCTAATTTACAGAGGAAAATAAAGTTTAAATCAGTACACGGGAAAAGACTCGGAACAAAAGAAAATGCCAAGTATCATACTACTTGTCCATATTCAGTCAACAAACCCATACTACTGGCAGTTAATAACAAAACATCTAAGTACAATACACAACAAGCTTTCCCATTACGTACCGAGTTGATTTGAAATGTGAAAGCAATTGGAAATCTTGGGATATTCAAGATATTTTCTAGTTCCTTACGGGGTCAATTTCCAATTTTTGATCATTAAGATTTGTGATCAAAACAGATTAATAGTTGAAGATAGATATTACCTCTCCCTTTCCTTTTCCAAAAAAAAAGTTATTGAAGTTATTCTATCTGGATTATTCCAAAAAAAAGATATTGATCATTAAGATAGATATGTTAGGTTTAATTCCTTTGACTGGCTTATTTGTAACTGCATACTTATAATACCAACGAATAGTCAGTTTACTGGGGCGGCTTTCATTGGTCTTTTCCTCGTATGACAAAACTTAGATGGGATTCTATAATCTTTTCCTAAACAAGTGTAACCGTAATTTTTCCTCCAACACACTATTTATTAAATCCCCATGATGAAACAGCACCTACAAAACTCTCATCTAAGATGCTAAGTTTTAAATTTAAATTAAATTAAGAAAACGGGAAAATTAAAAAATATATATTTAATTTAAAATCTTGCTAATAGTCAGCAATTGTTTTTTTAATTTCTAGTGATAAACAATCAATTAGTCAGCAATTGAGGAAATCAACATCCAGTTTGAGGAAATCTAAAAATAATTAGCCACTCTAGCTAATAATGTAACAAAACACCTAAATATGTTGCCTCATGAAAAGTAAAAAGCATTGAATAACAATGCTCCTCCACAGTTTGAAATTCTTACCTGGATTGCTATGACCTCTCTCCCTTTGTCAGTCTGACTCACTCATTGCTCTCAGATTCCGTGCCTCTCATTAATATATAGTAGGTATTTCTCTCATTCATTTGGTTGCTGATGTTTGGTTTCCTTTAGCTATGATCTCTGATTGCAGGACGCATAAAAATGAACAGTGCTAAAGATTCAGCTAATTTAAACAAAAATCGTACACTCTACATGCCACTCTGCATGGGTTTTATCATCATGTACAGACAACTTACCAAGCAACACAAGCATACAACAGCAAGAAGTTGTACCTCATTTTGATGCTCATCATAGTCATGGGCCTCCTTTGTAAAGATATGCCAGTATTCTGTGCCTATAGCCCTTGATCTCTGTCAACAGTTGCAGCATCATTCACATGAGTAATTCTAGCAATACATTCTTCACTATTTGTTAAAATTTATTTAAAACAAAAAAAGTATGAGAGAGAAGCATTAATTTAAGAGTGAGAAAGATTAAGATCCACATAATTTTTGTAGATTTCAATAAATTTTAACAAATAGTACAGGGTATGTTACAAAGAGTGTGTATTCAGTATGTTACTAACATTACTCCATTCACATTGCATACGATAGTAGCCTAGCACTTCCTTCCACGTCAAGCTTTCAGGACGCAGTCTTGCTTTGATGATTCCCTTCCTTGCACCTGCAGGCTTTATAACCACATTCACCAATCATTTCCTTTCCCATTTTCATCTTGGTTGACAGTTCCTGAACTGTCCGTTATTTGTTCCCTCTTCCTGCACATATGCCCCCCAAAACCCCAACATCACCAACAGGTCATCTCTTTCTGTAGAGGCAAGGCTCCAAGCTTTATTGACTATTGCACAGCCAATTATTTCTGGAGCCAACCCTCAAATGTCAAATGCATTGATAATTGATTGAGAAGATCAAGCAAGGGGAAGGGCGAAAATGTCATCCAATAAATGAGGGGCAAGTAGGAAAAAAAATGGAAAGGAGGGAGTGGGGGTACATGCTTGTGGCACCATCTTTCCAATCCATTGAAAATAACAAATATATCAGAAAGTGAAAAATGCACAATCTTTTAATCATACTAGAACGAGTTTCATCCATAAAGAAACGATAAGAATCATTCCTGATGCAAACTGGGTTTTAACCTTTACTAACTAGGAATGGTACAAGTTGGAGAAATAATAACAATACAAAAAAAAATCATATCCGTTATGACAGAGCACCATGAAGACTGCTTAAAAGTTATGGCTGTGGAGCTTTGTACACGCCGTCCCCTATCCAAGAATGATATAACATGGAGATGTAATAAAAATTAAATCTCCAGAATAACAGCTCATGAGGCATGATGAAAATAACGAGGGTACCTCAGTCAAAAATTCTCTCCCCAGTTGAAAATAGTAAGAATACGAAAGAACTAAAAATGCATAAAAATCCAGGAATGAAAAACACCGCTCTCCAGCTTTGTGGACTTGAAAGATCAGAATTAGCAGCCTTGGCAGCTTCAAGAAGTTTCCCAGTGAGGTCAACACCAACAATGCCAGCTAAGGTACCAGCGGTATTGGAAACACCCATCACAATTCCAGCATATCTCGGCGCAACGTCCATGTGGTTCACTGCAAACCCAGCTCTTCCAAGAGCCAAGAAACCAAGAGCCACCGAAGAACAGAAGATAGCACCAGCAGAAGTTCTGAAACTGGGAATCACCACCAAGGCAAGAGAAGCAACCAGAAACCCTACTGTGTTCAAGAATTTCCTTGTTTTAGTGACAGATAATATCCTCCTTGTGATCAAGTAGTCAGCAACAACACCCCCAATGTTTGAGAACAGGAACATGTTGAGATATGGCATCATTTTGGAGGATCCCATATCTTGAAGGCTAAGCTGAAGACCCAATTCAAAGTAGGTTGGGAGCCAGTTCATGAGCACATATAAAGCATAGTGAAAGGTGAAATTGTTGACAACAATGGCCCAAACGGGGAAGCTGGTTAAAATTTGGAGCCAAGGGATTTTGGCTGAAACTGGTTTTTGGTTGTGAGAGTCAACTTTTTTATTGACGGGTAGCAACGATTCCCCCACACCAGAGGCAGTGGATTTGGGATCAGTGGCGTATCTGAACCAAAGTAAAGACCACAGAGCACCCAATGCAGCCTCGGCGAAGAACACAGATTGAGGACCTCTAAATTTGACTAGACTTGGAAGAAGCAGCATTCCGAGTGCTGCACCCAAATACATACCAGAAGTGGTTAGAGAGACAGATCTGGATCTTTCGTGAGGGGGAACCCACTGTGCCAGAACTGTGTGGATGGAGGGAAATATAAAACCCTGCGCTACACCAACGAGCAAACGAGCAATGACCAAAACCATAACTCGGTTGGGATCCAGAGGAACCAATGCACATGTCAATGACCACAATACGAATGAAAGAAGCAGAACCCTTCTGCCACCAATTTTCTGTGCTGCCCATCCTCCTGGAACTTGAGAACACGCGTATCCGTAGTAGAACGTCGATAGTATTGCTCCTTTGCTCGATTGGTTCACTCCAACAGCGTCAGCAGCAACTGTGTATGCGATTGAAAACCCAACTCTTTCGATGTAGCAAACTGATGTGCATATGAAGGTCAAAATGACGATCAAGTAACGCACTGGGAGTTTCATCGTCAACGCCTTCAGGTTCCAGGTTCCTCAGATTCGAAGAGGATTTAGGTGCTACTGCAACTGCAAACTCCTGACCCAAAACGGCACCCCATCTCCTCCGTTTCGTCTACTGCCAGCCCCAGTCAAACAAATAACAACTCTTCTATAATCATAAATAATTAAATATTAAATAAACCAAAAAACTAAATCTCCCAAGTAAACCCCCAGCCTGGCCACTGGCAACTGGCAAAGCCAAATGAGTTGGGGCTTTAATTTTAATTCATTTTTAAACATGGCCAGTATTGTATATAATAAAATTTATATTAAAAAATTAAAAATTTATTAATATATTTTATATTAAATTAATAAATAGACTCCTTAATATTTGCACAATTTAGTGACAATAACTAAATATAAAAATAAATACTAATATTTTTTAATATCAATCAAATTAGTTTTCACTCCACTAATTATTTGTTTAAAATGTTAAACGATACAAGTTTGGATAAAAATTTTAATATTATTTTAATTTTTTTTTTTTCTAAAATTATCTTAGCATCAATTAGGATCAAAATCATTTATAATTTTGTTGTTTCTTCAATAAATTTAAATTTTTTTAAGTAAAATATGTAAAAATATTTTTTTTAAACATTAAATTTTGCTTAAACAAATATTAAAAATTTTGCTTGAGTAAAAAATAAAACAAAGAAAAACAAAAGAGAGGAGGAGAAAAAAAAGAGAAAAGTGGGACAAAGAAAGTGGAAGGAGGAGAGTGAGAGAGAAGAGAAGATGTTAGGTGGGGGGAAGGAGTGAGAAAGAAGGGGAGGGAGAGAGGAGAAGAAGAGGGAATAATATTTTTGTTTAAATAAATCTAGATTTGCTTAAATGAAAATGTACTTCAAATTATGCAATTCGTATCAAAACTTAGAGAGAATCTATTTTTTATCAATTATTTCTTCTGAATTATTATTTGCAATGATAAAAATATTTTTAACTCTTAATACTCTCTAACGTCATTAAAATATATGTTTGTAGAGTAACTAAAGAAGTTTGATAAAGTAAAGAATATAAAATAAAAATTATTTAGTTGTGCAAAATAAAGATTTTATGCCTTCACAATAAGGTATATATCTATTGTGTACAAAAAATATTTATTTTTGTTAAAATTTAATATGAAATTTTAGACTCATGTCGTCTCCTGTCATGAAATTAATGTTAATTATTTATTTATTTACTTTAATGGCAATTTCTATTTGTGTCCTTGTAGATGGTCCTTGGGTGAGTTTTTTTTTTTTTTAATTTTATAGCATTATTAATGGACGTGTCTTAATTTCCAAAAGTGTTATCCCTTCGGGACACAGAAGATTGTTACTTTAATGGTAAGACATGAATAATTAATTTATAAGAGTATGACCAATTAAATAAATAATATTAAAAAAAAGGCTGCCAGTAGTTTTAAATATGTGAATCGTACATGCAAACTTTGTGTATATGGGTGTCGTTTAGGAAATGACATACGAACTTGCGAGTGCTGATTCAACTTCGACAGTGATAAAAACAAATCCTCTGCCATTAAAGCTTCCAGTTCCAACAGTTGAAAGCTAGGGTAAGATAGAAGAAGAGATCACTTTTTCACCCAAGCTGTCTTTCTTAACCAGCAAACAATTTCTGTTATGCTAAATCAAACCATACTTAACAGAATTCAAATCTTTTTACAGAAGAAACTTCATGATTGCCTTTATTATTTTCAACCCAGTCACAGTAATCAGGATTTCTCTGAATACACTTTGCCTGATGCCCTAAAAATGTAGTATGACATATAACAAGAACAAAAAAATAAACAATATTAATCCAAATTTTGCAAAATCACTGTAGACTAAGCAACATACAACAAAGCCTTTACATAGAGTTGCCGTTCCTTACAACAGATGCTGCCTGGCAAGTTTTCCTGCAATCTCTCCCTTCACAATAAATGTCTCCAACCACTCAACACAGGTCGTTGCATAAAATGTACAATCTAAGCAGTAACCCGTCACCATGATACAAGAACAATAATAGAAGTAAGCTACCCCAACAAATCCAAAAGGGGTGGCTGCTCAACATGTGACTTGGTTTGAGAGGACCGAGTGGTTGAAACCACTCCCCTCCCTCTTCCTCGTCCTCTACCGACTGTGGTTGATGGGGGTGGTGCAAGTTTAGGTGCAATCTGTTCATTCTTGTTGGAGGAAAATATCGATCCAAGATCTGTTGCTGTTGACTGAACATTATTATATGAAACATTTGATGATGGAAAAGCATTACTTTGCTTTAGGAACCCAAGAGAATTCTGAGGTTCAAGGCCACTATTCAGGCTACCAACGGTTGAGCTAGCATTCCTCGTGTTCAAACTGATAGACTCTGCAGAACTTTGGGAATTAACAGGCCAACTGTAGGTAGTTTGGGGAGCCATATTGCTTGAAGTGCTTGTCATTGAATTAAACCCAAGCTTGTTTAGCGGCATTCCTAAAGTACCATTGTTTGATATTCCAGATCCACCTGATAATGAGTTATTAGGACGTGGCGGCCAATCAGCAAAAGGATCATCAGATTCAAGATTAGATGTGGACGAAGTTCCTGCTGCTACTGTATGACTTTCAGTGTCACCAAATTGTGAGGTAACACCAAGAGATGTACGAGGCGGCCATTCTACATCTACTGAGGGACATGACTTGGTTGTCTGCTGAGTAGATAAAGCAGACAAGGACAAATGCTTTTGTAAGGATGTTACTTGACCCACAGGGTGGCTTGCCGCAGATTGACTAGTGGTATCAACAGAATTTTGGATAGAAGAGGCAGTTCCCTTTGTTCTGGGACCCCAATCTTCATCCCAAGAGGAGCTGCTTTTTGTTGAAGCAGCTACAGTGCTGCTGCTTGTCCTCAGGGCTTCAGATTGAAGGCCATTAACCATGGGAGATAGTTTTACCTCCGGGATTCCAGAATCAGTCACAGCCACTCCTCGCTTCTCTTCTATCTTACTGTACGAAACATAAATTTCAGGAAAACAATAAAATAGAACTTAGTCAGAGATCAAGGAGAGAGAGGAGCAGACAGAGAAAATGACAAAAATAAAAAGGGTGTTAAATAATAACAAAAAAATTACTGAAGCATATCCTTGACAAAGAGCATATATTTGGCAAACTGTTGAACATTAAGTTGTTGAGCAGTCAGAAGAGGCATAAGCAATGGAAGAACATGCTCAGCAACAAATTCTACTCCATACTGAACAAGAGAAATCAAAAAGACTTAGGTACGACTCCAAATATTATTTAGCAACAACTTCAAATATCATTGATTGTAGCAGTCAAAACATAAAAAACTGTGATTCATATGTCAGGCTCATCATTGCAAATATTACCTGCTTAAAAATAGAATTTGCAACCCCTAAGGTACACATAAGGGTTGGAGGAGAATGGTCAACAGCAGTACAGCGCTGAATAGTTTGCAAGATATCCAGGACAGCATGTTTATCAAGTCGGTTAACCATGTCTCCTAGGCACAGCAAAGCATTGACTCTAACCTGTCAAACCAAAGAGACAAATATAGGCAACCAGCTTTGCATATAAGGTGAAACAACCAGTACAGATGCACAACATTGTCAAACTCAAAGATCCTACCTAAGATCGGAGTGGTAGAAAAGTAAAACATGAGACCATAACACAATGGATAAAATCCTACAAACTACATAGAATTATATTTAATAATACATTCACACGAAAAAACACAAGGAAGAACAATAAAATTACAATCACAACTAGCAATTAAGTATCTTCTAATTTAGAATGCAAATTAGATACAAGTTTATAAGGTTATGTACAAGCTTTTGTAACAAAACAAAGGGTCCTAACCCACCAAAGACAAGCCTTACAAGAAAACAAAAGGCTTTTAACTTATCAATAATAAAACAAAGGTTTCTAAAAATGTTGAAGTTAGTTGTCACAACTTTCAACATTAATATGAGAAAAAACTGAGATTAAGTGGCAGAAACAGGAGAGCCACAAAAGCATCACTCACAGACCAGCATAGTGCAAATTTGCATACCCAAAAGCAAATTGGCACACTCAAAACAAGAATAAAACAGCAGAGAAAGGTTTCATTCAAAGAATCCAACCTAGATCCGCCTACTCATATCATTCACACAAAAAGAGGCACCCATAAATCAGTGACAAATGCAGTGCTGCACATTCCAGAACCCATCCAGTACTGAAGTTTGCAGTCAAGCTTCCAAAAGCACAGCAGCAGAAAGGATTTAAAGAAGTAGAACCCACACCACTCAAGGATTTGAAGAATGCAGCTCAAACCTTACAGAAATGTTGAAAATGCATTTTGCAATAAGATATTTAACAAGAAGTCAACAACAACAGTATTGATAATGGAATTTCATGTTAAATTTTAAATAGAGGAAAAATACGGAATACAAAAGAGTATGAGATGAAATTTTGAAAACAGATAATATGTACCATTTAATTAAATAAAAATCATGCGCAAATAAGGATCTAATTATTTTTACTAAACTTGGGTTTGTATGCTTAAAAGACACCAAACATATAACGTCAACCTGAGGCACTGCAAGATAAAAGTTCAAGCAAAATATTAACATACCGCGGCAACTGTTGTTTTAAGTGCTAATCCATGAACACGGGGTAAAATCACTTGTTTCACCAGCTGAAAGGAAATAAAAAAAAAGAAACATAACAAATATTTAATCTTTAACAACAAAGATTAAAAAAAAGGGCAAAGGATTATCTGATTATGGGCTGAAGAAAATTAAGGCTGTATGATAATAATAAACTTATAAACCTCTAGGTGGAGATAAGCTAACAAATAAAACATTAGGGAATAGAGACTAAAACACTTTTTATTCATCTGCTTCCAGAAAAAATTGAAGAATTTCTTGGGAATCCTGCAAAAGCCAATCGTTCTTTTTTCTCTGACAGATGGTCAAAACTTCATCTGGGTTCAAATCCTACTAAGAGGTCTACTAGAGATCAGAAATTGTTTGTTAGGTGAGTCAATAAGATAAACCACTTCCTTTGTTCAAATTTTATCCTATGAGTTGGACAGCAAGAATGAGAATAGGATAGATTAATTTTTCCCTGCATACACTTGTTCTGATACTCTGCTACTACATTCCAGTTTTCTATCACCACAGCCACTACCATCAGCACCGCTGCAATTGCTACCCACCCCATCACAGCCCTTGTCCCCACCTGACCACCTCCACCCTGCCACCTCTACCATTGCCTTCCCCAACTTCATTGCAACCATCACTACCCCGCCATCTACCTCCCAACCATTGCTGCTGCTATCACTATTGCCATTAACCAACACAACCATCACCCCCCCCAACCAAAAAAAAAAAAAAAAACACTGCCACCTTTCATGAGGATAACTTTGTTATTTGTATACAATTAATATGTATATTATTATCTAGTGTACATCAAACATTAGATAGGATAAGAGCTTATCATGCCTGTTTCCTACTCTTGTTTTGTTACACCAAACATGCTTTGAAGTTTCCACATGGTATTAAAGCAGTATAATCCACCTTGAGTGTGTATAGATCTTTGTATATTCTCCCTTTTGATTATCTTTGAAGCCTTATTGTTTCTCCATCCTGTAAAATACTTGGGTCCTATTGGTAGTGGGAAAGAAAAAACTTTCTTGGAAAACTATAACCCTTTGGTTTTTGACCGAACTCAATCGCATTGTGTAATCTATATAGCTAACATCACCTAGTAAGATAAGGTTTAGTTGTTGTTCCTTCAGGTTATGCCCCTTCACTTTTCAAGTGGCAATACTCATAGGACCAGTGGTGGCTCAACAGCCAATACCTGGGGTTGTGCTTCCTAAATTCATGCATGGATTTCTTCATGGGTTAGAGCTGTTGAACATGGGAGGCTGCAACCTAGTCTGGACACATGAAGGGTGACTTGGTCAGTGGTATTTAAGGTCTACAGCCAAGTCTGTTTGCCAGCAGTTCCCTGGCAAGGTTTGAACTTTAAAGCCAGTGCCATGTTTTCAGGTTGGCTACGAGTTTTGTCAGTTTATTGCATTTTCAGGTATGGTTCTTGACTTCTGACCTCTCTATGCTGGATGGGCTGTTAATCCAATTTTGATCTGCCTTCCTTTCATCTTCTAATGTTGTGACCTCCTTCTGTGGCCTTTCTTTGGTTATTCAATACCGGCTCTGATGACCTTTTTCGAGCATTTCTGAAGCATTCTTGGTTCAACATCCATCTTGCCTCATCTCTGTTAATTTTGGTTTCTTCTTCTCTTCTTATTGGTAGCATGACTATAGAAGCTTTGAGAATTTTCAGTGCTTTGGAATTATCTGGTCAGTGTTCATCTGATTCTGTTGGCTTGCAGATATAGGCTCCTTCTGTTGAGAAGGAAAAATAAAATTAGCTCATCATTGCTGACTGCATTTAGGTTACCAGCGGGACCACATGTGGCTGCAATCAGAATCAGAGCGGCAAGAGAAGAGGAATTCCTGTCAATGGTGCTTGGCAGCACTTGGCCAGTGCTAATGTTTTGCTGGTCTGACTCTATTTGGTTGTGTTAAGTTTCAGAAATATTTAGTGTAGTATATGCAGAGATTACTGTTCTAGGTTTCGTTCTTTCACTGTCATTTGTGTAATTGGGTGATATGATACCTGACTCAGTATTTGGGGACCCAAGGTCAATACTGGTAGTATGATATGGAATCGGTGTTCTGGAGACCTGGTAGAGGTCATTAATAGTTGGATTTTGATACTTAGTGTCTTGGACACTGGTTTGGAGTATGAGGATGGGCCCACCAAGGTGAAAGGTCAAAAAACCAATAAACTTATCTCATTCCCTAGGGGCTCGGCACAAGGCAAAGAAAGAAGCTTTCTACCAAGGGCATGCAATGCCAAGATTTGTGATTCAGGGCTAGTTGCCTATGTTCTGTGGTTTTTATGGACTTAGGCATATTTATTTTTTGTTAATGGGTTTGCCTTTTCTACTTTTAACAAGCTTAAACTTAGTAAACCTAAGCTTGAGGATTAATATTAGAGTATACAGCTCAGCTGTATTAGTTTTGTATTTCTGTTGTATTAGTTTTTCTCTTTTATGGCATTCGGTTTAAGGTAGAACTAATCTCACAGATTAGTTATTAGTTAGTTACAAAATCTGTTACGACAACTGTATTTTGTCGTAGAACTCAACTCCAACTATATATATCTCTCTGTAACTGATTCAAAGTTAGCTTTGCAGAATAATATTGACAAACTCTTAACAGAGTTTATTGTTTTCTCCTCTCTCCCTTTTCTCTCTTTCTTTTCTTCATTTCTTGGATTCTTTTAATTAATGTTAGAAGATAGTGTTATTAGTTTAACTAATATTGGGCTTTGTCCAGGAATTGTACTATTAGTACTAGCACTTGACCTAACTGGTAGTATATAAGGTGCAATACGTTAATAGTATTTGAACAAATTCTTATTATCAATCTCATAATACATTGTTAGCCTTTAAATATTGAAAGCTGAAACAACAGAACTGAGAATTGTGTGATCCCTCACCCCATGTTCATAAAGTACTTTTTTTTTTTTGTCAAACAGTTCATGATGTAATAGTACTCAATTGCTGACATATGATTGTTTAAGAGAACTCAAGCCTACTCAATTATTAGAATATAGCACTCACCTGGGCATCAAGTTGTTTGGCAAGGGATACAGATTTTTTCAGGACCTCTTCTTGCATACGAGCATCAGTATCATCGTAGGCCCGAACAATCATTGGAAGAACGTGCGAAACTAAATGCTCTTGACTAGTCTAAGAGCATAATAAATGGCATAAGTTAGCATAAAGATATTTATGAGAAACAGATTTTACATTCATCAAAATAATGAAACTGATCCAAACTCATAATTACCTTGTTTATTATAAGCTCAGCATGCTTCACAAGTAGCAACAGTGTCTCACCAGCAGCAGTACTCAAGACAGGGACAAGGGCTGGGAGTGTTGATTGCTCAAAATCATTCTTGTCCTGAAAAATAACTAAAATTATTATTCTTTTCTCTTCATCTGGATATCACCTTGTTCTTGCACATAGGGACCAAAGTGCTCTTCCTCCACTCCTTTGGTATATTCATAGATCTCAAAATCTCATTAAAGAGCTCAGTAAGCCACACAATTTCTTGCTTTCTCATGCATTTCCAAATTTTAATAGAGATACTATCAAGGTCAACCATTTTACTGTTATCCATATTCTTAAGACCTTTTCTACTTCTTCAACTTGAATTCAACAATAATATCCCAAATTTAGTTCATTCGGTTGGGTTTCTTATTCTTCTGTATTTTCAATTGCTCCTTGTACATCGTTAAAAAGTTTATAAAGAAAAATTTTTTCTGTCTGTCTTTGAATTCTACCTATATTGATAGAGTAGGCAAAAATTAGGGTACAATGAAATTTAAAAGTGCATCATGTGTGTGATTATACTTTCAATATAATTGTGGATTTTGTGAGACTGTCACCCCACAAAAGAATATTTCTTAGTCCATGATTGATTTTGATTTACAATGCTCTCAACACCAATACTATTTTGGGTATTCTAAGGAAGTGAGGAAAAGAAAGAGATATTAGTACCTGAGACTCTGCAATAGTGAGAACCATGGGTAGAATCATCGGCTGTATCACCACATTCCTAAGTTCAGCACAAAGTGGTGGAAGGACCTGTATGGAATTTTATTTGTCCCCAATTACATTAATGAGAATAGTGAAAAATAAGTCAAAGTTCAAGAGAATTCAGAGTAAAGAAGCAAGAGCATTTAATCACATATTTGGGAAAAAGAACATAACATGGGTTAAATATACACAAAAATTTCATTGCGGAAGAACATACCTTGTATCGCAATACACGGGAATCAAAATCTTTCCACATGTCTGACAGTGCTTTTAAGAACTCTGACTTTTGCATGTTATCTCTTTCCTGAAGGAAAAGAAGACACATTATGAAGAACTTCAAATATGAAATTTGCATGTTATCAATTCCATGATGCTAACAAGCTAAACTAAAACAATCTTACAAGCATGTGGTCAAGGAAGCGTAGAGCACGCAACCTAGTATCATTTCGAAAAAATGGTGAGCCTGCAAAAATAAGAAGCATATGCCCTGTTCAGTTTATGATGATGACTATGATCATAAAGGAGCCAAGAAATACAGTAAATGAGCTAAATAGTAACATCATGTTCAGTGGGCCATCCGAAGGCTACAACAACCAGCAGAGATAATATATCAATCGCTATTTTCAATGGTAACTGTTTGATTATGAGTAACTTAATCCTGAAGAATTATATATCTAAAATCCTAGTCAATCTTCAAGCACACCAACACCCCATATGAGTATGTCAATTTTTTAAATTCATTTATGCTCAAGTCTAAATCACTTTTACTTCTTTTACTTTTACTCATGTTTGCATTTTGCAGGTTTATGGCTCTGTCAAATGACATGCAATATGTTAGAAATGCTGATGGTGACAGTGTCTATGGGTCTTTTTTGGGTTAGTATGTCCAATTTTTAAATTTCATCAATCCTTATGTTCAAATCTTTATTTCTTTTACTTTTATTCAAGTTCATTTTGCATGTTTATGGCTTTTTGTCAAATGACATGCAATATGTTAGCATACTGATCTGAGTCTGAGTAATTGACACGTTTGGTTTATGTTGATGGTTTGATCTTTCTGAGCCCAAATCTGACCAAAATCAATCACTGCTCAGCCTTATTTGTCATGTTAGTTTTACAGAATCGAACTTAAACTACAACAACAATTTCCTGACCACAAAAAAACACCACAATTTTGAGTTACTCTTGTAACTTGAAATACTAAGAGTAGACCATAATAAGCTTATAAACAGGAGTTCTGATCTCATATGAATAGTCATGACTCATGAATCATGACCCTTTTATCTTTAACAAAATGCTGCAGCTGTAGTTTTTAGGTGGGTCTCAGGCTTATCAAAAGATCTTAAATGTTATTGAAGGAGGTTTGCAAGCATTTTTCAATAATCAAGTAATGCTTTACCTAATCTCTGGATACACAATAACAGTAGGTAAACACTTCTATTGAAATTACAGAGTTTTGGTCAAAAGGAGGTGCTCAATAATATTCTGAATTAATGATATTAGATTGATACCATGGTTTTCATGCCCAAATTATGGCAGAGTGACCAGCACTAAAAATGCTACAGCAGGTACCACGGGAAAAGCCACTATCTGAGATACATAACCAAAGGCCAAGAATGATACAATGGAATTGAGTTCATTGTAACTAACTGCTGACATTTGGGCCAATTATCTTATAATACTACACCCCAAAAAGTTTCACGTTGTACTGAAGGTGAATTTCAAATAAAAAAAATTGTCCTTTACGAATGATCATGCAGCAACCGACTTTCACTCCTTCCTTTCATCATTTGTCCCTCAGCATATTTGAAATTGCTTAATCTTACATGTTTTCAGGACAGTTATTTTCACCACACCCGAAACACAAGGCAATGTAACCTTTTCATGCAATTCAGCTTCTAATAGCCTTTGGAGTGCTCTTACCCTGCTGTCAAAAGTCCCATTGGTCAACTGGTTGAAGAATTCATCACTAAGCTGGCCCCACCTGGGGTTGTATACAAGTCCAAGATTCAATTTTCATATGTAACAGTTTTGGAAAATGGGCAACTCCCATTCACTAAACCACCTTCATTGTCTGAGAAACCACTTTTTTTGTTTAGTAATTAATTCTTATCATCAATTCTTCAGGCATAATCCATCACATAGTTACCAAATACATGATACAGGTATGCAGTTTGTGTAGGTACACAGTTCATTTACATTATTATTGGCCTGCTTAAAGAGAACCCAGTACATGGTACGTGGTATAGTGAATTTGGTACATGGTACACTGGGTCAATGAAAGAATTTGGTAATAACAATTCATCATCTAGTGGATGTAACTTCATGTCAGCCCTCATCACTCCCTTCAACCCGTTCAAGAAGATTCTCCAAGAGATTATGGGTCTGTGCAACACACTCACATGGGTCCTGCATAGTGCTCAAATAGCTACCTATAATCTTCAACCAATATGGTTTGCTTCAACCCATGAGTGAGACAACATGATCTGGAGAAATTTTCCAGACAAGTAGCTGGACAGCTGCAATAAGTGGAACAGCCCCCAGAAACTACAACAGAGTCAAAACAGAAGAACAGTGGTGGGATTACATTGCTAAATATGGTTTGATACCATATCGTTGATATTGTAGGATTAAGGTTTTGGTGGAAAAGGTAAAGATGACAAAGAAAGGAGGCTCACAGTAATATTCTGAATGAATGGTATTAGATTATGTTCGATGCAATATATGATACAAAGTTATGCCTATTTATACTAGTGTACTACTATTAGCATTAGTGTAGACCAATGAAACCACTAACCTAACAAGACTACTAACATAATAACAATTCTAATATTCTATGTTCTAACAACTACAAGTGTTGTCGGTCAAGGCAGCCAACTCACAAGTCATCAATTGTGAAAGTGTAGAATTATTACTTGTTGCCACATCTGACATGATCAAGACCTTCCTCTTCAGATCAGACACCAAAAAATTTAATGAATGAATATGCATGAAAATTTCATTCAACAAATGGAGAAAATGTATTGATTCTCCAAGCTATCCTTACCTGTAAAATCCATTGCTGTTGGCCTGAAAGACTCATTTGTAGAGAGCATCTTTTGCAAGTCAGCAACCAGTTCCGATGGGACAGATGAAAATGCATCACTGGATAAGTAATTCAAGGTATTCATGTACTGCATAAGTACAAAACCACAATTTCTTATTACCTTGTAATGAATAAAATAACATAGCCTACATTGTTGTAATCATGTGACAAATTGAAACTAACCATTTCTTTCTTTATTTCTTCTATTGAAATATATAAAATGTATCCTCAATGAACGAAGAAGAATTTTGTAGCATGGTTTTATCCAATTACACAGGTGGCATCTAGTGAAATGTATTCAATCATTAATAAAAATATATTCTCTCTTTTAGAGACAAGACGCATGCAACCATCACTGAATGTCTATTTAGAAAGTTTTGGAATATTGATAACTTTAAATCAATGTAACTTAATTAAGAATTGTTAGTGTTGACTTTGATTATTGTACTACAGTAGTATTTTAGTATTTTTACATATTGAAAATGACACACCTAGGATACAGGATACTAGCAAATATGTTGCTAACTAGTTTAGAAACACAAGATTTAATCTGGGCCACAATAAACCTCTTTTCACAAGTTGTGCCAGTTTAAGATTCTTTTGTACAAATGAAGCTCATCTGTTTCAACTACCATTAACCAGTATGAAAAAAGTAGAAAAAAGGATTTGGATTACCATCTTCACATTGTTGTGGCAGTCAAACAAAGGCTTGCGAGCAATTAAATGGTAGGCAAGGCATCCAAAACTGAAAATATCAGATGAGCACCCAGCTGAAGGCATGGTGCTCCTCACCAGTTCAGGAGCAGTGTAATTAAGTGATGGCTGAAGTGGCAAAACAGAGTCCTCAACATCATATTCCTGTATAGCAGTCATAGTGAAATAAGGTATATGCCATTTAAGCAAAACTTACTTTACTCCTGAGAATGAGAATAAGATACAAATATCACAAAGAAGGATTTATCACTTAGAAAGGATAACTTTATTTTGCCTTGTTAAAAATCATCGATTAAATGCAGAAGCTACGAACACAATCAAGAAAAGCATACGTCACAAGGGAAAATCCAGAATAATCACAACAAGAGTATATAAAGGTTACTAGAAGTTATAACTTTCAGCTAAAGCAGAAATTTGCGGCTAAGAAGAATTGAAGGAAGAAAAAAATAGAGATCTTGATAGAGCAGAAAACATACAACATGAATTGATTGCAAAAGAATTGCAATCTACAATATTATATGATTGGCAATATAACACTGAATTGTATCAATTAGATATAAAAAAGAAGAATGGGCGTTGGATGAAAGAGTAAATTAATGACAACATTACAGTATTTAACGCATCAAATATGTCAAGTAAACAAAGTTAATACAGTAAATCATAATGTATCTAGTGATCCACTCACAGCATAATGGAAGGGTTGCAGATTAGATGAGTCACCAGAGGTCTGAGTAGCAGAAATGGCAAAACCAAATCCAGCAAGTTTCCAAGCTCCACTCAAGGTGATCAGAATGTTCTGCAAAGTATAAAATTTGCGTTCAATGAACCCAAAACCTAATAAGCATCAACTGTTATAGGTAGAATACGATACCACAGCAAAACTACCGAAGAGCAAAACATACTTAAAGATTAAATGAAGGTGATATTCAAAAACACATAGTCGCCGCTCGCTGACACAACAAAATCCCCAAAGTAATTAACTGCTTTGTACCATTTCTAGTTAGATGCCCCTCGCAGGCATTATCATGTCAAGACTTAAGTACCACATTGACCATTTTATTCAGACTCATAACAAATAACAATAAAAAGGGGGCCAATAATGAAGTCAAAGTAACGAAAAAGTCTGACAGGGAAAAGAGAAAAAGTGTGACCTCAGGTGACAAAGCTCGATGAATAAGATGAGCATGGTTGTGAAGAAAGTCCAAGGATTCTGCCATCTGTAGTAAACCATGTTTGACCTCCAAAAGTCCCATTTCCTGCAAAGTAAACAGAAAAACAAGAATTAGCAACAGAAGGAGTAGATCGAGTGGAATCAGTAGATGGCGGAACAAAACAACAGTGATTCACCATTCCCCTGAGATCTTTAGGAAGATTAGGAATATTGTCAACATTGCCAAGAGTATTGGCGACGGAAGCAAACAAGGGTTCGGTGACCATAGCCATGGCATTCTTGCTCTCGTCGAGGGCCTGAACGACGTGAACGATCCCAGGATGTCTGAGACGCACGAGCTTAGCCGCGTCGGTGCGAACCAAATCTAAAAAGGAATCCTCAGCGGCTTTGGTGAGGCCAGCACGCATTCGGGCCTCGGAAAGAGCGCGTTTGTCTAATACCCACACACATACAACCGGGTATTGGTGCTGACGCGAGGGATCACGCGCCCTGGCCGAGTAGAGCCTCCACGCGAGGCCAGGCCCAGCAGAACCGATCTGGTGTAGAAGGTCGTAGTCTTGAAGTGGCTTGGGTCCTGTCACCTCCTGCACCGTTGTCTGCACTGTCTTCTCAATCACCGCTGCGGTCTTCGCCAATGCTTGGGTTAGGGTTTTCATATTCAGCGACATTTTCCCTCTTCTACGGCACAGCTCCAATTCAATTCACACTTCCAATTTGGATTAATGGATTTCAGATTCTGGCTGTGCCCTGATCACCGCAACTTCCACTTCTCTGTCTTTTCCCTCTTTCTATTTCTATTTCTCCGGGTTATATAAGTCATCTTCCTTCGCCCGTTCCTTTTCGTTTGGTCAATTTTCTCATCCTTCTTCCTTTAAGCTTTCATTATGCTTTTCTTTATCAAATTTACATTTACCTCTTTAAAAATAAAGAGAAACGTCAAATAAAATCAAGTAATATTTTTTATCATTATTAAATTTAAATGAAAGTGTTCATATAAATAATTTTAAATTAGTTATAAAAATCTTTTATTTAGATAACACAATCAAATTTTAATATGGCGTGCTGATTAGTTTAATAAGAGGAGGGAATGAAATAGATTTTAACAAAGGAGAAAGAGAAAAAAAATGTAATTTTAATAAAAGATAAATTATTCTACTTGATTCATAAAGAAAAAAATGTAAAATAAATAAATTTACTATTATATATTTATAATGATTATATCTATAATATATGATACATAGAAAGTTTAATGAAATATTGTAACTTTGTAAAAAACTTCTTTGACACTTTTGATCATCCTTTCTATTTTCAAAAATTTTATTTTATTCAAAAAATTTAAAATATTAAATAATTTGTAATTATTACATGTTAAGTTCATTTATTCATCTTCATTTCTTATATTCGCACCTTATATTAAAATTAATTATAAGGCATTACATGGGAAAGGAAATTGGAACCTTAGAAAAAATCTTGTAGTCACCCATCTAGTTTCAACTTTTCTTTATCCATTTCATATGTTTTGTATAGCTGAAAGTGCGTCTCCAACGTTCCTTATCATTACCATTACAATACTTGCATTTCAACAGAGCAAATGTTAACTAACGCAAGACAGCTATCGTTTCCTCTTTCTTTTTTTGTGTCTTCATGCTTGACTAAGCTTCTTTTTTTCCTTTTTCGTGATTAGATTATATGTCAATATTTGTGTTTTATACATTAATAACTCATGAATCTTTTAGTTGCTTGCACACTTTTTTTATGCATTATTTCATTATTCTGCCAAAACAAACATTAACAATCATTTCTTCTTTAACAAAATCATGTTTTATCTCACTTTTTTGCTTTCTTTCATTCTGTTGTTTTTTTCTATAGAATGTGAATGTGGAAGGTTTCATATTTTTACTAAGTTGTTACAATATTTCATTAATATTGAATTTTATAACACTCATGACTAATTTTTGTCCTATTTTTATTTTATTTATCAAAATTTGATTGTTCCATGCAACTTAGAGTCCATCTGTTCAACCATAAGTCAGTTTTCATCTCCTTTTTGTGATTCCTTTCATCATATTTTTTTCTTCAAGGTTCTACACTTCCAGATTGTTCAACACACTTATTTCTACATGTTTATAAAAAGAGAGTTATTTTATTGTTCAACAGTGCAAGTTTTAAAACAAATCTTGCCATTACTTTATATATATTTGCTTTTGTGAAATAATTTTACTATGGACTTTGTTTTTAATGTTTACTTCCTTATCTTTTTTCACAAGAAATCCTTCAAATGCATGTAAATTCATATATGAAATTATAAGGTTTTGTATATTTAATGAACGTGATAAGGTAGTAGTACATATAAAGTTAATCATTTATTTTTCTTCAGTATAAATATGATACATTAACATCTATATTGATTAATGCACAGGGTATTAGTGAAATTAATCCCAAATAATATTAAAGATTGGTGCGCTGGAATAAAATCAATGAAAGTTAAGGGATCATATTAATAATATCTTATATATGAAAACTCAAAAAATTGGTAAAAAGTTATTCTTAACAAATGGGTAGAAGAATCTCTAAATTTTTTTTTATTATATAGTCCTTGTTTATGTGTGTTTAAAATTTTTCCATTACCACTTTTAATCATTTTTATAAGGAAAGATGATATGACCAATCAAGTATAAAATATATAACTTGTGAAATTGATTAGAGCCTCAAACATTAAAGTTAGAGTTTTTCAATTACATTAACTCATTACAACACTATTGAAAGCCAATTGATATTTTCTTATCCCTGCATCTTAGATTTGTGTTTTTTGTTCAACAGAATATTAATATCATTTTTAATCTGGTAAATTATACCTAGGAGATTGTTGCAAAAATTGCTATATGGTGCGATTCATCCTTGGCAAGGTCCAAATAAAATATCAAACGAATGCAATATTTCCTTTAATGAAAATGTAAATCATCTTATATTATTTACATAATCATATATAATAAACTTTACAAAGTTTGAACATTTATTACAATGTTTAATTTATATTTTAAAAGTACCTTACCCATTAAAATAAAGTAACATGATGAAGTACTTATTTACTTTGTTTTCGTATAAATTTTTTATAAATATGGTTTATTTGATAAAAAAATTTTAAAAAAACTGTTAGATTAACTAATTTTATATTTTATGAAGACTTATTAAAACTTTCAAGATGTTTGACACTTTGTGTGAATGAATCTTGACTCATATATAAATAGATATTAAACTTTTATTGAAAAATAAAGAGTGTTTGACAAGTACTGTGTTAAAAGGAAGAGTAAAAGATGATAAATAAACACTCAAACTTTAAATTAGAAAACTAAAAAGTCTTTAATAAGTGTTATACTCTAAATAAAAATAAATCTCAAACAAATATTGTACTTTAAATGAGAAAGGTAAATAATGAGCTTCAATTCAAAAGGTGAAATCAAAATTATAAGAACTTATAAACGCAAAAACAATAAATATAATAAAAAAAAAACACAGAAGCAAGTAATATTAAATTTATGTGGTTGCAAATTCAAGGAATACAATAGATAAATGACCTCTGGAATGAGATAAATACAAAGTAGGTGATATATAGTGGGAGTAACGAGTTAAAAAAATATTAAAACATAATAAAAAGATAATGAAAGGTGTAAAATTAGAAATTAATGAGATAAGATAAAAAAAGACGTATAAGCTTATAAGATTAAATAAACATAAAGATTTATAAAGTATGTAAGTATGATTAATTTATCATACAACGTAAATTAAGCATTACGAGTTAAATAAAGTGACATGTTTAAAACTTGCAATTTGACCTACTAAGATTAGGTGGATTAATTTGATAGAATTAAACTTATATTATTCCTAAATTTGAAATATTTAACTAAATTTTATTAATTCAATTGATATACTCCTATACTGAGTTATTTTTTCATGCTTTTTATTAAATATAATATAATTTATTTTATTTTTAATATAAAAAATAAAATAAAATATAAACTAAAATATATAATTTTTATAAAGAAAATGCTAATGAATACTTTTAAAACATTAGTTAAGTAATTTAAAGTAAATTTTTTATTAAAAAAATGTAAAAAACACTCATCTTGTACTTTTTAATGTATTTTAATATATATTTTATAAAAAATTTATTATTTATTTTTTTCTTAAAGAATATCCTCAGCACGCTTAGTTAGCAAAATCCTTTTTATAAAGTTAGAAGTGAATAAAATATTTTTAAAATTTCCATAACTAAAATACGTTCCTAATAATTTTCGAGTTAATCGAGGGGACCAGACACAGACAGGTGCACGTGTCATGGTTTGCAGTAGTTTCCATTAACTGTTACTTGTTGGTGAGTCTCTTTTCGGGTTCTAAATGATGAAAAGTATGTTGTTGTTGAGTTCTTTGTTTCCCTTAACGGGTTCTTCTTTCCCGTGTACTATACTTGAGTGAGTATTGGCTTCAACATGGGCGCCGCCAAAGAAGAATTTCTGAGAGAGTTTGGTGAACATTATGGGTATCCCAACGGCCCCAAATCCATTGATCATATTCGAGCTACTGAATTCAAGAGATTACAAGGTCACACTCATGGTTGCTTCATCTTCTTGTGTATCAAGTTAAGAAGTTCCGCTCCGATCAACAACTGTGCGATTGTGAGTGGGTACTTCTTTTCTTTTTCGTTTTGGATTTTCCTGCTTTACCCCTTTTGCTACTCGATTTTACAGATCTTGTATACTTGGATCATGCGGGGGCAACTTTATACTCTGAACTGCAAATGGAATCAGTTTTCAATGATTTCACAACTAACGTATATGGAAATCCTCGTATCCTATTAAGATTGATGATAATCAAAGTGAATTTATGTAAATTAGTAGTTGACACTGAGTTTATGATGTGAAATTCCTTAATCTTATTACTAGATAGCCAAAGTGACTCCAGTTCTGCAACTCTTGAGATTGTGAAGAATGCCCGCCAGCAGGTACATGTAAAATTTAATTATTAAGCATCTTAACCATCTTCTTTGTAATTAAATAATGATAAATTGAGATTTGATTCTGGGTTGATGAGTATTATATAGGGAAAAATTGCTGTTGATATTTTTATGCAAACATTTGTTAATCTCTTCCCCATGGAAGATAGTATAGGAAGGAGTACTAAAGCTCAATGGGTCACTGCATGTCATTACTTTGCATGGGGTTTGCCTTGTATTGCTTTGGTTGACTTGGGTGGGCCATGTTGTTGACTTGGGTGGGCCATGTTGGCTCACCCAATTAGTTGTGTCCAATTACCAGTTAGTTGTTCAGTACAAAATTGCTATTGGTATTCCTCTTTTGTACTTTTGATATCTGTTCTAGAAATTTCTACTTTTGCACTGATTATTGATATTGAACTATCCGTTGTACAGGTCCTTGACTACTGCAATGCATCTCCCAGAGACTATAAATGTATATTTACTTCTGGGGCAACTGCGGCACTGAAGCTGGTTGGAGAGGCTTTTCCATGGAGTTGTAACAGTAATTTTATGTATACAACAGAAAATCATAATAGTGTTCTTGGAATAAGAGAGTATCCTGTCTGATAAAATAATGATAAGTTATTCAATTTTATAATAATTGCCTTTGGCTCACCTCAGGAAAGTGCAGGGTAGAAGACGTAATGGTATTCTAGTGTTTATGGTCATCTCACAGAGCTGTTGTAAGGAAAAGGAATGTATATTCCATGCAGTCACTGTTCAATATATTGCTGTTCAGATGATAATATGCCTTTTAAGTTTAGCTCAACGGGGTAAATCTTAGCATTAGGTGCCTAAATGTCATTAAGATATTTGATATTTCTTTTGGCCTTGATGTGACCGAATTCCATTTTTTTTTCAAACCATTTTTCTGTTCAGCGGGACTTGAGGACTTCACTGTTTTTATATAATTTATTTTCTAGTGATTTTTTTATACTTTTTTGAGTTTGGATTCAAAGAATGCCTTATCTCTTCAAATTTTATTTTATTTTTTTAATATAATCTTCTTTTTGCAATAACACTGCTTTAGTAGAATGTTCTTGTCACTTTCTAATAAATATAAATGTCTTTTTAATTTATTCCATTATGATTGCTATATATTAGATGATGAATGACACCATTCTGTATACCTCCTTAACTAGTATTAGGTATGCTCTAGATCAAGGAGCAGCAGCCATTGCAGTAGATATTGAAGAAGATATACATCCTGGAATAACAGGTGAAATAATTTCTACAAAGATATCACCGCACCAGGTACAAAAGAGAGAAGTAACTGGATTGCTGGAGGGAGAGCAAACAGGTAAGTCTTAAGGCCATAGATATGTTTCTGGGCTTTAGATGATTGTCTTAGATCTGTTTGTTCAATGCAGGTGCTGCGTATAATTTGTTTGCCTTTCCCTCAGAGTGCAATTTCTCAGGGTTTAGATTTGGCCTAAACTTAGTGAAGATTATCAAGGAAGACTCAAGCAAGATATCTGGAATTTCTTCAGTTTGCCAGTAATATACATCATTATCTGTCTTATTGACTCATTATATATGGCCTTATGTCTTTTGTTCAAATAACATGGAAAAATGACTTGACTAATATTTAACAATTTGACAGTTGACACTACAGATCAGATATATAGCTTGTATTGTATGCCAAATTGATTTTTCCATGCCACTTATTACTTGCTTGTATGTTCTCATTCAAAATATTCTGTATGTTGAAAAGAATGTATGATATTAAAGTATTTAAATAAACTTTAACCTTTTGTGCAAGTATAGTTTGCACTTTTTTATATGCTAGCTTCCTAAATACAAGAGGTGCAGGCAGTGCAGCAATTGAGGCTTTGGGGTTCGTGTGTACATGTGTATATTTCCATATGATACATTCCTGAACACTTCTGTGTTATAGTAATCATGGTTTCTGGGTTTGTTTTTACTGTTTTGTAGAATATCTTGATGCAACAATGAGAAGAATCCTGTACACAGGAACTTTATAATTTTACTATTTTAGTGCTTGGTAATTTTATTTTTGATAAATAAACATTTCGTTGAAAAAGAATGGAAACACAAATGTAAGATTCTAAGAAATCCTGAAAAATTATACCAAGAACAAATGAAAAAAAAAAAAAAAACATATAACACAACATGCCAATCTAGGTACTGTAGATCTACCAAAGTCACTGCCCTAAGAAGACCATTAGTAGAACACCATTAGTTCTTTGTTTTTTACATGCTTTTCCTTTTACATTGTTTTACATGCCCTTTCTAATATGGTGGAGATCCCCAAAATTATGAAAGACTACGTAGATGGATTACTTTGTTTTTTTTTTTTTTTACTCCACTCTGATAGACCCTCAGTAAGACAGGTTTACATTAGGAGAAATAAAAGCTGTAACAGGGGATAATTACTGATAGGCTGTTAGTTAGGTGGGACAGTTAAGCCTATAAATAAATGTAACAAGGGAGAATAAGGCAGGAAAAAGGTTTAAGAAAAAGACTGAAATTGGAGTGTACTAGGTCCCTTGAAAACCCAGAATTAGAAACCATATTGTATCTTCCTTTCTAAGTTCAATTTCAGTTTCTCATTGTAACTGAGTTGAAATCCTAGGTTTTATCAATAAAGAATCATTCTTTTCTGTAAACTGAGGGTACATGTCTCTATCACACTCTCTTTTTCTGTGTATTTGTGTAATGGGTGTGTGTGTGTGTGTATGGGGAGAGAGAGAGAGAGAGCTTTATTTATCTGTGGAAATTACTTAAAGAATCAATGATTGCATATTTCCTTATCTGCTTATGTGTTCTTTTTGGTTTTATAAGAAATGGACAATGGATGGTGTTAATTGATGCTGCAAAGGGATGTGCTACAATGCCAATTGATTTGTCTAAGTATCCTGCAGATTTTGTTGTTATCTCATTTTACAAGGTATAAGAGTATATACTTTGATTTTGTTTTGATCAAGGACTGATTTGGAAGTTGATGTTTTTTCTTCTGCATTTCTGTTAGCTGTTTGGCTATCCAACTGGGCTTGGAGCTCTCATTGTTCGAAATGGTAAGCTACTGGTTATGAACAATGGATATATTCTAGTTTTGTTCTGTCTTCATGATTCGATAATTTTTTGCACCTTGCCTGGAACTATTTTTCATTCTTTTATTTTCTTCATCAATCTCAATGCCATTTAAGTACTGGAAATTGTCTATGTTTTTATATATCACTTGATGATATTGTTTGATTAATTCATTGTTTGCTATCCTGTCCTATGCATTCTGTTGATGCATCATGTCTTGTCTCACTTTTAGCATGAAACCTGTGTCTTATGGACATTAATTTGACTCTGCAAAAGTTTGTCTGTTATTGATTATCTTTTACATTACAGATGCTGCCAAGTTACTGAAAAAGACTTATTTTAGTGGAGGTTTGTGGCTTAGCATTTACTTGCTTCTTCGTGGTTTATACTTAGTTATTTGATTGGTCAGACCCATCATAGGAACGGTTGCTGCATCAATTGCTGATATTGATTTCATTAAAAGAAGGGAAGGTATTGAGGAACTGTTTGAGGATGGAACTGTTTCATTCTTGAGCATAGTATCTCTCCGCCATGGCTTCAAAATCCTGAATTCGTTAACTGTATCAGCAATATCACGGTATGCAGAATTGGATAACTATATAAAATATCCAGTTTCCTAAATGAACTAATTATCATAATATCATTTACCATTTGAAATTTTTGATAGTTGTATATTTTAGTCTTGTTGATTGAATGACTGATTTCACTTGTTGCTTATGTTTTTCAACATCTTCTCAAGAAAAAAAAATTGACTATAATCATGAAGTATATACATAATAGATATGTCAATCAGAGTTATTCTTAGCAAGTGTTAGCGTTGCTATAGTGGATATGTGATGTTTGAATTCATATCCAATTTCATGCAAGCTGTGATATTCTGGCAGTAAATTATTCAAATTAGTTACTCAAATGCTTAAATGTTCGGCTGAAAGTCTAGATTGTGTTTTTTACTTGCATTTCTTGTAGTAGTAATTAGCATTGAATGTAATTTATTCTAATGTTTGGTCCTTTAAGTTGTTCCAACATGATTTGCTTTGGATTTTTATGTTTTAAAGCATGCAAAATTTGTGGCCTTGTAGACATACAACTTCTCTTGCCTTGTATACAAGAAAAATGCTTTTGGCCTTGAGGCATGGCAATGGATCTAGTGTGTGCATCCTCTATGGACATCATAATTCAATGGTTAGTTTGTACTCAATTTGTGATCCTATTTATAGTTTTATATGAACTAGTTATTGGTGCCTTAACAGTTGTGAGATTTATGGACATTGGTTGGTTGGTTGATCCTTTTATTTTTGGTTTCATTGAATTATTTTCTTTCTTTTTCTCTTGAAAACTGTTTTCCGTAATGAAACATACTGATAGATTTAGGACTCTTAAAACCATAGTCTTACAACATTAGTACTCAGAAACGAGGGGAGGATAAGAAACCAAAATGAACGTGAGCGAAGGAATCTTAAATGATAGGGGATCCTTGGAAGAGAGTTTCTTTTGGTTCTCCTTTACTCTGCCCTTTTCTCCTCTAGCCTGGATATATTGATCTGGTCTCTTTATCTTTAGGTTGGGGGGGATGTGCATTTTGTTTTTCAATTCCCAACTCTTGTTGAATACAATAACATTCTACGTTCATTGTTGAGATCCCACATCAATTACATATATGGCCAAAGTATAACTTATAGAAATGAGACAATTTTCACCTTACTAGTTACCTTTTGGAATTTAGTTAAACCCAAAGTCCAAATTTATGATGGTATTTGAGTCTGTTGTAGATTCAATAATCAGCCACCCTTTACTGCAAAAAATAAAAATACAAATCTGGGCCCATGGATTTTTCCAGTACAATTAACATGGCCCCTTGGATTCTTCAGTGCAATTTACCTGGTGTGCAGTCTATTTGATCCTGCAGCTTTCCTAGTGCAATTAAGAGAAAAAACCCGAAACTTAGTCATACAATTTCTATGCTCCAAATGTCCCATCTTGAGCGTGAAAGGGGTATTTAGATCCCACATCGATTACAGCAATTACTAAAGTAGAGCTTGTAAAGGTTAAAACAATATTCACATTATGAGCTAGGTTTTGGAGTTGAGTTAGGGCCAAAGCCCAAATTTAAGATTCATAAACTTTGTTGGAGGTTCAAAGCTCCCTCTAAGGTTAAGTCTTTTTGTTTAGTAGCATGTAATAAATTAATAGTAATGACATATTGCTAGTTCGTAGACCACACATGGCTGTAAGAATGTTGGTTGTAGATAATATCCCTATCTCTTAAACCTATGATATAGGCATTGTAATGGTATTAGGATTTGAATTGTTTCCTCTCTCCCTTTGGTGTTGGCAGTTTGTTCAATGGTTCAACCTCTCTGAATTACTCAATCTCCCTCTTGTCTGAAATCCCTAAATCCCCCTCATCTCAACCTAACCGAATCACTTGATATCTCTCTGAGTTGACCCCTCTCTCAGATATCCTTGATGGGTTGAGAGCTCTCTGCTGTCTGCCACTGCAAATCTACTTTTGAATTCTCTCACAGGTTGCAGTTAACTTCGCTGAAGCTTTCTGCTTTTTGGTTTAAATTAGACTTCTTTTATGCATTTTATCTGAAATACATTTCATAAATTTTGGGGTGGCGTCTCTGTCTCTGTTTATGCTTTTTTTTTTCCTTTTAATAATTACTGTTAAATATAAAATAAATATATTAAATATACAATAACTATAAAATAAATATAAAAAATTTCCTTGAATTCTAGTAGTATTATTAAATGTATTAATTATATTATCATACTTTTATGTTAAAATTATATTTATATTTTTTTATAGGATCTTATGATTCATGCATTATTTATGATTTCCCATCCTTAGTAATATCTCGAATTTGTCAACCTTGCTCCAAATGTCCAGTCTTGGGTGTATGGTGGGTCTGTTAAGATGTCCCATAGTAGCTTGAAATGTGGTTAAAGAAATCATTATAATACTTCTCCAATCATCCCATATTGAGCTAGCTTTTGGGCTTAAGCCTAGTCTATTTATTTATAATAGTTTTTTTTAAAACTACTATTTCTGAATTTTGAGAAAAACACTAAATTTTCTCTTTTAGGGGTTTATATACTTTTGCTAAAAAATTTGTCTAGTTATCAGGAAACTTTTTAAATGCATTTTTAATTTAAAAAGAGCATTATTTGTTCTTAAGAAAAATACTATGAAAGTCACTTAAATGTTCTAACATTTTGGGGGTATATGAAAAATGACAAGGATAGAGTGACTTGTTTTCATTTACCTATGAAGCAGAATCAAATCTATCATCCAACTATGTATATATTAAAGAGTTATTTCACATTTGGAGGAGCTAGTTCCTTGATTGGTTTTTTATATTTAATCCAATTTATCTGCTGAAGTTTGGTCGACTAAAGTTTTATTGATCACTTTTCTGCCCAAATTAGAATTTTTAGATTACCCTGCATGCTACTTGAATATTATTTTGTATACCATAACTTTTAGTTACATGTGTTGGAATTAGTTAGAGCAGTTAGTACAACATTTGAAAACAATAGGAGCCTAGGAAATGACATACTTTTTGTTGTTATTGTAAAAAAAAGGGTATTTACTGCACACACAAACATACTGATGTGCGAAAGCATATACAGGCAGTGATAGGTTACTCAAGCAATGCCATTTATTCTCCTACTCTATTACCATCTTTATGAACTTGGAACTGGTTTATTCTGTTTTTATTTTCATCCAGGAATTGTGTGAGGAAATGGGTCCAATAGTTTCATTCAACTTGAAAAGGCCAGATGGCTCTTGGTATGGGTACCATGAAGTTGAAAAGCTAGCATCACTTTCAGGAATTCAGCTAAGGGTATAAATTATGGCTTTTTTCTTGTTGAATTTTTCTTTTGGTAATTTGATGAGGTCATCTTGGTAAAATATTTATTTATTTGTACTTTTGCCATACTTCTGCATTAAAGTTGTTGATTAGATGCTGATTTTATATTTTTGTATTTGCTATATGTTTAGACAGGATGCTTCTGCAATCCAGGTGCATGTGCAAAATACCTTGGCTTGTCTCATTTGGATCTTATTTCAAATACCGAGGTATTTCCATAGGTGCTAACAAATGACTTATGTTGGTTTATCTATGTTATGAGTGTATAACATAAACAATGATAATGATAATTCTGTATTTAGGCTGGTCATGTTTGTTGGGATGATCATGATATAATCAATGGTAAACCTATTGGAGCTGTAAGAGTATCCTTTGGCTACATGTCAACATATGAAGATGCCAAGGTTTGAAATCTTGGGACCATTTTGTATTTTTATTTAAATTTTCAAACCATTTCAAGAAATCTTCTGGTTCTTGCTTCATTTTTATTTTATTCATGAGTAACCAATACTTTCTTAATATAGAACACAGGCATCATATTTAGTTAAAACAAGGTTAAATTAATTTCTAGGTCCCTGAACTATTTGAAAATTTTTAAATGAGTTCCTACACTTCAAAAGTTTGTGTCCCTAAACTTTTAAATCATTCTTTAATTGTGACCCAGGCCATATTTTTGTTAGGATTCCCTTAAATGGAGGGACCTAATTAAAAGTTTTCAAATAGTTTGGGGACTTAAATGAATAATACTTGAAATTTTGAATTTTATATTTATATGCATTATAATTTATGTGTATGTATAGAAGTCTAATTTTAATATTTATATGAGAGAATATCTTTTAATAATTACATAGATAATGACAAATAATTACAAGGATAATGTCAATAAATAAGTACAATAAATCATAATAATTATGAGATATTCTCAATACCCCTTTTCAATCTAGTGAATATATTTATCATTTGCAAAGTGCGTGAAAGATCTCGAAATCACATAGCTATCAATCCCGAGGTGAACATATTTGATAGTTGATATTTGGGAGGGACATAAGTGACAACTAAGAGACCACTATCTAGTATCTCTTTAATGAAGTGTCGATCAATCTTCATATGTTTTGTCCTATCATGTTGGACAAGTTATGAGCTATGTTGATGGCAGACTTGTTATCACACAACACTTTTGTGGAACCAGTGAATTTTAATTTGAGGTTGTTCATCCATAGAAGTTCACACACTCCTTCAGCCATAATCCAGAATTCAGCTTCAGCACTTGATTTGGCCATAACATTTTGTTTTTTGCTTTTCCATGTTCTAGATTTCCTCCTATAAACACAATATCCTGAAGTAAATCTTCTATATACAATAAAACCTGTATAGTCAATATTTGTATATATCTCAAAGGAGACTCCTCCCTTTTAAAGAGAGTGTGTCGTCTAGGACTTCCTTTCAGATACTGGAGAATCTTGTTCGCTGCTTGTAAATGTCTTTTATGTAGATCATGTATGAATTGGTTGACAATGCTAGTGGCATATGCAATGTTGGGTCTAGTATGTATCCTAAGTACAACATAGCTTGAGTAAATCTCATGAACCAAGCACAAGGAGACTGCTTGAACTTATATAGAGCTTTTTTCAATCTACACACTTTGTTTCCACAATAATGGTACCGAACCTTGGGGGAATATCCATATATAGTTCTCCTAAGTCTCCAAGAATACATTTTTTACATTAAACTGATACAAGCTCTAACTAAAGTATACTGCTAATGAAAGGATAGTTCTAACAATATTAGCTTGAATAAATCTCATGAACCAAGCACGAGGAGACTGCTTGAGCCTATATAGAGCTTTCTTCAGTCTACACACTTTGTTTCCATGATCATACCGAATCTTGAGGGAATATCCATATATAGTTCTTCTAAGTCTCCATGCAAGAATACATTTTTTACATCAAACTGACACAAGCTCTAACTAAAGTATCCTGCTAATGAAAGGATAGTTCTAACAATATTCATTTTCCTTTCACAAAGCAATGGGAAAATTATCTAGGTTATGCTCACAATTGTTTAAAGAAACATCTAGTGACTCAGGATTAGTGGTACTAGAACTTACCTTTGGTTTGATCGACTAAAGTTGTTGTTGGATCAGTCGGTTTTTCTTCTCCTTTGATAAACCAAGATAGGTGTAATTGCTTTTGTTGGCACTAAGTCACTTTCTTCTTTGCTTGAGTCAGAGCAAGGAGGAATAAATTCCTACAGATGATAGGGGTTAAGAGGAAGAAAAAGCAAAGATTTGTGAGAACCAACAAACTCAACTTCATGATGGCTCTCTCCTTGAAGTTGAGGATGAGAGTAAAATGACTTTGTTTCATTATTGGTGACATCCATGGAAACGTAAATCCGACGACTCAAAGGATGAGAACATTTATAGCCTTTTTATTTGGAGTATATACTATGAAAATACACTTAAGAGCACGAGGATCTAACTTGCCATGATGTTAATTTTGAACATGAACCAAGGCAGTACAACCAAAGACACATATCAGAAGGTTGTTCTAGATAGGAACAAAATAATGAAAGGTAGACATGGACTATTTAGGACTAGAGTCATTCAAAATGCAACTGGGTAACCTATTGATTAATTAAGTAATTGTTAAAACTGCTTCTCCCCAACATGATTTTGACACTATCATCCAAAATAGAAAAACTCTAGTAACTTCCAAGAGATGTTTATTTTTTTCTTTTTGCTACTCCATTTTATTGAGGATTATGTACATGTCAACTCATGAAATACTCATTGTTCTTATAGAAATTGAGACAATTTTTTTTTTACATATTCTCATCCATTATTTGTCCGTAAGCATTTAAGGACATTGTTCTTATCATGCAACTTGAAGCATGTATCCTTGGTATGACCCGTCTTCCTGCAACAAGTACAACAATGATATTCTTTACTAGGTTTTCCATAGAACTTACTAGATGATCCAACCTTAGGTGACTTTCTTGAAGATGCCAGTGCTCAACCCCTCCATGTTCTTTTCTTCCAGCATTACAGCCCTGCAATTTTCCTCATCTTGAGCAGTATGATAAACTTCTGACAGAGAAGGGAGGTCTTCTTTCCCCAGAACCTGAACTTGAATAGGGCCGTATTCAGAATTTAGGCCAAAAAGAAATTTAAAATTCATCTTCAGGTTTTGATTCTGGTCCAGTTCAATCCCAAGTCCATTTAGAATTCCATAATACTTTATCACAGAGAGAGACCTGTGCTTGATGTTAAAAATTTCGTTTTCCAATTCATAAAAAGCAACATTTTGCCTCTTGGAATAGGTCTAGCTCAGGTTATACCAAATTTCTTGAGCGTTAGAAAAGAACATGCTCTTCCCTCTAATTTTTGGAGTCATAGAGTGCCACAACTAGGTCATTATACGTGAATCTTCATCATCCAAGTCTCAAACTTCGGATCATCCTTACTTGGAGCCTCTCCTTCAATATGATTAAACTTCTTACGCTTCTTGAGCTCATTGAAGATAGTTCCAACCATCAAGATGATATGATCTCTGCAATATGGAAGGTCATTGGGCCTAAGGGAGGCAATAGTCTCAGTAACAGGGTTTTTTTGTTCAGCCATGGCAACAAAAAAATATACATATCAACAGAGAACATGTAGGGTTTGAAGGAACGACATCTGAACATTTTCACTTTGGGCAGAAAATGATCTCAATCAATAGAGTATGGTGTGGAGGCATGTGGAGGCTCCGTTAGGAACTAAATTTTAGGGTTTGGCTGGTCTTGGCCAAGTTGTTTGGATAGTGTGGTTGCTGGAGTTGATTGGTGGTCTGGCAGCAGCAACAATGATGATGACAGTGGCAGGGGCTTTTGGTGACTGAGATAGAGGAAAGAAACAAAGAGAGCAGAATGAAGGTGAAGATGTATGCTGTAATGGAGACAACTGCAAGGGTTTGGGTGTTGCGAAGAAGGTGGCTAGGGTTTGATGTGCAGAAGCAATGACCACAGGATTGGAGACTCTGATACTAACTTGAAATTATGAATTCTATTATATTCATATGTGTTATAAATTAAATGTATATATGAGTTTAATCCTAATATTTACATGAGATAATGTTAAATAAGTACAATAAATCGTAATAATTATGAGAGATTCTGAACAATAATTTAGTGACCTAATGCCTGAATTATTTGAAAATTTTCAATTAGGTTCTTGTAAAATCTTAAGAAAGAGATTCAATTAAAAATGATTTAAAAGTTGATGGACTTAGTTACAAACTTTAAAAGTATAGAGACCTAGTTACGAATTCTCATACAGTTCAGTTCAAGGACATAGAGATTAATTTAACCTTAAAACAGAGGAGTATTAGAAACTATGTTATCATGAATTGCTCTGCATATTAAGTGTAATCTCAAGATTTTTTGTTATCTTTTCCACAAATCTAATTCTATTATTTTTTAAATCTTTTGATTTTCAGAAATTTGTTGATTTTGTTGCGAGTTCCTTCATCTCACCTCTAGATCACATTGACTATGGGAATCAATTGAAAGGTCCACTCCCTTTTCTAACATTAAATTACATATATATATCCTTTCAAATTTTCAATGACTAGGAGTCGTATTTTTTTTTGTTTTGTATTTATGCTCCTGTCCTTCTGGCCTATTAAGGCATAAATAGATTTGCTCTGCAAATAAAATGCATGCTGTAATGCAGCAACAGTAGGTTTGCTTAACATTTGTTAATGTGAGAATCTTACTACTAAATTTCTGTCAATTTCTTCTAATAATATATTTAGGGGGTTTGCTTAAATGATATCTATTTTTTATTTTTCTTTTATGCATGTTAGTGTTTCTTGTGTTTTCGGGAGAATCATATTGACTGATTATTTTCTCTGAATATATTTTATCAAAAGAATACAAAGAAAATGCCAATCATATTTTCTGCTAAGCAGTACTTAATTCATATGCCAGGCTCCCTACCTTCTTACTTACTGTGATGCTACATTAAACTGTGAGTGAAACTTTGTTTGGTAATGGTCAAAGCTGAGATGAAGCAAATATTAAGCACCATTCATCAGCTTCCTTTTCACTTGGAGGAACATTAGAGAGATGAATGAGCATGTCCATAATTCAAACTGTTAAGATGTTCTACATTAGTTAGAAATAGAGCCAGTATATTTTTTATAAGTGTTAGGATAGTCTTCTTGTGAGCTAGTTTTTGGGAGTGAGTTAAGTCTTAAGTTTTTTAACATGATATCAGAGCCTATCAAGTTTGAATGTTGGGTTATATCCACAGATGTTCAGTCCTATTGGGTTCCACCTGTGCAAATGTTTAGTCCTGCAAATGTTACACGCTAGATATAGGAATAGAGCTAGTATACTCCTAGCTTTTGGGAGTGAGTTAGGCTCAAGTTTTTTAATTCAAACAATGCTTAAAAGTCAAATGGCTGTCACCAACGTAGGTAGTCACAATATGATTAGTGGCTTTGTAGGTAGTAATGATCTTGGTTGGAGACAGCATCAATCTTGGTGATTCCATGAGTTCTATTTAGATTCTCTCCAACATTTTCTGCTGTGTAATCTTGTAAACTTCAAAGATAGTTGCACTTACCAAAGACAACCATCAAAAACCAGGCACAGAAGAAAACCAACAAAGGACCCTAAGAAAGTAGACAATTGAAAGAAAGACACACCACATGGCTCCAAACTGACAAGTGAATGTACCAAATCATATAGAACCACTGGGAACTTGTTAAGTAGGACTAAATCTTTATTAGAATGTGACACATCATTGGAAAACTGCCCTGTAACAGTCAAGAAATTAGGAAGCCAAACAGCCATAAATCAGCCAAAAGCAATCCAGAACAGCCATTGTAGGCAAAAAAATCATTACCACAAGTCATTTAAACTGCCAGCAAGATCATATCTCACCAGAACCTCCACTCTACCCTTATTATCCGTTTCCTCCCCCTGTTATGCCATCTTATTACTACCCCTCCTCTTCTCTTCAGTTTTGGCCTCCTTTGCCCAGTCCCTAGGCCAATGTTGCAAATGCTTCCTCTGCCACTGCAAATTGCTGGTACCCTGATTCTAGTGCATCTCACCATGTCACTAATGCTTCTCACAACATTCATCAAGTCACTCCCTTTGAAGGCCCTGATCAAATCACCATTGGTGACGGTACAGGTCTGGACATTAAATCTTCAACTTTCACTTCCTTTTCTTTTCCTTTTAATAAATTTGTTTCTCTCTCTTAATAATTTGTTTGTTTCTTCTATCACCAATAATTTGGTAAGTGTCAATCAATTTTGCAAAGATAATTCTGTGTTTTTTGAATTTCATCCTTTTTTCTATGTTGTCAAATCTCAAGTTTATAAGGAGGTGCTTTTTCAAGGCACATTGATGTCCTTTATCATTTTCCTAACCTACTTCAGTCTTTCAAGAAGTTTCCTTCCACATCTGCTTTTCTGCATTATACTAATAATTCTATTGTTTCTCGTTCTGTTTCACATTCCTCTATTGTAAATATTGCATCTATCAATAGTAATTCATACACTCTTTGGCATTCCAGACTAGGTCATCCTAGTGCTGAAGTACTTAAAAATGTTCTCAAATTGTGTAATGTTTCTTCCATTAATAAATCGGATCTTGCTTTATGTTCTCATTGTTGTCTTGGTAAATCCCATGAACTGCCATCCTTTCCTTCTACATTTGTACCCTTTGATTTGATATATACTGATCTTTGGAGCCTAGCTCCCTATGTTTCAGAATGTGGATACAGGTATATTACGTTTGCCATATAGGGTGAGGTTCCTTTCCAAAGATTATTTCACAAGCTACCAAATTACAAGTTTCTTAAGGTTTTCGGTTTTGAGCTTACAAATAAAATTCTGGTCTGCAAACTCCGCATGACCCTTTATGGCCTCAAACAAGCCCCATGGGCTTGGTATGGCAAACTAAAAAGCACTTTTCTCCTCTATGGTTTCCAATTCAGCAAGTGTGATCCCTCTCTCTTAATCTTTAAAGACGCCTCTATTGTGGTTTACATGCTGATTTATGTTAATGACATCATTGTTATTGGTAACAATTTTGCCTTCATTCGCTCTCTCGTTTCAAAGTTAAATTTGGAGTTTTCTCTCAAAGATTAAGGTGATCTTGATTCTTGACTATTTTTTGAGGATTGAAGTCAGCCGTCACTCCAATAATTCTCCTCTACTCTCTCAATCTAAATATATTTGTGATTTATTGACTAAGACTAATATGGCTGAGGCAAATGCTATCTCTTCACCTATGGTTGGTGGCTGTAAATTGTCCAAAACTGGTGCTGAAGAATTTTCTGATCCCACTCTATATCGCTCTATTGTTGGTGCCCTACAATATGCTACTATTACAATTCTATCAACAAAGTTTGTCAATTCATTAGTGCTTCTAAGGAACCACATTGGCAGGCCGTTAAACGTATTCTGCGATACCTTAAAGACACTATTCACTTTGGTTTGTTCTTCCAGCTGAATTTTTTCGCATCTCACTATTTTGTTCATGCGTACTGTGATGCTGATTGGGCCTCAAATCCAAATGACAGACGTTTTACGTCTGGTGCTGCCATATTTTTTGGACTAAATTTAGTCTCCTAGTGGTCTAAAAAGCAATCTGTTGCTGCTTGCTCTAGTAGTTTAGCCCTCACCACAAGAAAAGTCTCTTGGATTCAGTCTCTCCTCTCTGAACTTCAAGTCTCCTATGCTCCTTCTGTCCTCTTTTGTGACAATCAAGGCACTGTCAGTCTTGCTTACAACCCTATTCTCCACTCTAGAATGAAGCATATTGAACTTGATTTATACTTTGTTCGCGAGAAGGTCATTTCCAAGCAAGTTAAGGTCGTCCATGTGTTTGCTCTTGATCAAAGAGCTGACATTCTTACCAAAGCTCTATCTCCCTTGACTTTCACCTTTTGCAGGTTCAAGCTCAGAGTCCTTGACAGACTCTCTGCCAACCCCTCTTGATCTTGCGGAAGGATATTAGAGTTTACAACTCTGTTGTATTAAACTTCGTATCAGTTTTTCTGTTTTTATTAGTTAGTTACAGAATCTGTTACCTTTCAGTTTTGTATCATTATATACATCTCTGTAACAGTCCAAAAACGTGGTTATCAATACAATAAAAAACTCCTAACATAGTTTCTTTCTTTCTCTACATTTTCTTCCATTCTTTTCTTCCTACCTTACACTCTTTTAATTTGGCGTGTTAGACAGTCTTCAGTTTATCCATCCTGAACTATCACTTCCAGTGATGACTATAGCATTTATACACAGACATAATAATCATAAGCACCTATTTCTCAAAGGCTCAAACTAATTTTCTAAATGACTTTCCTAAACTGAACTATGCTTGTGAAAATTGAAGATCATACCATATCACTACATACAGATTAGGTATCCTGGATCCATAGAGAGAGAAGTCAATTGTAAGATTTAAGCTGGGTGGATGACAAAAGGCAATGCTTAAGGTGTTATTTGTGATAAAGATTTATCCCTTAATCTAAAGAGTTATCCCTTGGTTTGGTGATGGTTCCTGTATTAAAATTTGGAAGGACCCTTGGATGGGAAATGTTCCTCTTTCTTGTGCTTTTCGTAGACCTTTCCATCTTTCTAATTTTCAAAATTCTACTTAATTCAGTTCTATTCTTTGTATGATTCTATTGTTTCCTGGAGCTTTAGCTTTTTCTGAAATTTGCATGATAGGGAATTCTCTGAATTAGAGTCTCTTTTGGTCTTTCGACAGAGTCTGAGTAAAACCATTAAAAAAGAATTCAGAATTTAATGGTTTCCTTGGAGAATTGGTTATGGACAAAACACAATGGCATCTTTTGATTTATGTAGACAACCTCACCTAGTGAGAGAAGTCTTCGGTTGTTGTATATATAGAGTTTTTAAGTTGCATGCCTTTCCATACTCGCCCTGGTGACTGAATCTTTGTATGTTTCCTCTTCCCGAAGCCTCCCTCCCTCAATATGCCTTCTTGATTAAAAAAGAGATCCGAGGACAAAAACCTTCCATACAGAATTTCAATGCATAGAGCTATATGTTATGCTCAAAATTTTATTTTATTTTTCTAATCATTGTTTAACTGCTCAACTTTTGTACTGCTGTTGTGGCATAAATAATCCTGGATTATACAATTAAAAAAACTTAAAATATATAGTTAAAAGGTACATAGCACATTTTACTTTCAATGTTGGGTCTTACTGAAAACATTGTATAATTTTGTTTTTATTCATTTAAATGGACATTCACTCAGTTAACAATTACCTGCAGGCCTTGAGAGTTTCATGGATACTGGTTATTATCTCAAATCAATTACAATATATCCAATAAAATCTTGTGGAGGTTTTAGTGCAAGAAGTTGGCCTCTTAGCATCAATGGTAATCATTTATTTTTTGATTATACACACACACACACACACACACACACACACACACACACACACACACACACACACACACACACAGAGAGGGAGGAGTTACCTATAATTTATTCAACTTCTGTAATACGACAGTAAGAGTGAGGACTGAGGAGGGAGGACAGCCATACCCGTGGGAGACTGTTGAAGAAATTGTAGTGTTTAGGTGTAGGACGAAAAACAATACTCTGAATTATAAAACTTCATTGATATTTGTCAAAATCAGGGCTATTTTAAGAATGTATTTATTAGGATCTGTATTTTAGCTGTAATTCAGAAAATCCCCCCAAAATAGGGAGACATTTTATTCCCTATTTAGTGCTAGAATCTCTGTATATATTTTACTTAATTGATCAATGAAATATTAAATTCAAATCCTAAAAATCCTTCTCTTCAAGGGGAGAGACTTAAGGAAGATAAGGAAATTCATCTTGGGTTACCCAATTTTCCTGATTTGATAGTTGAACCTAAGCGAAGTCTTCTTGAACCTGAACCTCAAACTGACCCAAATCAAGCATCTACATACTCTTTGGAAGATGAATCAGAGTGAAACCCCAACCAGACAGAACCTGGCATTGACGCAAGATTTGGAAAAAATCTAGTTTACACCAGGAAGCAAAAGGCCATTGCAGAATCTATACAGGTCCAAGAGTCCAACTCAACTAAAGCAATTGAGGTAACTAATTTCTAATTTTCCAGCTTTACAACTTGAAATTGAGAGTCAAACTGTTGAAGATGACCTAGACCTCCCAATTGCCATATGAAAAGGCACCAGGAAATGTACCAACGAACCCCTATATCCTCTATCTCAAATTACTTCTCATTATAAAATTTCTCACCTACTCACAAAACTTTCCTTGCAAACTTGAACAATACCACCATACCTCCTACCCTACATGAGGTATTGAATGATAGAAATTGGAAGCAAGCCATGGATTTGGAGATAGAGGCATTGGAGAAAAATAAAACTTCGGAATTAGTGACTATACCAGTGGGAAAAAAACAGTTGGGTGTAAGTGGGTATATACAGTGAAATATAGGGCTGATGGGTCGGTTGAGAGGTACAAAGCAAGCCTAGTTGCCAAGGGGGTCACCTAAACCGATGGAATCGATTATTCAGATTTCAGATACCTTTGCTCCAGTTGGTAAGATGAATATAATTCAGAGTAAAACTATCTCTTGCCAATTGGGTTGGGACTTGCAGCAATTTTATGTAAAGAATCCCTTCCTACAGGGGGAGCTTTAGGAGGATATGGTGAAAATGTTGTTGCCAATACAGTGTGAGAGCTATAAAAGGCCTGAAGTGGCACATTCATTGAAAGGGATCTTTTTGTCTCAGCAGAAATATATTATTGATTTGCTCAAGGAAACAGGGAAGAGAGCCTGTAAGCAGGCCTGAAGTGGCATAACTAGGACTGATGCAAAGCTCTTCATACCATGTTAAGAATCAGATAATTCCATGATAGGAAGAGAGAAAATGAAACTAAGAATCTGAAATTTATTCAAAACTGATGAGTTTTACAATGATTTCAGTATTCATAGCATTAGAAAGAAAGACCTAATCTGATCTAGTCAGATTTTTGTGACTAAGTTACTGAAGTTATAACTGCTAAGATGGGGAAGAGTATATTTAAACATTGAATTACTCTTCTGATACAATAGGAATACAGTTCTGATCTAATTCCTTCTAAAGTAGATACACTAGCACTTGACCTTGTGCTAAAATACAACTTCTAATTAGAAGAACGAAGGTGGCAAGGATAAAACTCTTACCCATTGGTTGATAGAGGTTTTGATACTGTGAACATCTCTCTTGAGAGCTTAAGCTATTTGGTGCAGGCTCATGATAGGTTTTATGTCCAACAATTTTTGTTTCTCACCCTTCAAAATCTTCTTTACTCTCTAGTGTCTCAACTACTAAACTATGAATATTATTTACTTCATGAGAATATGTTCTGAATGTTGTTCTACAAAGTGAGTTCAATGCTGGGGTTTGGATTGGATACTGTTTATAACATAGATCATCACTTGGTCCAATTTTGTTCTGTTTATCACATCTTCAGTCATAAATGATTGTCCTATTCTCTTTAGATAGGGCTTTTGTCTTACATTTTTCTTGTTTCTGATTTTTCATCCAATTTAGTGAACTGATCATCTTTTCTTCTTTAAAATTTGTGAAGGTCTTAAGCATGATCGCCAATGGATTCTTAAAAGCGTAACTGGTGAAGTACTAACACAGAAAAAGGTAATCAGTTATAGGACTTGAGTTCTTAAATTTAGATCATCGGTGGATTTAGGATACATCAAGTACTGGATCTTTTCTTCCTAGTCTGTTTTGGTTGTTTCACTTTGGTTGAGTTTATGTTTTTTCTTGAAAAGTTTTGATCAAGTGTAAGTGAATTTATATCTGTTGAGAATATTTGTATTTCCATTATTAACATAATTACCTTCTTTCCTTTTATATAGAAATCTGATTGATTTATTACTATAAGTATTGCTGAATGACAAGATGAGACTAAGTTTTTACCCTAATTATTTTTCTGTCTCAAGTATATCAATAATACTCTTTTCTTATGGGAGTTAATTTATGGCATGTAACAGAAAACATGGATTGAAATAGAGGAACAAAATTGAAGGGTTGATTAGGTATTCAAGACTTCAGAAACCTCTTTGAATTCAAACTGTTGATTGTATTGGAGATGAATGAAAGGTTGAATGAATGTTTGATCATGTACATAGAATGATGATATTTAGTAATATTTTTTGGAATTTGTAATCTCTTATTTGATTTTACTACTGAATATATTCTAATTTGTCAGGCTAGTATGTAGATATCCAAAATTTAGGAAATTGCTCTTTATGATGCAGATATCATGTTAGGCATTTTTTGTGATTTCCTTTCTTTTTTATTTCCCTCCTATAAGAGAGATTGTAATTTGTACTCCTGTACTCCACTACCATTTTTCAATAATATTATTTTCCAAGTTTGTATCAGACCAGAAAGAATTCTGCTCTGCCAGACTTGCCTAGTGACACTCAATACAATGCCTCTTCTAGCATGGACAACTCCCATTCAGAACAAGATCCATCCCAGACCCATAGTTCTGAACCCAAGATGACTTTGGGTGATTTCCACTCGGTTCAAATCACAATGATTTTACCTAAATGCAGCAAACTACTTCTGCTGGTCCCAGATAGTCTGCACATATATGCGTAGCGGAGATAGAATTGGCTATTTGATTGGTAATACTAATCCACCAGAAAAGAACATCCCTTAATATACTGTTTGGGATGCCAACATCTCCATGATCATGACATGGTTAATCAACTCCATGAAAGAACATCCAGTTTGCCACATATGTATGCTCTTCTAGGACCCCATATCGATTTTGTCAGCATCTTTCAGTTGACCCACAAAGGAAGTCTTGATGATATCAGAGAGGATCTTTTCTCTAATAAAATGACAATTAACTTCTTTCATTTACTATTGGATTATTGGAAAGATAAAAGGCTGATTGATTATCACAAGCAAGCTCCATGGGACCTATCTCATAAAACTAACTCTTAAAGTGAGTATATTTTAGCCACAAGATTTCACAAGTAGTATGAGCCAAAGCATGATACTTTGCTTTTGTACTTGATCTTGCACAAGCAGTTTGTTTCTTCCTCTTTCATGAAATTTAGTTTCCTCCAATAGTAACACAGTTACTTATAGGGAACCTCCTATCACTTGTCCAATCTGCATTTGTGTATACAATGATAATATGACCCTATCCATGTGAACAAGCCCTTTACCAGTTGATCCTTTGATATATCTTAGGATAAGAACATCTGCATTCCTACGATTTAAAGATGGTGAGTTAAGAAATTGACACTCGACACTAATTGGAAGGAAATATCTGGCCTGGTCACAGTGAGATAATTTAGTTTTTTCCCCTAATCTTCTGTATTTGCTTGAATCAGAATAGGGCTACCCCTGATTATGCAAAACCTTCACATTTGGGTTCATAGGTGTAACTATCAACAGGTTTACAATCAAGTATCACTATCTCTTCAAAACTATCAACAACATACTTTCTTTGAGAAATATCAATACCTGACTATGACTGGACCACTTCAATCCCAAGGAAATATCTTATCTGACTCCCATCTTTGGTTTGGAAATGCTTGAACAGGTGTTTTTCAATTTGTTATACCTTCTTGGTCATTACCTGTGATGACAACATCATTTGTGTACACAAGAAGATAAATAAATTTGTCTTGTGGTGAGTTTTTAAAGAACTCAAAATGATCTATTTCTCAACTAGTTATTCCAAACTGTTGGGTAACATCACTAAATTTTCCAAACCAATTCAAGGTAACTGTTTTAAGCAATATAAAGTTTTCTGTAGTTTGCATATAAGACTTGACTCCCTCTGAGCAACAAATCTTGGTGGTTTCTCCATATAAATTTCCTCCTCTTAGACACCATGCAAGAAAACATTTTTTATATCTAATGGGTGCAAGGAACAATGTTGCATGGCATTGCTTGATAATATCACTGCAATCCAAACCATAAATTTGAGTGTATCTTTTATCAAAAGTTTGGCATTTAAATGTACCACCTGTTCATCAAGGCCCACTTTAAGGGTGTAAATCCACTGACAACCAATGATAGATTTTCCAAGAGGAGGTGGAACAAGCATCCACATATGATTGGCTTGCAGGGTGGTCATAAGCATTGCTTGTCACCATCCTGGATGGGATAGTGCTTCCTGAAAATTCTTAGGAATGGCAATAGATGATATAGCAAAGACAAAGGCATATAATGGGAAGGGGATAACATGTGATCGAAAAATTATAAATGGAATGGGATTAAGAGCAGAGCATTTACCTCTGTACAGTGGTATGGCCTATGGGTAGGTTAAGCGGAAGGGTCAAGTGGGACCATAGGGGGAGAAGAGGTTGGAGCAGGAGCTGAATCATGAAGATCATCATCAGCAATATCTGGAGCTTGACGATTGTGACACTCATAAGTAATACCAAACCAATGTAATGGAGTGTCCTTCTGTAATTCTGGAGCATTTGAATCTAGAGTTTTTATACATTCATTCATCTATTTTACTTGGCCTCCCATGTAGATTTAGGTATTAAGCTGACATTCATAGTGTTGCCACCTTCACCTCTTTTATTCATTATTGATTAGAGTTCAGCCAAATCTTTGTTTCACTATGAATTGTTTTACACTTACTGAATTTTCACTTTTCAGAACTGATGCTTGATCATAAAGTTTTGATTTGTATGATCTTAATTTTTCAGGTTCCTGAAATGTGCTATATAAGCACCTCAATTGACCTCAGTCTGGGAATGTTGTATGTAGAATCTCCATGTTGCAAAGGAAAATTGCAAATCAGGCTCGAGTCAGATGTTTATGATGGTGCTATAGTGAATGTTGAACTATATGGCCAGAGGTATATGATGTTATGTTTTGCACTTTATCAATATTCTATTTATACTAATTAAAGTAGACTCTTGCAAACATTTCAATAACCTACTCTAAAGGTGCTGATGTGGATCTTCCTAAACATGCCACTAAAGGCTCTTCCCAAGTTACAACAACTTTTCATCTAGAGGTGAGGATGCAATCTGGCCAGGGTCCTCCCTGCAGTGCTTATGTTTTAAGCCCATGGTTAAATGGACCAATCCTCCTAGGCCTGCATGTAAAGGGAGGGACTTGAATTTTACAGTATCATGTTCACGCTGTAGCCTTGTAGACTGGCATGCACTCCTTGCTTAATTTTTTATCTTTTGGGCTGTTACATTTGTTGGAAAATCAGTTTGATAAACAAATCATGCCTACAGATTGGTAAATTAGTATGATAAAAAAGCATGCCTGTGGATCAGTATTTTGCAACTTTAGGAAGAACAAATAATAAAAAATCTCAATTAAGTCCCAATGAAATACAAATTTGAAATAAATAACTTTACAATATTAATTTAAGACATGCAATCGAGGCAAAAAAATTAATATGCACAAATAAAAAATATATTTCCTCAAAAGTAAATGCTTAAGAATCTTCAATTTCATTTTATTATGTTGCACGTCAATACACTAAAATGCTAATTTTCAATTTTCAAAATGAAGCACAAATATTTATGTGAAGGCATCCACACAAGGTATGGCCTAAATGTCTAGTTTTACCTCATTAATTTGTATTTGTTGTTATGCATACATTCTGATGTTATGTATTGTCAAGGGTGATTTCAATAGTTTGGTATATATACTGGCGTTGACTAATTGAATCTAAGAGTATCACTTGAAGCTTAATTGTTTGTTGTTCTACTTGCTAATTATTTTATATTGTAAGCTTTAAGAAGTTCATAAATTGTTTTACTGAGTCAGTTTTAGTTTGGTCTTTCATATTTGTAATTTTTTTCATAGGTACAAGGTATATAGTTACAACAGTGAGATCGATGCATGGTTTAGTGAAGCCGTTGGTAAACCTTGCACTTTGTTACGGTATTCCAATTCCAATCAAGATTCTGTCTTGAATAAGATCAATGGTGCAGCCAGATGTAGAGATACAAAGAACAAACTCAATTTTGCCAATGAAGGACAATTCTTACTTGTATCTGAGGAAAGTGTATCTGACCTAAACAAAAGATTAAGCTCAAGTATGCTCTTGTACCCATTTTTTTATTTGAAATTCCAGTCCTTCTCCTGTTTTTTTTGCTTCAATTTTTCCATTTTAGAATGAAATAGCAGATTTTGATTACTGTTTGACAAATTTTAAAAAACTAGTTCTTCATGAATCAAATCATGATGCATAATGGCTTGCATTGTTGCTGATTGATTTGATTGTTTGATATTAATAATAATGCAAAGGGGATTTGAGTGTATGAAACAAAATAAAAAGGCATGTGAAATTCCTTTTAAAAAGTTAACTTTCCAATTTTACCTTTAGTGATCACTTGTATATCACAAACTTTATTTAGTTATATTTTTTTTAGAGTCTCAACCCCAATGTTCTGGAATATTGAATGTTTGCTAACTATAGTTGATGCTAATAGATATCCAGAATGGCACATCTAGAGCAATGGTGCAAGTCAGTGCAAGCAGGTTTCGTCCCAACCTTGTGGTATCTGGAGGCCAGCCTTATGCTGAAGATGGATGGAGATACATTAGGATTGGAAATAAGTATTTCAATGTAAGTTCCGAGAACCTCCTAAATGATTGGACAAAACAAATTTCCTATAATTGTGCAATTTGACATAAGCACTATATGATTTGATCCTCAAGAATATCATGAAAATGCAGAAGTAATGATGAGAGCATCTAAATCAGATTTTGAAACTTGATGATGTCTTGTTACTCTTGTACTTACAAACCTTGGTATAAATTCAAAGTAAAATCTTAGCCTGATAAACGTCTTAAATAAAGGAACCTAAGAAATGAAGAATTGAATGTCAACAAGATTGATTAATTTGGATAAATTTTGTTTACTCCCAGAATATAAGGGATAACTCACAATGATGATATTTGAGTATTATTCAAAAGCTACAAAAACCATAGTTTGTAGGTGTGTATATTAACTTTTTGTTATCCTAAAACAATAAAACCTTAAAAAAATGTGGACTAGGGCTTAATTAACTAAATAAGTTAAAATAGACCTAACTTGGGCTTAATAATAATTAGTTCAAGCCATAACATGAAAAGAAATAACCTGAAATAAATTAAAAGGATCTAGAGTTATTTGTGATCATAAAGACATAAAGTATTTATCAATCTAAAAGAAAAGTTTTATTATATTGTTATACAACCAGTTATCCTGTATGGTAGCGAATGCTGGTCTTTAAAGGAACAATACGAGAAAAAAAGTAGGAATTGCATAAATGAGAATACTAAGATAGATGAGTAGAAATGATTGTATATGTGAAAGTATTGGAGTAACACCTATTGTGCAAAGGATGACAGAAAATTATTTAAGGTGGTTTGGACGTGCAAAGAAAGCTTTTGGTGGCATCAATAAGGAGAGTGAATGACATGACTTATAGGCCAGTGAAAAAGGGTAGAGGGAAACCAAGAAAAACTTTCAAAAAAATTATTAAAAGAGATTTAGAGATAAATAATATCTCGAAGAATTTGGTTTTTGATTAAGTTCAATAGTATCGTGTGATCAATGTAGCCGACATCACCTAATGGAATAAAACAACTGTTGTATCTTTTAGCACTAGTTTTCCTATTTTCTTAGCTTCCATATTTTCTAATATCTTGTAATTTTTTTCCTTATTTTGTTACTAATGATTCATAGTACAATAAATTAGAAGAATGTGAAATTAGTTATGATTTGATCTTTCCTCTCTTGCTGGCTAGCTGTAAACAGTTTCTCTTTTTGTTCAATTGTCATGGTTGGGTCTAATCAAAATCTTTTGCCTTTTCATGATCTAACTTACTGATCATGAAACTTGTTTAGAAAATATTGACTCCTTCTCCTCTCTTTTGCAAGTCCTATGTGTCTAATATCCAAATGAATGTTCTTATCTCATTCACATAGCTCAGTCTTCTCTGCATCCTACTTCTTTCTACTGTTCCTTCTGAGTTGGTCGTCCATCTTCTCCTTTTGGAGGTTGCTCCCTTCTCCTCTTGTGCACCATATTTTCCTTTTGGTATGCCATCTGCATCTTTTCTTCTGTCTTATTATAAATATAGCTATACAATGTTGTTTCTTGTTTAATTTAAGGGTGATATTGTCTTATAAACCATTAATCAAGACATGAATAATAACAGCATACATGATGTCAAAAAACAAATTCTTACGCTTAATTTTGGAGAGTTGATTGCTTGATCTCTCTGTGTATTGTGTGTGTATGTGTGTTTGTGGGTGTCTATCTGTCTATCTATCCTGTCTGGTTCAATTTTAGGTTGATATGGTCTTTTGAACTATTAGGATATGAATGGTAACAACATACATGATGTTCATCCATACAGCATATGCACTTCTTGTGAAGTACAATGATTCTTGTGCTTAATTTTGGGAATTTGATTGCCTGACCTCTCTGCTCTCCTCCAGTCACTAGGGGGATGTAATCGATGCCAGATGATCAATCTTGCACTAAATGCAGGGCAAGTGCAAAAGTCAAATGAACCTTTGGCAACTTTAGCATCATACAGGAGGGTAAAGGTTGGCTAAGTTGTCTTGTAGCTAGATTTCAATTATATATTTGATTTATTTGGTGCATCAATATTCTCATATATAAATATTAAAGCAGGGAAAGATTTTGTTTGGCATACTACTGAAATATGCATCTATTCATGGAGAGAAGCAACAAGGTGATTCCTGGCTTCATGTGGGGCAGGAGGTGAATCCAGATTAAAGAGTGCAATTTCTACATATAATCATACACAAACGCCCTCAAATTCTTGTCCTCAAAACTCTGGGAAGCCTTTGACGTTATAGTGCATGTGGCTCTTTTCTTTGTTGTACAGTTCCATAAGAGGCGATATGAGTATGTTGTGTGATGTGAGGATGAATATTGGCAGAATGCATATTGGTTATAAATTTTGTAATGTGCATTTGACAATGAAAAAGTCAATAATGAAGAGGGTACAACGTGATTTGACTCTACCACCCCAAATCGTGAAGAAAACTAGTTGGAGCATACATTTTTTTTTTTTCACATATTGGCATATTCTTAGGCTAAAGAATCCTAGTGTCTTGTATTTTAAGCAATCAAAGATGTCCATGAACGTGGAGAAACAAAATTAGGTGTCATTATAAAATAATTACTTATAAATTAAGTAGTTGAATAACTTAATTATTTATATTAATAACATCTTACGATCTTTTGATCTAATGTTTATGGCATATGAGTTCATATATCCCATTTTATGCTGAACTTATACAATATGCAATCAAGGTCTAAGTACAAATTTATCGACTTAATAATGCAGATTCGTAGACCACATTAGAAAGCAATAAGAAAAGAGTCCTAAAATCAACTAAGATGGACTTATTTACCAATACGGTCTAATTTTAATACTATTTTCAAATATAAGTTTAATTATTTTTGTCACAGTCACTTTAAATATAATACTTATCAGTTTTAGTATTAAAAGTATCCCATAAGTATGAAGTGATAGTAGTTTTGTTTTTGAAATAAGGCAGAATATTTTTATATTAGTATAAGTTTATAAATTTATATATTCAATTTAAGCATTTTAATTTACTTGCATTTAATGGTCAGTGAAGTAATAAATTATAATCTGTTAATATTTTTTATTAATTTTTTAGTAATTATTTTGCTCAGTTTTATTATTATTTATTAATCATTTGTTTATATTTAGTCATAAAATTTTAATTTTTTTATCAATTAAAATACAATATTATTTGTAATAATAAATTTAGTTTTCAGTAATGCTTTTAATATGATATATTTAAATTATTTTTATATAATAAACATGTCTAAAATAAATTTGATATGAAATAATTTTAGTTTATTTCTATTATTTTTAAAATATTAGAACCAACTTTAAGTTAGTATATTTTTTTTAATTATTTAATGAAAGTAAACAATTAATTAATTGTTATTATTATTTATTGATTATTTTGTTATATTTAAAATATTTTATCTGTTAATATTTAAAAAAATAATATTATTTGTAATAATAATTTTAGTTTTAACTAATGCTTGTAATATGATATATTTAAATTATTTATATGTAATAAATATATGTCTAAAATAAATGTGATATGATATATCATAAAAAAAATGTGATATGATATAATTTTAATTTTATTATAATATTTTTAAATAAAATAACTACTTTTAGGTTAATATTTTTAATTATTAATTAAAGTAAATAATTAATATATTGTTAATATCATTTATCAATTACTTTGTTGTATTTAGAATATTTTAACTATTCTTATCAATTGAAAAATATTATTTGTATTTAGTTTTAACAAAGTTATGCAAACAAATAGGTCATAATCAATATCAATGTGGTCATGAGTAATTAATTTATGTATTAGTAATCAATATAATATGTCTTAGCAATAAAAGTGTTTTAATAATGTACTTAATCTATTCTTATTTAGTGACATGTGCTAATGTATTAGCTATCAATATTATATGGTTTAGCATAAAAATTGTTTCAGTGAAATATTAATATATTCCTATTTATATTATATTGAACAAAGTTCAAAAATACATCAAACATAAATGACTGCTAATTTAAAGTTGCATTTGAGTGTAAGAATGAATTGTAAAGGATGATCTCTAGCTCCATAATGAGGGTTACGTTGCTTATCTTGCACTTTTGCATATGCAACAATTCCAAATTTTACATTTAGATCAATGTCACAATCTCTAACTAGTTGTATTGATTATGTTTGTCCAAGAGGTTGAAACTCTGGACCTAGTGTATTAGGTGTAAATAAGGATGACGTATATGGAGGTGTCATGAATAAGGTAGGTTCTAGGAGTGTGATACAAGGGGAAGTAGAAGGGTTAAAACATCTTGTTTGTGAGCTGGCCTATGATGAGTGAAAATAGAAAGCTTGTGTAACCTATGAATGATTAAACGAAAACTATGGAGGGGCATAGTAGACACCGTCTCATTCTTTAGGTAACAGAGAAAGTGAAAATTAGTTATCTAAAACAAAATTATTCAATGAACAAGTTACAATGCAAAAGTTTTACTTTAATTAACTAATAATTAAGAATTAAGATTTAAGAAATAATATATTATGATACAATTAACTTGGATGTGTGTTAGTGATGTAGCAAGCCTCTTTCTTCCCTACGTTGCCAAGATTGAATATCAATTGTGCACTCATTTTGAATGGAAAGTTCAAAAGACAAAGAGTGATCCTATAAGATGGGTTCTTGCTCATTATATAGTGATAGCATGGTCTCACACAATTCTTTCATCTTGTCAAATGTAAATGACTTTTGCCTAGCACTACACAAGTGTTATAATGTCTTATGAGCATCTCCTTGTTGATATATGTACTTATAACTTGAGTATTTATATTTAATATTATAACCAAATATAAGAAATACCTATAAGATCATGCACATAGAACAAGTTTACTAAAAAAATAATGTTTTAGTCGAGCTAAAATAATACATTATTAGGTCAAACTCATTAAGAATAAGTCCAACTACAATAGTAAAAGAGAATTAGGGTTAGACACCTTTGCATGCTTATAAATAAAGTATGAGATGCTCAAACCCAGTACACCCTTTAGGAGAAGCCCTAGTCATCTCTCTCTGTCTTCCACGAGTTACTAGCATAGAAGTAAAGGAGGATTCTAGTTAAAGTATTATGTGAATTTCCATGACATACAACTACCATTGCTACATTTGTATGCACATAAAAGGTAATCATTATTCATATTTTGTGTATTCTTTTTTGTTTTGAAATGTGTATGTCTCAAGAGCAATTAAGAACCTTTAGCATTCTATTGCATTGCCTATATTTAACACTTCCTATAATGGCATAATAAATTTGACTAATATAAGGACTTACAAACAATGACATAACACGTCTAACATTAAAGCAATCAATATGATATTAAACTATAATGGTTAAGAAATACTTACAATCAATGTAAAAATAACTCCATCCTTGTTTATCCAACATCTAGTATAAATAATGTACCACTGCATATATATTGAGAATTTGAACTCAATAAACAAATTTGGGAGTCATTACTCATCACTCAATATAATTTTCTCTCCTATAAGTTCACATATTTAAACTTAAAGAACAAGAAATGTGTTACACCATCCCAAACTGATGCATGACACAGTCAAGTTAGTTTCACACATAAATTTAAAACCATATGAGTGAGACTATAAAGCTCTATCTATTCATTTTTTGAGTGCAAATAAGGGCAAAGAATTCATCAATTCCATACATTAGGTTCACATATGATCTATATTTTCAAATATCAATTATATTAATAATAAAAAATCATTAAGTTATAAAGTTAATTTTAAACAATCAAATTTATATCTAAAGTATTGGATATTCTTCTTGACCTTCCTATATCAGTGATGTACTAGCTACCTGTAAACATTTTTTTTAATTCATAATTCAATGTCATAGCCTACATTAATAAGGAAAACATATTACGCATTTTGTATACCATAAGGAAGATCATGTTGTGTATGTGGGAGATTGTCAAGAGTTATAGATGGAAACTTATATCATGCCCATATCATAATAAGGGAGTTAGGCCTCGCGACTTAGTCTATGTTTGTTGCGATGCATAATTTTTGGCATAAGATATTCAGTGTTGTTGTTCTCCAACTATACTAACTAATAACATTGTAATCTTCAAATAAAGATAAATACCTAACTGAGACCCTACTACTAAAATGATCAACCAACATAAATCTTTCAATCAACCTCATAATATTAGTTCTAGCAAACTAGGTAATCTAAAGGGCATCTTGGTTATGCATGGATTGATGTGTGAAGTATTCATTTAACCAACTAAACTTCAAGTTGCTCCTTGCAATGACTAGCCTTCCATCGATACAACAATCTATTTGAATAGTGATATCATGAAGACTAATAGTACACTATCCAAGTAGCATGTAAAATATGTATCATTGCCCTCCTTTTCACTAAAAACATAATAAGATGTCATTAATTGCATAAAAGTTGGCCAACTACGTAACTCTAACAAAATCAACTACCTCCAAATGGAACATGATTAATTTCATTTACTCAATAATTAACATAGAATTAAAAAGAAATTAGAAAACAAATGGTCACAATTTTTCAAATAAAATTTACTTACGATTATTATTTAAATGAAACTTTAATAAAATTATCAATTCTTACTACTAAATAATTAATGTTTTACTAATAAAAAATTATGAAAATTATTTAAGTTTTCAAAATTTGTAAATTATATTTTATAAAAATTAATATTAGAACAAAACTTTAATAAAATCAATTATTTAAACTACCTAACAATTAACATTTAACTAATAAATAAATCATGATAATTATTTTATTTTTCAATAATTATAATTTATATTCAGAAACTATTAATATTTAAATTAAAAATAAAATTTATTTAATTTAAATTAACTAGTAATTTAACAGTTTTTAACAAAACATTATGAAATTTATTTTACAATATAAATTTTTTATATTAATTTTCTTCAGATTTAATATTTAAATGAAACAGTAATAAAATTATTAATTTACAGTGTCTAATAATTAATATTTAACAAATAAAAAATTTTAAAAATACTTTAGCCTTCAAATTTTGTTAATTATATTTCGTAATAATTAATATTTAAATGAAACATTAATAAAACTAATAATTTAAATTACCTAATAATTAACATTTAACTACTAACAAATTATGAGAAATATTTTTGCTTTCAAAAATTATAAATTTATTTAATAATAATTAATACTTAAATTAAATCATTAATTATTTAAATGATTAATTTTATTTGAAAATTGGGACCGTATTAGTAAAAAAATGCAACCAAGATGAGTCGCAGTTGATCAATGGAAAATTAATTAATTTTTATTAGATAGGCATATATTAGCTGCATGAATTACGCTGAACTTACACGTGAGAGTCCTAAGATTCCTGTTTTACATTACCATAAATTTTATCTGAATTATATTAATAATATATTTATCTTAAATATAATGCAGTCAACTAGGTCCCATTCACTGTTCCCGACAATACAATAAATATGCATGCTTGTTTTTTATTATAAGGTGGTAATGGTCCAAGATCCGAGGCCATTTCGAGCCCCTCCACTTCTGACATACTTAAAAAATGCATAAACCCTAAACCATACAAAATTTTCTCGCAAGATCCCTCTGCCTACAAAAGGCCGTGACTCCACGACTTTTAAGTCTCACCAAACATTGCACAGCATCCCGCAAACGCACTGTGAGATGTAAGCAACACGGGTATCTCTTTTTCTTTTGATTATTGACATGTATAAACAAGTCAAATAATTGTGACTTTGTCTGTGATCACTACAAAGGCTTATCCTTTGCTTTCCTTTCTCATCTAATAGATATATCAATAATACTTTGCTGAGATTCATTGGAGTGCTTAAATCATAAAAGGTCTTGTTTGGGTCAAATTGGCTACGTATCTTAGGCAGGAAGCACTGATTAACCTTCCCATCCTTTACGGTTTCTGAGTCCTGAAACGACCATTCAGCTGTTTCACCCACCTGTAGAGTAAACAAATGGTTAGTTCACCAAACGATCTAAACAAGGGTGCCCCAAAGGCAACTCCTTACAATGCCAGGCACTACCATAATAGGTCCCGGTCTAAAAGCTTACAGATTTTAGGAATATGATGGTTTTAAATTTGAATTACTGCTTTTAGTTTTGATTACATTTGCTAAAATTTGGTGCTACTGCATGCAGTTTCATATGGACGAAACTTTGAAGCTGTTGATTTTATGTGCTGCATGGGCATGTTCATTCTCTGCACTGAGATGTGCCGATCCTCCCGTTGCAACAAATGAGAACCCCATTGAATTTGCTACTGAAGGTGCCACTGAAGAAAGCTACAATCAGTTCATTGAAGCTCTTCGAGAACGTCTAACAGGTGGGCTGATACATGACATACCCGTGCTTAGAGATCCAGCAACAGTGGAAGAAAGCAATCGATATGTTCCAGTCACACTCTCAAACTCGCCGACGGAATCTATCCAAGTAGGTATCGATGTGACTAATGTATATGTTATAGCATACCGAGCAGGAAATCGGGCCTATTTCCTCAGGGATGCCCCAGCATCTGCATCTACCCACCTTTTCCCTGACATACCAGAGGATAACCGGTTCACACTTCCTTTTGACGGTTCTTATGGTAGTCTAGAGAGTTGGGCTCATCAGAATAGAGCGGAAATAAATCTAGGGTTACAGGCCTTGACACATGCGATAACATTTCTACGAGGTGGGGCCGATGACAATGAAGAAAGAGCTCATACCATAATCGTGACAATCCAAATGGTTGCAGAACCAGCTCGATTTAGGTACATATCAATCCGGATTGGTGTCAGCATCCGAACTGCCAGGCCGTTTCAACCTGATGCTGCCATGTTAAGTTTGGAGAACAACTGGGATAATCTGTCAGGAGCTGTTCAACAAGCAGAGCAAAGTACTTTCCGAAATAGTGTCACGTTAACAAGTATTCATCACAACCGTGTCATTGTAAATTCCTTGTCACACCCAACTGTTGCAGCTCTAGCATTGATGCTCTTTGTCTGCAATCCAAATGCAAACCGATCACCTCGATCACCAAGATCAATTGTGGAAAAATCAGAGACCTGCGACCCTTTTGTACCAACGGTCCACATTGCTGGTCGAGATGGGATGTGCGTGGATGTCTCTAACAGTGCCTATGACAATGGCAATCCTATCATAATGTCGAAAAACGCAGACCAAGAGAACCAACTGTGGACCTTGAAACAAGAAAAGACGATATTAAGAAGATCAACGGTGGAAAAATCAGAGACCTGCGATCCTTTTGAACCAACCGTCCACATTGTCGGTCGAGATGGGATGTGTGTGGATGTCTCTAACAATGCCTATAACAATGGCAATCCTATCATAATGTGGAAATGCACAGACCAAGAGAACCAACTCTGGACCTTGAAACAAGACAAAACGATAAGGTCCAAGGGGAAGTGTTTAACAACATACGGTTATTCTCCAGGGCATTACGTTATGATATATGATTGTACCTCCGCAGTAGCAGAGGCCACATACTGGGAGATATGGGACAATGGGACTATTATCAATCCAGGGTCTGGCTTGGCCTTGAGTGCTGAATCCAGTGGCATGGGAGAGACACTTACCGTGCAAACAAACGAATATAGAATGCGACAGGGCTGGCGCACAGGAAATGACACTGGCCCTTTTGTAACTTCAATTGCTGGGTATTTGGATCTCTGCATGGAAGCTCACGAAAGTAACGTGTGGCTGGCTGACTGTGATAGCAACAAGAAGGAGCAGCAATGGGCACTTTACCCAGATGGTTCTATACGTCCAGTGCAAAATACAAACAACTGTTTAACATCTGAAGAACACAAACAAGGAGCTACCATTGTCATGATGGCTTGTAGCAATGCATGGGCTAGACAACGATGGGTGTTTAAAAATGATGGTACCATTTATAGTTTATCTGACGACATGGTGATGGATGTGAAAGGCTCTGATCCAAATCTTAAACAGATAATACTTTGGCCATGGACTGGTAACCCTAACCAAAAGTGGGTTACTTTGTTTTAATGGCTTCATGCCTGAGGAGGCAAATGCTATCTGCATGTGTAATGTTCAAATAAGGGATTGTATCTACCCATGTGCAATAACAGTCAACAGCTTCATGCTGCCTTGCAATGATTCCAATATGCTTAACTAGTAAATTTATGTTTTAGCAAGACCCTACGCCATCAACCGATCAATTAAGAGAATCCAGATTGCTTCAAATCAAATATATTTTGGAACTTTAACAGGTTAAATGGCACATAAAAATTGAGCATTCAAGAGTACCCGATACAATTGGAAAGGTAAATCATGAAATTAGAACAATGGAAACTTTGATTTTTCTCTCTCTCCAACGTAGAATTTGTGCCTGGTGGCACTATCCTTTATCTTTGGGAGGCGGAATCTTTGCAGTAGACTACATACCCACGAAATGCTTATCTCCTCTGTCGACAAAAGTGAAAGTAAAGAAGCCTAAACGAAAACAAAGTTTTTTATTTGTTGAACTTAATTCCAGCCACAGATATGGATTAACTCAAGAAAAACCAGTGGCTGAGATGGGATTCGGTTACTCATTCGTAAATAGTGTCAAATATATATTTTAATCTAAAAAAAACGTATATATAACTGATATTAATTAAATTTGGTTATTTTTAATTAATGGACCTTAATATGGTGCACACAAAGGTTCGTGATGAGGCTGATTGATCAATTGGACAACCGTTTGATTTCTTGGGACGACTTCTCATCAAGGGTTAAAAGCATACATGGAAACAGAATTGGAGCTCCTCATCCTAGAAAAGTCCATGGACCCCCCAGATGGGAAGAAAGCTTCTAAGCAAATCGTTATCCAGGTTTCATTTGTGATGATCATGTGAGAATGATGAAAGAAATAAGTCAAAATTCATGACTTAGTCACTGGTATTGAGCCATTAGATGCGAGGTAGCTCTTTCGGATGTATGCATACCAGAATCAGAAGCAGCAAAATTCCAGTTTAGAAGTTACTGCATGCAATGCAATGACTGATTGAAGAAAGTCTGCAGTATTGGCCATCCCCAGTATTGAAGATCCATAACTCCAACGGTAAACTCAAAGTATAAGGCTTTCATCAGGTTAGCATATTGCACGGGGAGTTTAAATTGATGAATTAAGTCCTTTATTCTTATGATTTTGAGATAACAAATGTTTTTATTTTTAATAAAAATTTTATATTTTTAGGCACAGGTAAAGTTGAAGTGATTGAAATGTTTTTATTTATACCTTAGTCCACGTAGACTAGCTAGGAAGGCTAATTCATATGAGAAGTATTTACGTTCTTGACCTGTGCATTTATCCAGTTAATAAACTGTTCACCTAGCTGGTTGTGAGTTCAAACTAATCATGCAACTAGGGCTGCCTATTCGTCTTAAGATAATAACGGTAAGATACAATTAATATTTTATTAGCATTTCGTTATCTAACAAATAAATTTTAATACTTTATCTAAGTTTTCAAATAGTTACTATAGTTTAACGAAATTTTAACTCTTTCTAAAAGAGTGAGAACTTTCTAAAAAGATCTTAAAATACAGGACTTAGAATAAATTGACGGTCATGACTAACCAACCAATATTATATTTAGACAACTTTTTAAAGGTGAACAGTGAACAAAATAAACTTTGCGTGCGTGCTAATATTTTCAGAGTGTTAAATTGTTAATTCAGTATGTTTTAAAGATTTTACTAAATTAGCAAAAAAAAAAAAAAAAGATTTTACTAAACGTTTCCTGTTCTTCATTAACAAAGTTAATAGTTTACGATTAAAATATATACTTAATTTTTATAGTTGACATTTATTTATAATTTAGTTTTTATAATAAAAAAAACTTTTTAATTTTTATTCAAATATCTCATTATATTTTGATTTTTGTTATCTTTATGCTGTTAGAAAAAAATACTATTTATTAAGTTACTATTAGTGAATTACTTCAACATTTTTTTTAATAGTGTAAAAATGATGAATTAAAGGATAAATTGTTTTTTTTACAAGACTAAAGTATTTTTTTTGTAAAAATTAAATATATGTTTTAGCTCTCAGTTTTATTAACCTTAACCCTTAAACTCAAATTTGAGTTTTCAAAATTAATAGACTTTTATTTTAAAACATAATTATTATATTAGAGTTATAAAAGTGTAATAAATTATTTAATTTTTTAATGTGTGCTAAAAAATTCAATAAAATAAATAATAATTTTATTAAAATTATAGTATTTAATAATATTTAATTTTTAAAAATAATTTTAGTCTTAATTTTTATAAATTCAATACTTTAGATAATATCTACAACTCTTAAATAATTATGCGATGATAGTTAAGTGTCAATTTTTATATTGAGTCACGTCAATAAAAAGGACTAAACAATATAAAAATAAAATTATAAAAAAAAAGTTGAGAGACTAAAAAACTTACAAAAATATAACAAAAAATATCTTTGAATTTAAATATTAATAAAGCACTATATGATTTGATCCTCAAGAATATCATGAGAATGCAGAAGTAATGATGAGAGTATCTAAATCATATTTTGAAACTTAATGATGTCTTGTTACTCTTGTACTTACAAACCTTGGTATAAATTCAAAGTAAAATCTTATCCTTATAAACGTCTTAAATAAAGGAACCTAATAAAGGACTTAATTAATGTCAATGTGGTCATGAGTAATTGGTTTATTGTTTAAGTGACACATGGCAATGTATTAATAATCAACGTAATATGTTTTAACAATAAAAATGTTTTAATGATGTACTTAATCTATTCCTATTTAGTGACATGTGGTAATGTATTAGCTGTCAATGTTATATGGTTTAGCATAAAAATTGTTTCAGTGAAATATTAATGTATTACTATTTATATCATACTGTACAAAGTTAAAAGAAACATCAAACATAGATGACTGATAATGTAAAAGTTGCATTTAAGTGTGAGAATGAATTTTAGAGGATGATCTCTAGCTCCACAGGGAGAGTTATATTGCTTAGCTTGCACTTTTGCATATGCAACAATGCCAAATTTTGCATTTAGATCAATGTCACCTAACTAGTTGTAATGATGATGTCTGTCCAAGAGGTTGAAACTCTGGACCTAGTGCATTTGGCGTAAATAAGGATGATGAATATGGAGGTGTCATGAATAAGGTAAGTTCTAAGAGTGTGACACAAGGGGAAGTAGAAGGGTTAAAACATCTTGTTTGTAATGAGTGAAAATAGAAACCTTGTGTAACCTATAAATGAATAAAGGAAAACTATGGAGAGACATAGTAGACACTGTCTCATTCTTTAGGTAATGGAGAAAGTGAAAATTAGTTATCTAAAATAAAATTATTCAATGAACAAGTTACAATACAAAAGTTTTACTTTAATTAACTAATAATTAAGAATTAAGATTTAAGAAATAAAATATTATGATACAATTAATTTGAATGTGTGTTAATGATGTAGCAAGCCTCTTTCTTTCCTACGTTGCCCAGATTTAATATCAACTGTGCATCCATTTTGAATGGAAAGTTCAAAAGACAAAGAGTGATCCTATAAGATGGGTTCTTGCTCATTATATAGTAATAGCATGGTCTCACATAATTCTTTCATCTTGTCAAATGTAAATGACTTTTGCCTAGCACCTACACAAGTATAATGATGTCTTATGAGCATCTCCTTGTTGATATATGCACTTATAACTTTTAGTATTTATATTTAATATTATAACCAAGTATGAGAAATAGCGATAATGTAACATCCCTCTTTCAAATTGTAAATAATTTGTATTTAACACTTATATTATTAAAACATGATTAGCAAAAATTTATATAAACTTGTATACTTTGGATAAGTGGTACAGTATGGAAACAAGAATTAGAAAACTTGACAAATTTACAATATTTCTTCATCAATATACAAAATATTCTTAATACAAAATTTCTCTTTAAAATTTAATGGAAATACATTAAAAGATTTTATATTTGAGCAATTTCTTTCCCACAACTCCGTGATGAGTATGACCCTAGAACAGATCATCCATCTCCATTCTTTCTCTTTCATTACCTGAAACATTTCAATAAGGGTGAGTATTTTCTGTCCACTAAGTCTTTTTTATTATATCTTACTTAACAGTAATTAAACCCGTAATATAACATTCTATTCTAGTTCATTCTCAATAAAGTATGACTCATATTGACACTCATTGCATTCAAATACATATAATCATACATTCATCCATCAGAGTACATACAACATTTCACTCATCACACATATATTTCTATATTGACCTGTATGTTATTATACACATATCATATCATTTTAATTAATGTGTCCCAACACGTCTGTCCCAATAACACCCGTCGATGTACTAAAACACACATATCACAACAACATAAATCTATCTGCTATGACACATATATCATAATCACACATATTTCATTTCTCATCCCATCTATAATACTTTTCATCATAATTGCTCCTGGGATCCCTTGAGGGCTTCCTAGCATAGATAGCTACTGGTTAGTCGCAACATCATGAATACACGTGTGTAGCCCCGACCTTTTTTAGCAAAGGTATAGTCAGGAGCTTCGTCGGGAGATGAGGGTGTGACCTGTGAATGTTTATTTTCAATAAATTCTTGTGCACCCTGTTAATCTTAACATTCATCATCCTCATTTCCCTAAGATTTCCCAAAATCTTCTCCTTAACTCTATACCTCCAGTGTAGCACTGTACTATCTATACTCATTTTCTTTCTCATTCTCAACATTTCTCATTTCATAGTCTTTCTATTCATCAGCATCTCATATCTCATGAGTCACAATTTATATAAATTCATGGATTACAATATACCTGATAACACACCCTTTAGTGTGCTATAATTTATATCATAATAACTTTGTTTCAAGTTACGTGAACTCATGCAATATGATCACACATCATATTCTTTCTCACGCATGTATTACATGCTATCACTTTCCTTCCACATTTCATTCATTTCTATAATTCTGATCATATTGCATACATATCAGTCATCACTTTATAGCTACACTTATTGCATCATACTCAATCAACACACAAAGTGTCATGCAATATCACGTCATGCAACCAATACAATCATCAATCTTATCACAGAGACTACCATACAATATCATACCATCTAATCAGTACAATCTGCCGAAGGTCAAACACCTTCAAACTTAGCCCAACTCGCACAATCTTAATATATATATAGTCTCCTAACTTAAAGTTCATCATTGTATATTTTTTTATCACTTAATTCATGTACACTCATAGAAACTTAATTTCTTGAAACCTCTTAAAGCTATTCTAGCTCATATCTTTCTTTGAAAATATGATATTACCAATTCAAGGAAACCTCAAATCTCTTTTTCTATCAAAATACGCATTTTTCATATAATACTATCAAAATTTACCAATCTTTACTGAGTGAGATACCCATGTTTCTCGTAGAACCACTAGATCTATATATATTCATATATAACTACACCTAGAAAATACTTCCCTTACCTGGTAAAGGTTCTTCCAAACGAGTTCTCTGAATGATCTACAGAGAGATTCCATGGTATTCATGGAGAGATCTTCTAAATGATACAGTTTCCTAAGGATTTCACAGTAGAAACCTTGACATGAGAAGAAAACCGTAGAAAATGAGTAAAATAGATATCAGAGCTTTGAGAAACTTACTTATATCTGAATGGAATTGGTGGTTGAGCTCAGATCTAGAAGAGATTCGGAGTTCGAGAGGGTCCCTTTTAGAGAGATAGAGCAGAGAACTCAGAGAAAATCTAGAGAGAATGTCATTTGGTGAGAAATGAACGTTTTTGGAGCTGAAGGTCCTTAAATATTCTTCTAAAATCACGCGATCTCGCGTGAGCGACTTCCAACTCTTTTGAGCGACGTCATCTTGCTTGAGCAACCGACAGCTCGCTTGAGCGAGATGTGCAGAAACAATCTCGAACCTTCTTTTTCTGATACTCTCGCTTGAGCGAGATCCATCTCGCTTGAGCGAGATGATGTCCAGAGAGCTCGTCATTCACCCTGTGAGTCCTCGCTTGAGCAAGCTCTATCTTGCTTGAGCGAGATAGCTTTGCATCTGCATTTTCCTGCACGAACGATCTTGCTTGGGCGAGATCCACCTCGCCTGAGCGAGATCTCCTGCACCAAAACTCCTCCAAAAACACTTTACACTCCTTTCCAAGTTGCATTCTAATACTACTTAATATTAAACAAAACCATATTCACCAATAATGAAATGAGGATGTTACATATAAGATCATGCACATAGAAAAAGTTTACTAAAAAAATAGTATTTTAGTTGGGCTAAAATAATACATTATTAAGTCAAACTCATTAAAAATAAGTGTAACTACAATAGTTAAGAGAAAATTTGGGTCAGCCACCTTTGCGTGCTTATAAATAAAGTATGAGATGCTCAAACCCATTACGACATTTTGGAAAAACCCTAGTCATCTCTCTCTCTCTTCCACGAGCTACTAGCATAGAAGTAAAGGAAGATTCTTGATAAGTTTGTAATTAAGCCCTCTTTTACAGCTCATATATTTATATTTGATCTTTATTTTATTTAAGTTTTACACTAATTTATTTATTAATTGTGCAGTTTGGTATAAAGAGGCCGCAAGTAGATTTCGGGTGCATTCTTGGCCCAAATTGACAGAAGATTAGAGCTTCGTAGCAGTGAGCATGCCTATACCCATTCAATAAGCACGAGGATGCTTTGAGTTCATGCACGGTCGTGCTTAAGGCCTTGTACGACCGTGCTCATCTATGGAAAGCCCAAATAATTAGAGTTTTTAGAGTTTTCAAATCCTATAAAAGGAAAGATCAGAGGCATCCCGACAACACACCATTTTTACATTGGCTTTTGCTCTGGGATACATCTCATCTTATCTCTCTTGCACGGGATCCTTGGCACATTCTTGACAGGACTTGGAGCTTCGAGTGATCGTACTTAAAGGCCGGAAACTCAGCTCACACTCTAGTTTTGCTATTTTTTTTATTATTATGGCTTTGTTTATAATTGTTTTAGTTCTTTTCTTTAGCATGAGTAACTAAGTTCATAACTAGGGTTATGAGAACTATTGTTCATAAATTTATAGGATTTGGATGTTTGAATCTGAATTTGATTTCCATTATGTGATTAGATTTTATCCTATTACGCTTCTTTCTTAATCCTAATTAATTATATCGTCAGGTGACCGTATCTCGATTAATTAATAGATCTATAAGGTAAAACGAGACAAAGGATTAGGTAGACCAAATCAATCTTTCTCTTCAAATCGTTATTAAATTAACAAGTTCATATGCTCCTTAAGCTTTCTTAAATTGATATCCTGCATGACCATTAAAGATGTTAATTTAGAGAAAAGAATATTAATATTGCATGACCATTGGGTATTAATAATATTCATATGAATGATTGATAATCACAAGGAAATTGGATTTAGAGTTAAACAGAAAAATAACATAAAGGATTGAATAAGAAATCTCATATGCCATAGGTTCCTCTCTGATAACTTTACCCAAGACGTGCTTTGTGTTCTTTGCTCTTAGTTTTATAATTGATTTTATAAATTCTCATTTTGATTAATTTTATATATTTGAAGCTCAAATAATTAAATTAAGAAATTTTTAGTAATTGAAAATCAATCATTGTGGGACTATATTTTGGGAACTTAATTTAAGAACCTTTTATCACTTCTAGATGGGTACACTTGCCCTCCGAACAAGTTTTTGGTGCCGTTGCCGGGGATTAGTTTTTCAATATTAAGAAAATCTAAAATTTAATTGATTTGAGCAATTTGTATTTTTTACTTTATTTTAGTTCTGTTTTGTTCATTGTTAAATTTTTTTTTATTTTATAATTTTTGTATTTATTTTATTTTCATTTTTTTATCTTGTAATTTCTTTTAATATATGCTCACTTGTTCTAAGTGCTCAACGGCTTATTTATTTGATCTGAAGATTGAGAGAACAACGTGTAGACAAAGAAAAGAAGTGAGAGAGCAAAGAATGGCAGAGTGAAGGAGATCAATTTAAGATTACATGACACCTACTACTAGAGGAACTCTTGGAAGCATTGCAGCCCTTAATGTGGAGGCAAAAAATTTTGAGTTGAAACCAACACTCATAACCATGGTTTAGAACTCCATACAATTTGAGGGCATACCTAACGAAGACCCCAATCTTCATCTGACAAAGTTCCTTCGATTGATGGACACCATCAAGTACAATGGAGTCTCCAACGATGCTATTCGACTCTGACTTTTCCCTTTCTCAGTATCTAAAAGGGTAAATGCATGATTTTCCTCACTCCCAGCCAATTCCATCAGAACTTGGGAGGATCTCACTCAATAATTCTTGGAAAAGTACTTTCCTCCATCAAGGTCCTCTAAGTTTATAGCGGAGATATGTTGCTTCCAACAACATCAAGCAGAATCCTTATTCAAGGTATGAGAGCGATTTAGAGATCTTTTGAGAAGATGTCCTCATCGTGATTTTCTGACGTAGAGACAGGTGCAAATCTTTTACAGTGGCCTATCAATCACCACCAGGGCTACAATTGATGCCGTAGCAGGAAGGTCCCTCATAATAAAAGATCCAGATGATGCATACAAGCTCATAGATGAGATGACATCTTATAACTTTCAGTGGCACACTGCTGACTCTTATGACATCAAGAGGAAAGAGACCGCTCCAGTCCACCAAGTAGAGAGCAGCAGTCCACTAATTAATCAAATGGCAGCCCTTGCAAAGCAACTAGAATCTTTAATGAAGGCTCAAGATCAACCTGTAAGAGCTCCTGCAAGCCCAGAATTTAAGCAAAAAGAGGCAAACTTCATGGGCAATCATAGTTTAGGGTGGAGGAGTAATCCTCCTAACTCTTGGGGGAATGGCTTTGGAAGTTAAAATTCAAGTGTTTATTGCCCTCCTTATATGCAAAGTCAGGGAGTAAGACCTAAAGGGAAAGAAGCTCCTAGATCTCAATCTAACTTTCAAGAATAGATGATACAATATATGCATTACTCTGATAAGAGGATAACAGAGCTTGAATCTAAGTTGGACCAACATATTGAGAGAACTGATAAGAGGTTCGCAAAGGTTAAATCTTAAATACAAGTCAACTCTTCTAAGATGAGTGCACAATTGGAGTAAATTATGAACCTTCTAAGTCAAAGAGTGATGGAAACATTGCCATCTCAGTCTGAACCTAATCCAAGGGAGCAATGCAATGCTATCACCCTTAGAAGTGGGAAGAAATCACCAGAATCGCAGAACAGAGGCATATGCACGCCCATGCTTATAGAGAAGTACGCCTATGCTGATTCTACATGCACACTCGTGCTTACTGATGAGCACGCCCCTGCTACAACAGAAGCACTACCGTGCTTATACAAGCATGCCCATGACAGTGATCCTAGCACAGTCATGCATCACCATGAGCAAGATCGTGCCTCAAGCGAGGAGCCTGAAAAAGAAAAGAAGGAAGAGTCCCTTATTCAACCAAGGCCCTACGAGCCTAAGATACTTTTCCCACAGCGGCTGCAAGGTCACCCTCCTTATGATGAAGAGTTCCACAAGTTCTTAGACTTATTGGGCAAAGTGCACATCAATATGTCTTTCATTGATGCTATCTCTAAAATGCCCAAATATGCTAAATTTTGAAAGGAGATTTTGACCAATAAAAGAAAGTTGAAGGCACATGAAACTGTGAAGCTCACCTAGGAATGCTCAGCTATAGTCTTTAAAAAGCTTCCACCTAAGCTTAAGGACCCAAGAGTTTTATATTCCTTGCACAATTGGAAAAACTCATATTGATAAGACTTTATGTGATTTAGGAGCAACTATTAATCTTATGCCTTATTCTATTTTCAGGAAGCTTGGAAGGCATAAACCTAAGCCGACCTCCATGTCACTTCAGCTGGCAGATAGGTTGATCACATATCCCAAAGGCATAATAGAGAAGGTACTTGTAAAAGTTGGGAAGTTTATATTTCCTGCTGACTTTGTGGTACTTGACATAGAGAAAGATGATGATGTTCCCATCATACTAGAGAAACCGTTCTTGGCCACTGCTAAGGCCATCATAGACATACAAAAAAGGAAGCTCACACTGAGGTTAGATGATGAGGAAGTTATATTTCAAGTTTTCAATTCTTTCAAGTACCCTTCTAGCCAAGAGTCCTGTCACTTTGTGAGCACTGTCAATGTTGCTTCTCCTCCTCCAATATATATGAAGAATGGAACTACAAGAAGAAGGCCAAGGAAGAAGCAACATAAGAAGAAGAAAAGACAAAAGCTTAAACTATCCATTAATAAGCCTCCTAATTTAGAGCTTAAATTTTCTTCTCTTTATTCTAATCTCTATCTTATGAATATTTTTGCTGATGTACTAGGTGTTGGGGAGGCAAAGTTGTTAGGAAGACGATTACATATCAAGGGAGTCACCTCTGATACTCATGCCTTCTTCCCACCTTGATTTAACAGGAACGTCAGGCTCGTGACGTTAAACAAGCGCTCCTAGGAGGCAACCTGTGTCTTTTATTTTATTTAAAATTTTTTTTGTTTATTTTAATTCTTCTATTGTTATTTTATTTACAGAATAAAGAATAAACATATTGAAAGATTGCAAGAACTAAGTTGATTGTTCTCACACACACTTTTGAGCTTTGATCTGAAAGCACGCCCGTGCTCATCCCATATATGGTCGTGCATTTAGTCACAGTTGTGAGAGCATGCTTAAGATTTTAGCATGGCCGTGCTCTCTTACCCAAAACCGTCGCACCAAGAATTATCAGGGAACCTCTTTCCTTTTAATTCAATTGTCCTCTTTGTATTTTTTTAATTTGATTGCTTACAAACATTGGGGACAATGTTTTACTTTAAGTATGGGGGAGTAGTTCTTAATTATATGATTGTTATTGCATGTTCTTGAGTAAAGTGGTTATGCTATTTTTTTATGATAATTTAAAACTTTTTTCCTCATATAACCCAATTTTTCCAGATAGAAGAGTATGTTAAGTGATTATTATTGGCATTATACTTTCATTTGGAAACTAATAATTAGCTAAGTTCCTTACTTTTATGCTCTACATTAAACTTTAACCCACAGATGTGAGTTTTGAGCATTAAAGGGGATTTCTATATTAATTTAATTAATTGTACCCCTTTCCTCATTGTTTTGTGTGATTATCTCCTTAGAATTTGTACTCTAAAACTTGACTTGGAACTGACTTAAGACTTCTCTTTTTAATTGCATGTTTTAATGTGATTGAGGTATAATAGGATTTTTATTTTTGGCTTTTCTTAAGTTTGAGATACAACTAGTTGTCCACTTTGAGCTTTATTAATTTTCTTGATCCCTTGCGTTAAATTTATAGAATGTTTTGATGACCTTGAGTTTGTGAATGGAGCAATTGAGCTTTATTAGTTTGATGTTTGAGTGAAAAGTATAAAAATATAATATTTTAATTGAGAATCTTTTTTATTGCTTATGCTCAGTGATATTACCCTTGTTGCTCTCTTTATCTCCTTTATCTCGAATTCCTTGTGTGGTATTATATTTTAAGTTATTATGTTATTCTCTTAACTAGCACTTTGCTTGAGTACAAGTAAACAGCTAAGTATGGATGAGTTGTTAAGTCTGTAATTAGGCTTTTTTTTACAGCCTATATATTCATATTTGATCTTTATTTTACTTGAATTTTACACTAATTTATTTATTAATTGTACAATTTGATGTAAAGAGACCGCAAGTAGATTTTGGGTGCATTCTAGGCCCAAATTGATAGAAGATTAGAGCTTCGTAGAAATGAGCACGCCCATACCCATTCAATAAGCACGGGGGTGCTTCAAGTTCATGCACAGTCGTGCTTAAGGCCTTGCACAACCGTGCTCATCTGCAAAAAGCCCAATTAATTAGCATTTTTAGGGTTTTCAAACTCTATAAAAGGAAAGACCGGAGGCATCGCGAGAACACACTAATTTTACATTGGCTTTTGCTCTGGGATACATCTCATCTCGTCTCTCTTGCACGAGATTCTTGGCACATTCTTGACAGGACTTGGAGCTTCGAGCGATCGTACTTAAAGACCGGAAACTCACCTCACACTCTAGTTTTTCTATTTCTTTTTATTATGGCTTTGTTTATGATTGTTTTAGTTCTTTTCTTTAGCATGAGTAATTAAGTTCATAGCTAGGGCTATGGAAACTATTGTTCATGAATTTATGAGATTTTGATGTTTGAATTTGAATTTGATTTTCGTTATGTAATTAGATTTTTTCCTATTACGCTTCTTTCTTAATCCTAATTAATTATATCGTCAGGTGACCATACCTCGATTAATTAATAGATCTATAGGATAAAACGAGACAAAGGATTAGGTGGACCAAACCAATCTTTCTCTTCAAATCGTTATTAAATTAACAAGTTCATAGGCTCCTTAAGCTTTCTTAAATTGATATCTTGCATGACCATTAGAGATGTTAATTTAGAGAAAAGAATATTAATATTGCATGACCATTGGGTATTAATAATATTCGTATGAATGATTGGTAATCACAAGGAAATTGGATTTAGAGTTAAACAGAAAAATAACATAAAGGATTGAATGAGAAATCTCATATGCCCTAGTTTCCTCTCTGATAAGTTTACCTAAGACGTGTTTTGTGTTCTTTGCTCTTAGTTTTATAATTGATTTTATAAATTCTTGTTTTGATTAATCTCGTAAATTTGAAGCTCAAATAATTAAATTAAGAAATTCTTAGCAATTGAAAATCAATCCGTGTGCGACGATATTTTGGAAACTTAATTTAAGAACCCTTTATTACTTCTCGATGGGTATACTTGCCCTCCGAACAATTCTAGTGAAAGTATTGTATGAATTTCCATGAGATACAACTACCATTGCTACATTCATACGTATATAAAAGGTAATCATTATTCATATTTTGTGTAATTTTTTCTTGTTTTGAAATGTGTATGTCGCAATAGAAATTAAGAATCTTTAACATTCTGTTGCATTACCTATGTTTAACACTTCCTATAATGGCATAATAAATTTGACTAATATAAGGACTTACAAACAATGACATAATACGTTTAACATTAAAGCAATTAGCATGATATTAAACTATAATGGTTAAGAAATACTTATAATCAATGCAAAAATAATTCCATCCTTATTTATCCAACGTCTAGTATAAATAATGTACCACTACATATATTAAGAATTTGAACTCAATAAACCAATTTGGAAGTCATTACTCATCCCTCAATACAATTTTCTCTCCTATAAGTTTACATATTTAAACTTAGTCAGTTGGTTGAGCTAAAATAAAGAACAAGGAATGTGTTACACCACCCCAAACTGATGCATCACATAGTCAAGTTGGTTTCACACATAAATTTAAAAACATGAGTGAGACCATGAACTTCTAAATATTCATTTTTTGAGTGTAGATAAGGGCAAAGAATTCATCAATTCCATACATTAGGTTCACATATGATTTTTATTTTCAAAATATAAATTATATTAATATAAAAAATAAGTTATAAAGGTAATTCAAATGGATAAGAAAATATATTGTCATGTTTTAAACGATTAAATTTATATCTAAAGTATTGGAGATTCTTCTTGACCTTCCTATATCAGTGATGTACTAGCCACCTATAAACAATTTTCTTTAATTCATAATTCAATGTCATTGCCTACATTAATGAGGAAAGCATATACTACATGTTTTGTGTACCATAAGGAAGATCATGTTGTGTATGTGGGAGATTGTCAAGAGTTATAGATGGAAACTTATATCATGCCCATATCATAATAAGGGAGTTAGGCCTCGCGACTTAGTCTATGTTTGTTGCAATGCATAATTTTGGCATAAGATATTCAGTGTTGTTGTTCTCCAACTATACTAACTAATAACATTGTAATCTTCAAATAAAGATAAATACCTAACTGAGACCCTACTACTAAAATGATCAACCAACATAAATCTTTCAATCAACCTCATAATATTAGTTCTAGCAAACTAGGTAATCTAAAGGGCATCTTGGTTATGCATGGATTGATGTCTGAAGTATTCATTTAACCAACTAAACTTCAAGTTGCTCCTTGCAATGACTAGCCTTCCATCGATACAACAATCTATTTGAATAGTGATATCATGAAGACTAATAGTACACTATCCAAGTAGCATGTAAAATATGTATCATTGCCCTCCTTTTCACTAAAAACATAATAAGATGTCATTAATTGCATAAAAGTTGGCCAACTACGTAACTCTAACAAAATCAACTACCTCCAAATGCAACATGATTAATTTCATTTACTCAATAATTAACATAGAATTAATAAGAAATTAGAAAACAAATGGTCACAATTTTTTTAAATAAAATTTACTTACGATTATTATTTAAATGAAATTTTAATAAAATTATCAATTCTTACTACTAAATAGTTAATGTTTTACTAATAAAAAATTATGAAAATTATTTAAGTTTTCAAAATTTGTAAATTATATTTTATAAAAATTAATATTAGAACAAAAATTTAATAAAATCAATTATTTAAACTACCTAACAATTAACATTTAACTAATAAATAAATCATGGTAATTATTTTATTTTTTAATAATTATAATTTATATTCACGAACTATTAATATTTAAATAAAAAAATAAAAATTTATTTAATTTAAATTAACAAGTAATTTAACATTTTTAACAAAACATTATGAAATTTCTTTTACAATTTAAATTTTTTATATTAATTTTCTTCAGATTTAATATTTAAATGAAACATTAATAAAATTATTAATTTACAGTATCTAATAATTAATATTTAACAAATAAAAATTTTAAAAATAATTTAGCCTTCAAATTTTGTTAATTATAATTCCTAATAATTAATATTTAAATGAAACTTGAATAAAACTAATAATTTAAATTACCTAATAATTGACATTTAACTCTTAACAAATGATGAGAAATATTTTTGCTTTAAAAAATTATAAATTTATTTAATAATAATTAATAATTAAATTAATCTTCCATTCCATCTAGATTCATTCCACCTACATCATCAAAGATTCCTGTAGTAATATTTAATATATTTATCTTAAATATAATGCAGTCAACTAGGTCCCATTCAGTGTTCCCGATAATACAATAAATATGCATCCTTCTTTTTTATTATAAGGTGGTAATAGTCCAAGATCCGAGAAATTATTGATTGATACGAGGCCATTTCGAGTCACTCAAATTCTGACATACGTAATAAATGCATAAACCCCCAACCATACAAAATTTTCTCCCAAGATCCCTCTGCCTACAAAAGGCAGTGACTCCACGACTTTTAAGTCTCACCAAACATTGCACAGCATCCCGCAAACGCATTGTGAGATGTAAGCAAAATCTCAACACGGGTATCTCTTTTTCTTTTGATAAACAAGTCAAATAATTGTGACTTTGTCTGTGATCACTACAAGGCTTGTACTTTGCTTTTCTTTCTCATCTAATAGATATCTCAATAATACTTTGCTGAATTTCATTGGCGTGCTTAGATCATAAAAGGTCTTGTTGGGTCAAATTGGCTATGTATCTTAACCTTGCCATCCTTTACGGTTTGGGAGTCCTAAAACGACCATGAAATTGTGTCACCCATCTTTAGAGTGAAAAAATGGTTAGGAGTATGATGGTTTTGAGTTTGAATTACTGCTTTTAGTTTTAATTACATCCTATTGCTAAAATTTTGTGCTACTGCATGCAGTTTCATATGGACGAAACTTTGAAGCTGTTGATTTTATGTGCTGCATGGGCATGCTCATTCTCTGCACTGAGATGTGCCGATCCTCCCGGTGCAACAAATGAGGACCCCATTAAATTTGTTACTGAACGTGCCACTAAAAAAAGCTACAAGCAGTTCATTGAAGCTCTTCGAGAACGTCTAACAGGTGGGCTGATACATGACATACCCGTGCTTAGAGATCCAGCAACAGTGGAAGAAAGCAATCGATATGTTCCAGTCACACTCTCAAACTCGCCGACGGAATCTATCCAAGTAGGTATCGATGTGACTAATGTATATGTTATAGCATACCGAGCAGGAAATCGGGCCTATTTCCTCAGGGATGCCCCAGCATCTGCATCTACCCACCTTTTCCCTGACATACCAGAGGATAACCGGTTCGCACTTCCTTTTGACGGTTCTTATGGTAGTCTAGAGAGTTGGGCTCATCAGAATAGAGCGGAAATAAATCTAGGGTTACAGGCCTTGACACATGCGATAGCATTTCTACGAGGTGGGGCCGATGACAATGAAGAAAGAGCTCGTACCATAATCGTGACAATCCAAATGGTTGCAGAACCAGCTCGATTTAGGTACATATCAATCCGGATTGGTGTCAGCATCCGAACTGGCACGGCGTTTCAACCTGATCCTGGCATGTTAAGTTTGGAGAACAACTGGGATAATCTGTCAGGAGCTGTTCAACAAGCTGAGCAAAATACTTTCCGAAATAATGTCGTGTTAACAAATATTCATCACGAACCTGTCATTGTAGATTCCTTGTTACACCCAACTGTTGCAGCTCTAACATTGATGCTCTTTGTCTGCAATCCAAATGCAAACCGATCACCTCGATTACCAAGATCAATTGTGGAAAAATCAGAGACCTGCGATCCTTTTGTACCAACGGTCCAAATTGCTGATCGAGATGGGATGTGCGTGGATGTCTCTAACAGTGCCTATGACAATGGCAATCCTATCATAATGTCGAAATACGCAGACCAACAGAACCAACTGTGGACCTTGAAACAAGACAAGACGATATTAAGATCAATAGTGGAAAAATCAGAGACCTGCGATCCTTTTGAACCAACCGTCCACATTGCTGGTCGAGATGGGATGTGTGTGGATGTCTATAAGAACGACTATCACGATGGCAATCCTATCATAATGTGGAAATGCGCAGACCAAGAGAACCAACTCTGGACCTTGAAACAAGACAAGACGATAAGGTCCAAGGGGAAGTGTTTAACAACATACGGTTATGCCCCAGGGCATTACGTCATGATATATGATTGTACTTCCGCAGTAGCAGAGGCCACTTACTGGGAGATATGGGACAATGGAACTATTATCAATCCAAGGTCTGGCTTGGCCTTGAGTGCTGAATCCAGTGGCATGGGAGAGACACTTACCGTGCAAACAAACGAATATAGAATGCGACAGGGCTGGCGCACAGGAAATGACACTGGCCCTTTTGTAACTTCAATTGCTGGGTATTTGGATCTCTGCATGGAAGCTCACGAAAGTAACGTGTGGCTGGCTGACTGTGATAGCAACAAGAAGGAGCAGCAATGGGCACTTTACCCAGATGGTTCTATACGTCCAGTGCAAAATACAAACAACTGTTTAACATCTGAAGAACACAAACAAGGAGCTACCATTGTCATGATGGCTTGTAGCAATGCATGGGCTAGACAACGATGGGTGTTTAAAAATGATGGTACCATTTATAGTTTATCTGACGACATGGTGATGGATGTGAAAGGCTCTGATCCAAATCTTAAACAGATAATACTTTGGCCATGGACTGGTAACCTTAACCAAATGTGGGTTACTTTGTTTTAATGGATTCATGCCTGAGGAGGCAAATGCTATCTGCATGTGTAATGTTTAAATAAGGGATTGTATCTACCCATGTGCAATAACAGTCAACAGCTTCATGCTGCCTTGCAATGATTCCAATATGCTTAACTAGTAAATTTATGTTTTAGCAAGACCCTACGCCATCAACCGATCAATTAAGAGAATCCAGATTGCTTCAAATCAAATATATTTTGGAACTTTAACAGGTTAAATGGCACATAAAAATTGAGCATTCAAGAGTACCCGATACAATTGGAAAGGTAAAATCATAAAATTAGAACAATGGAAACTTTGATTTTTCTCTCTCTCCAACATAGAATTTGTGCCTGGTGGCACTATCCTTTATCTTTGGGAGGCGGAATCTTTGCAGTAGACTACATACCCACGAAATGCTTATCTCCTCTGTCGACAAAAGTGAAAATAAAGAAGCCTAAACGAAAACAAAGTTTTTTATTTGTTGAACTTAATTCCAGCCACAGATATGGATTAACTCAAGAAAAACCAGTGGCTGAGATGGGATTCGGTTACTCATTCATAAATAAGTGTCAAATATATTAGAAATTGATACAAATTTCTAGAATAGTCTAAAAAAAAAATACTAAGAACAATCTAGAAAAAACTAATTGTATCTTCTAGTATGTAGATGCTTCTAGAGAAAGTTCTAGAATATTGTAAATCTTCAAGTTTCTAGATAGCTCTAGTATATTGAACCAAATGGTGGATGATGCCTATAAATAGACATGCTACCTCATTGTAAAAGATATGAAGAAGAAGTAATCAAGACATCAATTCTCCATCTCTTGAGTCTCTTACTAAAACTTCTTCAACTACTATTTTCAACTATTCCTATTAATACATTTCAACTATCTTACTCATCTCACCCACACTAAAAACTAACTATCAGTGGCATCAGAGCTACGTTCGGTCATCTACTAGGCGTAGAAATATTACCATACTATTTCAAAATTAAAATAAACTACTTCCAAAAATTTCCTAACCCATGGCTAGCACTACTCAACCATCATCTCTTCCCGTCCCCATTTTCAATGGTGAAAATTATGATTTTTGGAGCATAAAAATGAAAACATATTTCACTTTTCAAGATTTGTGGGATGTTGTGGAAGAAGGATTTACTATTCCCTCAGACATATCATCCCTTACTGCAGCTCAAAGAAAAGAATTGAAGGAGAATAAACAAAAGGATTCAAAGGCCTTGTTTACTCTACAACAAGCTGTGACTGATATAATTTTTCCAAGAATAATGGGTGCTACAACAGCCAAAGAAGCATGGAGTACGCTGCAGGAGGAGTTTGAAGGAAGGGAAAAGGTACGTACTATAAAACTTCAAACTCTACGACGAGAGTTTGAATTATTAAAAATGAAAGAGTTTGAGACCGTCAAGGATTACTATTCCAAAATAAAAGAAATGGTTAATCAAATGAGAGCTTACGGAGAAAATATTCTTGACAAAAAAGTTGTCGAGAAATTACTGATTACAATTCCCTGTAAGTATGATCCAATTGTCACCACTATTGAGCAAACAAAGGACCTATCTACTCTATCAGTGACAGAGTTGGTAGGGTCCCTTGAAGCTTATGAGCAAAGGTTGAAAAGGCATGATGAAGACTCAATAGAAAATGCCTTTCAATCAAAGCTCAAATTACGGTCTCAGAATAAAGGAAATGAAGCAAGAAAGAATAATGGAGAAACTTCTAAAAACAAAGAGAATTCTAGAAATTTCTCTAGAAACAATCAAGATAAATACCCTCCATGTGGTATTTGTAAGAGGACAAATCATGCTAAAGAAGAATGTCGGTATCGTGGAAAACCACAATGCCGACACTGCAAGAAATTTGGACATGTGGAAAAGTATTGTCGCAACAAAAACAAGTATCAAGCAAATTTTGCTGAAGAGGGTGATCGAGAACCACATCTTTTCTATGCTACCCAAGATCCCAGTACTGAAACAAGCGAAAATTGGTACTTGGATAGCGGTTGCAGCAATCACATGGCCAAAGATATAAACATCTTCAAGGATATCGACGAATCCATCAAAGTGAAAGTTCGAATGGGGAACGGTACTATCGCTGAGTCAAAAGGCAAAGGCACTGTTATGGTGGAGACAAAGAAAGGTACGAAACTTATTACTGATGTCTTACTAGGTCCCAACCTCAAGGAAAATCTCTTGAGTGTTGGCCAAATGATGGAGAAAGGTTATTCTCTTCACTTCAAAGGGGACACATGTAAGATATATGACAGCAAAAAGCAAGAGATCGGCCAAGTAAATATGGAGAAAAGAAATCGAAGTTTTTCAATAAACTTTCAATAAGGCACTAACATTGCCATGAAAGTAGAAGTTGATACTTCACGACTTTGGCATCGAAGATTTGGCCACTTCAATACTCATGCCTTAAAGCTACTGCATCAAAAGAATATGATGAAAGATCTTCCATATCTTGAAGAAAATAATGAAGCTTGTGAAGGATGTCTCCTTGGCAAGCAACATCGATTGCCATTTTCTACTGGAAAAGCTTTGAGAGCAAAAGACTTATTGGAGCTTATTCATACAGATATTTGCAGACCAATGCAGACACCATCACTACATGATAATAGGTATTTTATCCTTTTCATAGATGATTTTTCTAGAATGACTTGAGTCTACTTCATCAAAGCAAAGTCAGAAGTCTTTGGAATTTTCAAGAAGTTTAAGGCCCTTGTCGAGAAGCAAAGTGGTAAACAGATAAAAGTATTAAGAAGTGATCGTGGCAAAGAGTATACATCTCAAGAGTTTGATAAATTTTGTGAGGATGAAGGCATTCAACGACAACTTACTGTCGCATATACTCCACAACAAAATGGAGTAACTGAGAGGAAAAATCGCACGGTAATGGAGATGGCTAGATCCATGCTGAAGGAGAAAGAATTGCCAAATACTTTACGGGACGCTTTATACTGCTGTCTACATACTTAACAGATGTCCAACTAAGGCTGTCCAAGATAAAACTCCAATTGAAGCTTAGAGTGGGCAAAAACCATCAGCAAAACATCTAAGGGTTTTCGGATCAATTTGCTACATACACATTCCAGAAGAGAAGAGACACAAACTAGAAGACAAAACCGTACGAGGTATCTTCTTGGGATATAGCACACAGTCAAAAGGATATCGAGTCTACAATTTGCAAACCAAGAAGCTCACCATTAGTCGAGATGTTGAAGTTGATGAAAATGCTGCTTGGAATTGGAAAGATAAAAAGGTTCAGAAAAATGTTTCCATACCAATGCAGCAACCTCAAGAAATTGAAGAAGTCTCAGGTGAGAATTTTTCACCTCCACAACAACAACATTCCTCACCAGAGTCTACTCCAAGACGAGTTAGATCTTTGGTAGATATATACGAGACCTGTAACCTGGCCATAACTGAACCTGAGAGCTTTGAAGCAGCGTCAAAACAAGAAGTATGAGTCAAGGCAATGGAAGAAGAGATAAAAATGATTGAGAAAAATAACACATGGGAGCTAGTAGATTGCCCCACAGATAAAGATATCATTGGGGTAAAATGGGTCTATAAGACCAAGCTTAATCCCGATGGCACCATACAAAAGTACAAGGCAAGACTGGTAGCTAAAGGATACTCACAACAACTTGGAGTTGATTACAATGAGACATTTGCTCCAGTTGCTCGCCTGGATACTATAAGAACTCTGATTGCTCTTGCTGCACAAAAAGGATGGAACATTTATCAACTCGATGTAAAATCTGCCTTTCTCAATGGGATTCTTCAAGAAGAGATTTATGTGGAGCAACCGCAAGGCTTCGTCAGCAAATGTAATGAAGGCAAAGTACTAAGACTGAAAAAAGCTCTATATGGATTGAAGCAAGCTCCACGAGCATGGTACAGCAAAATTGATCAATACTTTGCAGACCAAGGATTCAGGAGGAGCAAAAGTGAAGCAACTTTATACACCAAGATCCAAGGTCAGTATGATATACTCATTGTCTCCTTGTATGTAGATGATCTTATCTGCACAGGAAACAATGTGAAGATGATAGCTTAGTTCAAAGAAGATATGATGAAGACCTTTGAAATGACCGACCTTGGCTTAATGAACTATTTTCTCGAAATAGAGGTAAAACAAAAAAAAGAAGGAATATTTATCTCACAGAAGAAACATGTTGAAGCACTACTCAAGAAATTTAAGATGAATGGATGTAAGACGGTCAGCACTCCATTGGTGACAAATGAGAAATTGAAGAAAAATGATGGTGCACCGGAAGCTGATGCATCACGTTACAGAAGTTTGATTGGAAGCTTACTATATCTCACAGCCACACGACCAGACATAACGTATGTTGTAAGTCTTCTTTCAAGATTCATGCAAAGTCCAAGCCAAATTCATTTTGGAACAGCAAAATGAATCCTAAGATATCTACAAGGCACAAAAGAGTATGGTATATGGTACCAAACTATGAGCAACTCAAAGCTACTTGGCTACACCGACAGTGACTGGGCAGGATCGATCGACGACATGAAAAGCACATCTGGTTATGCCTTTTTACTAGGATCAGGAACAATCTCATGGGCTTCAAAGAAACAAGCAATAGTTGCGCAATCAACAGCAGAAGCAGAATATGTAGCAGCTGCTGAGACTACAAGTCAAGCAATATTGTTACGAAGAATACTTGAAGAAATGGGAGAAAAACAAAATGAGCTTACTACAATCTACTGCGATAACAAATCAGCTATAGCAATGACAAAGAATCCAGTGCATCATAGTAGAACAAAACACATAGCAATCAAATATCATTTTATCAGGGAAGCAGAAGGAACTAAAGAAATCAAGCTCGAGTATTGCACAACTGAAGATCAAATTGCAGACATTTTTACTAAAGCACTACCAAGACCAAAATTTGAACAGCTACGCACGAAGCTTGGAGTTACAGAAATTTGCATCAAGGAGGAGTATTAGAAATTGATACAAATTTCTAGAATAGTCTAAAAAAAATACTAAGAACAATCTAGAAAAAACTAATTGTATCTTCTAGTATGTAGATGCTTATAGAGAAAGTTCTAGAATATTGTAAATCTTCAAGTTTCTAGATAGCTCTAGTATATTGAACCAAATGGTGGATGATGCCTATAAATAGACATGCTACCTCATTGTAAAAGATATGAAGAAGAAGTAATCAAGACATCAATTCTCCATCTTTTGAGTCTCTTACTAAAACTTCTTCAACTACTATTTTCAACTATTCCTACTAACACATTTCAACTATCTTACTCATCTCACCCACACTAAAAACTAACTATCAAAAAATATATTTTAATATAAAAAAACGTATATATAACTGATATTAATTAAATTTGGTTATTTTTAATTAATGGACCTTAATATGGTGCACACAAAGGTTCGTGATGAGGCTGATTGATCAATTGGACAACGGTTTGATTTCTTGGGACGACTTCTCATCAAGGGTTAAAAGCATACATGGAAATAGAATTGGAGCTCCTCATCCTAGAAAAGTCCATGGACCCCCAGATGGGAAGAAAGCTTCTAAGCAAATCGTTATCCAGGTTTCATTTGTGATGATCATGTGAGAATGATGAAAGAAATAAGTCAAAATTCATGACTTATAGTCACTGGTATGGAGCCATTAGATGATAGGTAGCTCTTTCGGATGTATGCATACCAGAATCAGAAGAGAGGTTATTAATTAGGCCAGTAATACAATTTAAATTAAAAAATCAGTAGCAGCAAAATTCCAGTTTAGAAGTTACTGCATGCAATGCAATGACTGATTGAAGAAAGTCTGCAATATTGGCCATGCCCAGTATTGAAGATCCATAACTCCAACGGTAAACTCAAAGTATAAGGCTTTCATCAGGTTAGCATTATTCTTATGATTTTGAGATAACAAATGTTTTTATTTTTAATAAAAACTTTATATTTTTAGGCACACGTAAAGCTGAAGAGATTGAAATGTTTTTATTTATACCTTAGTCCACGTAGACTAGAAGGCTAATCCATATGAGTTAATAAACCGTTCACCTAGCTAGTTGTGAGTTCAAACTAATCATGCAACTAAGGCTGCCTATTCGTCTTAAGATAATAATGGTAAGATACAATAATATTTTAAAATAAATTTTAATAGTTTATCTAAGTTTTCAAATAGTTACTATAGTTTAATGAAATTTTAATTCTTTCTAAAAGAGTGAGAACTTTCTAAAAAGATCTTAAAATATAGGACTTAAAATAAATTGACGGTCATGACTAACCAACCAATATTATATTTAGACAACTTTTTAAAGGTGAATAGTGAATAAAATAAACTTTGCGTGCCTACTAATATTTTAAGTGTGTTAAATTGTTAATTAAGTATGTTTTAAAGATTTTACTAAATTAGCAACAAAAAAAATGATTTTACTAAACCTTTCCTGTTCTTCATTAACAAAGTTAATAGTTTACGATTAAAATATATACTTAATTTTTAAAATTTAGTTTTTATAATAAAAATAAATTTAATTTTTATTCAAATATCTCATTATGTTTTGATTTTTGTTATCTTTATGCTGTTAGAAAAAAATACTATTTATTAAGTTACGATTAGCGAATTACTTCAACATTTTTTTAATAGTGTAAAAATGACGAATTAAAGGATAAAAAAATAATTTTACAAGACTAAAGTATTTTTTTATAAAAATTAAATATATGTTTTATGTCACGACCCTTTTTTATAAAGGACTGAGAACATTATTTCTACACCACATACTTATTTAAAAATAGGTAAATAATAGAGAATATAAGTATAAAAAAAATTCACTTCTCATTCAAAGTAAAAATGAAGTTCCTTACAACAAATATCCAACAGATCAACATAATATTACATTTAGTTTATAATATTCAAAATACCAAAAAATTATAATACGTGACTCCCTCGACATGAGGTCTCATACATAAAGAAAAAGGACTTTGATGCATTATTACTCAACTCCAGCTTCTAACTTTTCTTCACTGGCCCCTCAGCCTGTGAAGTAGATGCAACACCTGCTACATCTGCTCACGTACCACCGTACGATCATCGCAGTACACACGCACACAACGACATAGAAAGAAATGCAAGGGTGAGCTTACCAAACATAAAATAAAATTATATATATATATAGATCAAAATATTTTTCACAAAGCAATAACCCCATGCATTTCCAGCCCATCTAATGCACAAAGATGAAAACGGTTTCCAACTGGTTTCACACCCTAATTAATCCAGAAGGAACCGAGCAGCCTGGGAGCGACCCATTCCGGTATCCGGATCCAGACAAAGACAAAGACAAGACCAAAGCATGAACTTACCGTTACATGTCTACCCACCTAAACATGTAACTCGGCTCTATAATGATGCAAAACATATATCTCAGCATGATGCACGCAACCAAAATTATTTTAACAGCTCAACTACGGCAAGTTTATAATAGATCAGCCAAAATCTCAGCATTTTAAACTAATTAACAACGATTCTGACTTAGAAAATAGCTTTTATTCAATAGATCTAACAAAATCATATCAAAATATCTTGAAATAGCATATTAAACCGTTCAAAACATAATTCATAGGTTAAAGTAAACTCCCCTTACCTCAGAAAGATGATTCACACTAGATCTACCGAATATTACTTGATTATAACAAAAATTCACCGAAGATTCAGCTTTAGAACGGAGTTTCTCCTAAGAACACCATGAATTTCTATAAGAAAGAGAAGGAGAAGAGAAACGAACGGTAAATCTAGCTTCAAACTTAAAGAAACTTACTTCCAATACTTCAGAATAGATGTAGAATCTCAGATCTGGCGAGAAATCTAAGTTTAGGAAGGTTTAGTATGAGAGAAATGGTGGTTTTCGGCCTTAGAACCTTTGAAAACCTTGGATAGAGGTGAAGAAATGAAAATTTCGTGTGAAGCCCCCTTTTTATAGAAAATTTTCAAAATTTACTGTTCACACCGAAATTTACTGTTCACCGCCGGAAAACACTGTTCACCGCCTTACTGTTCATGTCGGAAAATACTGTTCAGGGCACTATTCATGCCGGAAAACACTGTACACGCACTGTACATACGCGGTTATCACTGTTCATACGCGGTTTGTACTGTACACTGTGACGTCACCGATGACGTCATCTGTCACTGTACATACGCGGTTTGTACTGTTCATACACTGTTCATACGCGGTTGCACTGTTCATACGCGGTTGCACTGTTCGTTGCACTGTTCATTGCACTGTTCATTACACTGTTCATACGGTACTGTTCACTTTTTTTTTTTTTTTTTTTTTATAATAATTTCAAACTCCATCTAAATATATTCCAATATCAAATAATCCTTCAATTAACATTGAACAAGTATAAAATATTATAGATTACTCAATAATAAATTAGAAGCCTGACAATTCTCCCCCCGAAAATAAATTTTCGTCCTCGAAAATTTCATTCCCCAAAGAAAAGATGAGGGTACAACTCTCTCATTCTTTCTTCTAACTCCCATGTGGCATCACCAGTTATTTGGTCCCAAACAACCTTTACTAACCGAATAGACTTACCTCTAAGTTTCTTAACTCTAGTTTCCTCGATACGAGCAAATGGGACCTCCACAGACAAGTCATCTCGTAACTCCACAACATCGGGCTCAATTACATGAGACAAATCTGGAACATACTTCTTTAAGCTGCGACACATGGAAAACATTATGTATTCCGCATAACCGAGGTGGTAACGCTAATTCATAGGCTGCGGTCGAAGGCTCGCCCCACACCCGTAGTGCGTGATACTCTTAAGAATACATGATCACCAACCTCAAATTCTAGGGATCTTCGTTGGTCGCATAAGATTTACGTCGACTTTGGGTAGCTCTTAGCTTTTCTCTAATAAGTTCAACTTTCTCCTTAGTTTCTTGCAGCATTTCAGGTCCAACCATCAAATGTACTCCATCTTGGAACCAACAGATAGGGGTTCTACACCTTCTACCATACGAGCTTCAAATGGTGCCATATCTATACTCGAATGATAGCTATTATTATAAGTGAATTCTACCAAAGGAAGCATATCCTCCCAATTACTCCTCTCGCTCTACAATGCAAGTCCGCAATAAGTCTTCTAAGGTCCGAATAGTACGCTCGGATTGACCATCTGTTTGCGGATGGTATGCAGTAACTCAACCTCAACCGTGTGCCCATAGATTCTTGGAAACTACGCCAAAGCGGGAAGTGAATCGAGGATCCCTATCGAGATAATACTAGAAGGTACTCCATGCAACCTGACAATCTCTCTAATGTACAATTCTGCTAATTTCTCCAAGCTAAAGGTCATGTTAATTGGCAAGAAATGTGCACTCTTGGTTAGCCTATCAACTATGACCCACACCGCATCATGATTCCTAACTGTTCTAGGTAGATGGGACACAAAGTCCATAGTCACATGGTCCCACTTCCACTCTGGAATTTCCATCGTTTGTAACTCTCTGGAGGGCTTTGATGCTCCGCTTTTGCCTTTTGACAAGTCAAGCAGGCTTTAACAAACTCAGCTATCTCTCGCTTCATGCCTGGCCACCAAAACATCTCGCTTTAAATCTTGATACATCTTGGTAACACCAGGGATGAATGTTGAGACTACCCTTATGTCCTTCTTCTAGAATTGCTCTCTTTAATTCAGTATCTCTAGGGACACAAACTCGACCTTGACATCCGAGAATACCATCAACACCTTTACTTGAAACCCTTTGTCTTATCTGTCCCTAAGAGAAATACAATCCGACATAACATTGGATCCCACAATTGTTTATCTTTAATTTCCTGTAAGAAATTATTAGTCACCACAATTCGGCTACAACTAATCTTTTCGGGTGATAAGTCCACATGTATGTTCAGGTCTCGGAATTGTTCTACCAAAAGGGTTTCACTGACTCTTAGGGAGAATGCTTGAACCACATTTCTACTTAATGCATCGGCCACCACGTTAGCTTTTCCTGGATGGTATTGGAGCTGAAAATCATAATCCTTAAGGAATTCCACCCAACGTCTCTGCCTCATATTTAACTCTCGCTGATCAAATAAATACTTCAGACTCTTATGATCACTATATACATCGAACTGAACTCCATAAAGATAGTGTCACCACACCTTCAGAGCAAAGACTACAGCAGCTAACTCAAGGTCATGAATCGGGTAATTTCGCTCATGAGTTCGTAATTGACGAGATGCATAAGCTACCACTCTCTTATCTTGCATCAACACACATCCCAATCACGATGAGAAGCATCACAAGACACCTCAAACGGTCGACTAGTATCGGGGAGAATCAACACCGGCGAAGAAGTTAGTCTCTGTTTTAACTCATTAAAGCTTTGCTCACATTCCTCAGTCCACACAAAGGGTTGATCACGGCGAGTTAACCGTGTTAATGGTGCAGCTATCTTCGCGAATCTCTCTATAAATCTCCGGTAGTAACCTGCTAGGCCCACAAAACTACGAATCTCTGAGGCTGTCTTCGGCCTTTCCCACCGCAACACCGCTTCAACTTTGGAAGGATCAACTGCAATTCCTTTAGCTGAAATAACATGACCAAGGAACTTCACTTCCTCTAGCCAAAACTCACACTTAGACAGTTTAGCATACAACTGTTTTCCCTTAAAACATTAAGTACGTTCTCAAATGCTCTTCATGTTCCTCGACGAACTAAAATAAATTAAAATATCATCAATAAAGACTACCACAAATCGATCCGTAAAAGGTCTAAAGATCCGATTCATGTAGTCCATAAACACAAATGGAGCATTTGTAACTCCAAAAGGCATCACTATATACTCATAATGACCATATCTAGTGCGAAAAGCAGTCTTAGGAATATCTTCATCCTTCACTCGGATCGATGGTACCCAGGACTTCAAATCAATCTTAGAGAATACCTTAGCACCTCTCGGCTGGTCCATCAAATCATCGATTCGCGGCAATGGGTACTTGTTCTTAATTGTCAACTTATTCAACTTACGATAATCCACACATAATCTAGAACTTCCGTCTTTCTTTTTCACCAAGAGAATCGGGGCTCCCAAGGTGATACACTTGGTCTAATCATCTGTTTACGCATTAGATCCTCGATCTGCTCCTTAAGCTCAATTAACTCTTTTGGCGCCATTCTATACGGTACTACGGACATCGGCTCGGCTCCAGGAATCAAATCTATAGCAAACTCTACCTCTCTACGTGGAGGTATTCCAGGAATATCCTCTCGGGAAAATCTCAGGGAATTCTCGTACATACGGTATTGACTGAAGGCTTTGCTCCACTTCTGCATTCATAACTCCCAATAAAACAAAACAAGATACTCCCTCAGCTAAGGATGTTTCTACTTGGCGAGTAGAAATCAATTCTACACAATCTTGCTGCTCAGGAAAGATTAAACACCTCCGGCCACAATCAATTAGCACACGATTAGCGCTAGCCAATCCATACCCAGGATTACATCTAACCACGACATCGGGATACAAATAAGATTTACTTTGTATCTTCGTCCCTCAATTGCTATGGGACACCTAACACAAACCGTCGAAGTCTTAATTGAACTTAAAGTAGGTGTCGATACTACTAAGTCACATCCTAGATCGCCCACCGATAATCCTAAGTTTCTCACACAATTGTCCGCAATAAAAGAGTGTGTGGCTCCGTAATCAAATAATACGAAAGAAAAGTACTGCCACTACCGTTGTTCCTTGAACAAGATCCGTTGCACTGGTCGCCTCGATGCGAAGTAGTGAATACACGTCCCTCTCGCTCTCGATCTGGTTGTTGTTGGAGCCCTAGTTGCTTTAGGCCTAATAGCGTGCAAGGCGCTAGCAGAAGACGAAATCGCCTCTACTAGGCGTAGGACAGTCCCTTGCAAGGTGCCCTGGCTGCCGGCACGAGAAGCAAACTCTTACATCGATCCGTGGGCCGGCTCGGATAGTGTGGTCCACCACACCTAAAACATCCGACAACTGTGGCAGCCGAGACTCTAGGAGAAGAAGAAATTGCTCCCCTAGGCTGAAATGTAGAAGTAGCAGTCCCTATCGGCACCGGGCCGATGCCGCCGATCCTCTTGATCGATATGATCGAGACCGCTGTTGGCGTAGCGACCGACCGTAGGGACCCTTCTTAGTGCCCTTACCTCCATTACCATAATCGCTAACAGCTCTACTAGATGGAGCCTTCCCAACTCCACCAACATCCTCTCGCATTAAGACTCTCTATAATGGTGGCTTGATCCACCAAGTCAAGAAACTCCGTGATCCCGAGTGGGATCAAAATCCTCTTTATGTCGGTTCTCGGCCCGTCCGAAAACCTCTGACATCTCCACTCCTCTGAAGTCGGGTGAGAATAAAATCTGTAGAGCCGCTCAAACCGTATTGCATACTCATAGACCGATGAGTTTCCTTGCACCAAGTTTAGAAACTCTCGTTCTTTGGCAGCACGAACATGAGAAGGGAAAAACTTTCCCAGAAACTACTTCTAAATACAGCCCAAGTAATGACTTCACCTCGGGCCTCTAGCATAGTACGAGCTCCGTGCCACCACATCTCTGCATCCCCTATCGCATATACGTAGCATATATCACCTTTCTCTCCTCGGCGCAACCCATGGTTAGGAAGATCTTCTCAATCTCACGATCCAGAGTTCAAGAAGATCCGGTCCATCCACTCTGTGAATTGAGGAGGATCATTCTTTACGAACTACGACAACCCATGGTATTCGGGAAGAGGTGCAGGTGAAGCGAGAGTCGCTGCTGTCGTGCTGCAGCAGCGGCTTGATTTGCGACTTCTTCGCTGAATCATATCTAGACTCGCCTAACGGTGGCTGCCATGGCCTCCATGGCATGAGCCATTTGGTTCACATCAGCAGGAGGAGGATTTGCAGCAGATCTTCTTGGTCTAGCCATCCTAATATATAGACTAGCTTAAATTACTAACGTTTAACATATTCAGCAATATCACCACATAGCTATATTCACAGATTCAGCTTACAGTGATATATTCATATTTAGTATATCATAAAAATTTAATCAATTTAGTACTCAGCATAACAACATATCAACATTCACATAGCATAGCAAACAGATTCATTTCAGCAATCATTTACAAATTAGCTTAACAGTCTCTTATTCACACAAGACAACTCACCTATAGCTCACCCAAGTATCATATACCAAGTTTCCTACATCAATCATGTCTGAGAATCGAGGTGATCAAGCTCGTTCCCTCACAACTTGATGAATAGAAATCATGATATATGATTCACAGCTAAAACTCACATGTTTAATATGCACAACTGACGCCTAACAACCTCACCCCGTAGGTTTACCTAGACCATGCTCTGATACCACTAAAAATGTCACGACCCTTTTTTATAAAGGACCGAGAACATTATTTCTACACCACATACTTATTTAAAAATAGGTAAATAATAGAGAATATAAGTATAAAAAATTCACTTCTCATTCAAAGTAAAAATGAAGTTCCTTACAACAAATATCCAACAGATCAACATAATATTACATTTAGTTTATAATATTCAAAATACCAAAAAATTATAATACGTGACTCCTCGACATGAGGTCTCATACATAAAGAAAAAGGACTTTGATGCATTATTACTCAACTCCAGCTTCTAACTTTTCTTCACTGGCCCCTCAGCCTGTGAAGTAGATGCAACACCTGCTACATCTGCTCACGTACCACCGTACGATCATCGCAGTACACACGCACACAACGACATAGAAAGAAATGCAAGGGTGAGCTTACCAAACATAAAATAAAATTATATATATATATAGATCAAAATATTTTTCACAGCAATAACCCCATGCATTTACAGCCCATCTAATGCACAGCATGAAAACGGTTTCCAACTGGTTTCACAGCCTAATTAATCCAGAAGGAACCGAGCTGGTCTGGGAGCGACCCATTCCGGTATCTGGATCCAGACAAAGACAAAGACAAAGACAAGATGAACTTACCGTTACATGTCTACCCACCTAAACATGTAACTCGGCTCTATAATGATGCAAAACATATATCTCGGCATGATGCACGCAACCAAAATTATTTTAACAGCTCAACTACGGCAAGTTTATAATAGATCGGCCAAAATCTCAAAGATTTTAAACTAATTAACAACGATTCTGACTTAGAAAATAGCTTTTATTCAATAGATCTAACAAAATCATATCAAAATATCTTGAAATAGCATATTAAACCGTTCAAAACATAATTCATAGGTTAAAGTAAACTCCCTTACCTCGTAAAGATGATTCACACTAGATCTACCGAATATTACTTGATTATAACAAAAATTCACCGAAGATTCAGCTTTAGAACGGAGTTTCTCCTAAGAACACCATGAATTTCTATAAGAAAGAGAAGGAGAAGAGAAACGAACGGTAAATCTAGCTTCAAACTTAAAGAAACTTACTTCCAATACTGAATAGATGTAGAATCTCAGATCTGGCGAGAAATCTAAGTTTAGGAAGGTTTAGTATGAGAGAAATGGTGGTTTTCGGCCTTAGAACCTTTGAAAACCTTGGATAGAGGTGAAGAAATGAAAATTTCGTGTGAAGCCCCCTTTTTATAGAAAATTTTCAAAATTTACTGTTCACACCGAAATTTACTGTTCACCGCCGGAAAACACTGTTCACCGCCTTACTGTTCATGTCGGAAAATACTGTTCAGGGCACTATTCATGCCGGAAAACACTGTACACGCACTGTACATACGCGGTTATCACTGTTCATACGCGGTTTGTATCGTAATCGTGACGTCACCGATGACGTCATCTGTCACTGTACATACGCGGTTTGTACTGTTCATACACTGTTCATACGCGGTTGCACTGTTCATACGCGGTTGCACTGTTCATTGCACTGTTCATACGCGGTTGCACTGTTCATTGCACTGTTCATTACACTGTTCATACGGTACTGTTCACTTTTTTTTTTTTTATAATAATTTCAAACTCCATCTAAATATATTCCAATATCAAATAATCCTTCAATTAACATTGAACAAGTATAAAATATTATAGATTACTCAATAATAAATTAGAAGCCTGACATTTTAGCTCTTAGTTTTATTAACCTTAACCCTTAAACTCAAATTTGAGTTTTCAAAATTAATAGACTTTTATTTTAAAACATAATTATTATATTAGAGTTATAAAAGTGTAATAAATTATTTAATTTTTTAATGTGTGCTAAAAAATTCAATAAAATAAATAATAATTTTATTAAAATTATAGCATTTAATAATATTAATACATTAAATTTAATGATATATCATTTTCACTAAAAACTTATTATTCACAAGTTTTTATTTTGTATTTTTAAATTTAGAAAAATCATAAATTATGTTTTTAATAAAAAAATTATTAAAATAAATACTTAAATTTAATCTTAAAAATTGAAGGTAACAAAATAGTTTAATTATATTTTGTTAAGGTGTGCTGAAGTGTTAAAAGTATGAATTTTTTGTATTTCATGTCTATAAATAGGTCTCTTCGGCATTAAGGAAATGGTCATTACCATCTTAAAGAGGGGTGGCATCATAGCATGAGCTTGTGAGATTTCTCACTAAACACTTCTTTTTATGAATCACTACAGAAGAAATCTGGTATCCTTTTGCATGAGCTTTATTTTGAAAACCTTTTCTTTAATCAATTTATTTTACTTGTGCTTGAAATGTTAGTTAGTTCCAATCCTTTTTCCTTAAATGAAACTATGGGCGTTGTGCCTCTCCTTATTTTGTAGTTTTTCCATAGAGAATCTGATAAATGTGACGTAAAGAAGATTATTATTTCTTCTCTCACCTAATTTTTCATTTTGGCTTGTGTTTCTTCAATCAAATTATTCCTAATTCTTTTGTAAAATTTTTATTTTTACTTTTTAAAAATAATTTTAGTCTTAATTTTTATAAATTCAATACTTTAAATTGTCTCTACAACTCTTAAATAATCATGTGATGATAGGTAAATGTCAATTTTTATATCGAGTCACGTCAATAAAAAGGACTAAACAATATAAAAAATAAAATTATAAAAAAAAAGTTGAGGGACTAAAAAAACTTACAAAAATATAACAAAAAATATCTTTGAATTTAAATATTATTATAAAGTAAATGTTCCTAAAACACTTATTAAAATTTTTTAAACAAAATTTCCAAAAATTTTAATATTTTAAATGTAATACTTTGTTGAATGTATTATATTTATCATTTAGGAAGTATGTTTATTCATAAAAAAGTTAATACTTTGACGATTTAATTTTATATTTTATTTAATTTTAATTTTTAATTATTTCATATATTTAATTTAATTCCTTGATATTTTTTATTTTTTAATTATTCATACATCTTGGTCAAACGTCTTTTGTTCATCGAACGGCTAAGTTAAAAGCATAAACAGACGAAAAGAGTGTGGTGAGAGCGCATGAGAGCCTGAGTAGGCTAGACTCAAAGCGAGACGACTCAGTGGTCTACGTATGCTTTGGAACCATTTGTTATTTTTCGGATAAACAACTTTACAAGATTGCAAGCGCGATTGAAGCACCGAGTCGTGTCATACAGGTAATTCTGGAGAAGAAAGGGAAGGAGGAAGAATGGTTACAAAAAGGTTTAAAGAGAAGGATCGATAAGGAGAAGGGAATGATTATAATGTGTTAATATCGAGTCACCTCACTGTTGGTGCTTTTCTAACTCATTGCGGGAACTCCACGGTAGAGACCATGAGCGCTTGAGCTCCAATGATTACGTGGTTGGTGCACAGTGATCAATTCTACATGAAGAAACTAATAAGTGAGGTGCAAGGTATGATGGACTTCTACCGTGGAGCTCGTCACTTTGAAGTCTGATAACAATATTATCGGCAGCAAAAATTTTTTACTTATAAATTTATTGGAAAAGGAGATTTTTTTAGCAGGACAAAATTTATATTTTAAATATATATTTAAATTAATAGTTTTTAAAATAAAAATTATAAATTAATATATTAACATAAATTTAATATATTAATAATATATTTATCATCATAATATATTTTTTTTCAATTTAAAATTTCAAAATTTATGTTCTTTTCTCTTTTTTAAAAAAATTATTTTTTAAAAAATATACCCTTAATATTAATATGATTGTGTTTATTGAGATTCAAATTTAAAATCATATGTTAAATATAAATAAATTTTTACAATATTTAGGCACATTTATTATTTTAGTGAATGATTAATTTTTACAATAATTATTTTTAAAAAATATATCTATTATATATTTTAATTAGTTGACAATATAAAAAAACTATATTAATAATGTAAAATTATACTCATAATTATTAGCTCCACTTTTGAAGATTGAAACCATAACCATATCTAGAGGTAGTAAACTTAAGTGATACTCATTTTGCTATTGCGTACTATATCAACCCACCTCCTAGAGAAAGTTGAAGTCATGAGCCAATGATTATAATTTTTTGAAAGAACTATGATGTATTCAAAGAGGAAATACAGGAAGATGAGACCATGAAGATTAGGGATTTAAGGAAGACAAGTTACCTTTGAAAAAGTAAATTTCAATAGAAGAAATATTGGAATCAAAGTATAATAGAATCAAAACCATAAATTAATGTTTGCATATAGTGGTGGAAGCTAATAAATAGTATCTAAAGAGGGTGAGTTCGATTTAATGAGATTTGCTTGGATCAAAACAAAAAAGAGGAAACTATTTTTTGTGACCCAAATACCCATGATCATTAATATTAATTACCTTAGACTAAATCATGAAGTTGTCCTTTTTTTTATACATAGGAATCAGGGTGGCTTTAATATATATATATATATATATATATAAGTCCATATCTCACTCGATTAAATTTAGGTACCAACAATTTTAAAATTTTGCAACCGCAGATGACCGAATCTCACCGAATAACTCTATAAAATTTACCTGTCTAAAATCATTAGGTATAAAAGTTTGATTTTATTACTTTTTTTACGATTTGGTCTTATCGATTATATATGGATATATTATTTCTACTCACCCCTATTTGATATATTCACAGTGTCTTTTTCTCCTTCATTATTGTTAAGTCCACTACAAATTTCAAGCTCCTCCCAAATTGCAAGATGTTCAAAATTGTCACATTCTCATGTGATCCATTTATAATAAACAAGTCTATATCTTACACCAAAAATAGAAAAATAAAATAGATTAAAAGTTAAAGTATAATATCAAAAACACAATGGTGCAATTTGTTTCCAAATTGGAGGCTTAAACTACTAGTAATGCTCGAAAAAACGAAGATGTTAAAGAGAGATAAGAGAGAGAGAAAAATAGAGAAACAGGGAAGAAGAAGGAGGAGACATGCTTTTAATTCTATTATGCATATTGCAAATGAATTTTTGTTGTCTGTAAGTGCATTGATTATACGTAACATTTTATTAATTGACTTATAGACAAAAAATTCGTCTGTAACTCCATTCATGGAATATTATGTTTCATTAATGCAGTTACAGATAAATTTTACCGTCTATAATTGTGCTTAATATTTTTCACCTTAGTTTCAAATTAGAGATAAAAAAAAATTAGTCTTGTCCGTAATACAGATAAAAAAAATCAGTCTTTAAAATTACAAACAGATTTTTTTGTCTGTAAATCTATCTGTAATGCAGAAAGAAAAAAATTGTCTATATTTACACACGAATTTTTTTCATTTGTAAAATAGACAAATTTATCCAAAAATGAAAAAAAAATCTAATTTTTTTTATTTTCTTTTTGTATTACAAAAGAATAAAATCTGTTTATAAAATGCGTCTGTAATTTGCCTATTTCTAGTAGTGCCTATGTAGATTTGTGAAACTTTGAATATGACTAAACTTTTGAAAGAGTATTTAGAATAAATTTATTTTAAAATGACATATTACTCATGAGTTATTTGTTTCACTTTCCTTTTTTATTATGATTTATTATGTCCATATTTAGTCTACGTGATCCAACCCCTATTTATTATTATTTTCATATTATCATATAGCAGAATTATAGGTTACTGGGAACATAGTTCATTCTAGTAGGATATTCATTAGTAAGCCTCCATTGTTTGGTGGTCTTATTTCTTTTTGTGTTTGTTATGCTTTGGACTTTCTATAGTTGTTAAGTAGTCAGATTTTTATTTTAATTATATAATAGATGTTTTAGTTATGATATTATAAGAATCTAGAATTTGATTAGTTGTTGTTGAGTTATAGATTGATTCTGATAGGTTATCATTTTTTAAATAATGAAAATATAAAGAAAATCCTGCTAAATTTTTTTTTATCAAAATTGTCATATCAATTGTATTGAAAGGTTTATTTTTGAGTTATAGATGTGTTGTCTTCTAAATAGGCTTGCAAGATTAAGTAATGTTTTTAGATAACATAGTATGTGCATTAGTACAGGCCCAATTTTGAGTTATAACATAAAATATGATTGCTTTTAAATTAAGTAGTTGAATAACTTAATTATTCATATTAATAACACCTTATATAACATCTTTTAATCCAATGTTTATGGCAAAGAATATGAATTTATACAGCTCCGGTTCATGCTGAAGTTATACAATCACTACAACAAAAATGACATTACAAAGTGATTTTGTATTATTTTAGAGAGTGATTAAAATTACTTTAACAAATATTGTTGTGCAAAGTAAATTCATATAAAGAATAGTTCATAACCGCTCCTCAAATATCACTTAAAAAACAATTTTTATAACTATTTTTTAAAGTGTTTCGTTTGAACAACAAATCTAAAATTTAAAATTTTATTCATCATAAATTTTTTATTATAAATTAAAATTAATTTATTATTACATTTAAACTCAAGTGTCTAAAATTTAACATTTTAATAAAATAGTTCATGTTCAAATTAACAAATCACAGATAAATAAATAAAAAATTAAAATAATAAAAAGTTTCATTATTAATAGAAAGAAGATAATGGAGAAAAAGTGTGAAAAAATACTTAAAATGATAGAAAAGTCTAACTTTATTAACTTAAAAAAAATATAAAAGAATAGATTCATGAGATTATAAGTTAAGCAATGTTTCATTCTTTTACGTGCATTTATAAAATGAATAAAATATCATCAGAAAATAATTATAAAATTTTGTTTTGCTTCAAAATATCTAAAATGACACAGCAAGAGCTACAGCACACAGGAAAATTTTATTGTCGTATTACCACATTGGGAAGCAGTAGGAAACACGTGAGTCCTAAAATCAAATAATCCAGACCAAGATGAGTCAACTACTTATCCATTGAATTATTGAAGTTTAGTACCCGTTTTTCTTTAGTGATTAAGAGATATGATTGATTTTCTATTTCTTTTAATATATATTATTCAACGATTTTTCTTTTATTATATAGGCATATATTAGCTATATGAAGTCTCTGTACGGAAACATGGGATACCATTCATATGATTTATTTTCCAAATATACAGTGTGCATTGGTTTTTAATGATTGAAAATAATATGAGCAAAGCCTTTCATTCAATCAAGACGTCTTGCATCATAAAAGATTATTGTAGCTTAATAATTTTGCCTTTCGGTGCCAACACTTCTTTTGAGCTGTCCTAAATGATGATGTCCTTTTACTGTTCTTTTGTCATGTAGCTAATAATATATGCCTATATAATAAAACAAAACTTTTTAGATAATATATATTTAAAATGAAGATTGTCATATTACTTCATCTTGCATGGCTTTCACGTGGAGCAAGAGCAACCTAATTATTACTAATATCAACATAAATTATAATATATATATATATATATAAATAGAATTTTTTACACTAATATAAATTTAAAATTTTTTTATTTAATTTATATTAATAAAATAATAAATTATATCTCATTAAATATAAATTAAATAAAAAATTTAAATTAAATATAAGAATTTTTAAATTTATACTGATATAAAAATATCTTTATATATATATATATATATTATAATTTAAAATATTACTTAAAACAATTTTAACATCTAAAGTCACAACAAATTTTATCTTAAAAATAATGGCACAATAACAATAACCCCTCGACTTTCCAGCATCTATGCCACAAGCAATACTCCAGTCAACTAGGTCCCAATCACTGTTGCTAGAACTTTCAGGTTTCTCACTACTAGAATTTTAAAATTTCTACAAAAAATCATAAAAAAATTCACAGAAAAACATATTTTCTAAATTTTTTTTTGCAAATTTATTGTTACAGGAAAAATCTTCATAAGTAATTATTTTTATAAAAAAATAAAATTTACAAGTAATTTTCTTACAAATTTTAATAAGAAAAAATTTGCTGATAATTTCTTACAAGAATATTTTACAAAAAATATCCAAAAAAATATACAAACGAATCTATAGATAAATCCCAAGAAAACTTTATAAGAAAATCTGCATGTAAATTTTTAAAAAAATTATAAAAAAAACCTTAAAAAATTTTGCAAGTAAATTTGCAGTTTTTCTTTTGAAGAATTTGCAAGAAATTTCACAAATAAATTTCTTATAAATTTATAGAAAAATTTACAAAAAAATACTTTATACAACTAATTTTATAAATAAATTTGTAGAAAAATTTTGTAACCTTATTTTATTATCATAAAATTAATATAAATTAAAAATAATTCATAAGATATAGATAAAATATTTAAAATAAATTTCTAATATTTTTTATAGAAATCTTATAAACCATTAAACTACTAAAATTTTAAAACAAATTAATACAATTTAAAGCAAATAACCATAAATTCACATGTTATATCAAATATAATTCTTAATTTCACGATCCTTTTTATAAAGAATAAATTATATTCAGAATTATTACTCCTAATTTTAATTTTATTTATGAGATAATACATATATATTATAAGTAATATAATTTTATTAAAAAAATATAACCTTAACATCTAAATCAACAGAATAATGAAGTTTTAAAAATATTTTCACATAATACAAAGATGATATAAGTGTGTATATATAATTACAACAATTGCTCCAAATGGAGCTCAAAATACAAAATCTTTGCATAATAATTACATCAAAACATTATATTTGTAGCCAGGTAACTTAAGTCCATACTAAAACCTAGACAACTAAAACTAATCTACATATCTCTAAAGTCTTCAGCCAATATTACTCCTTAGCCAGACTCTCTAGCATGGAAAGTGGACTTTCCACCTATCACTTCTGCTCACATACTACCGTATGATCATCGCAGCACACACACGACAACATAAACAAGTACAAGGATGAGCTTACAAAACATAGTTATAATCATTAAGTTTTGTAAATTTATATACATTATATTACAAACATAAATATTTAAACAACTTATTATTCAACGATTTTTCAACATTTTACTCAGCTACACAGTTCCTTTTATTAACTCACTGAATACCAACAACTACGACAATGACAACAAGAATAATAATATCAACCTCAATAGTAACAAAAATAACATCAATAAAATCCATCACAATAATTATAACAATAACAACTCAGCTTCATCTGACATTACAACATTAGTGAATCCAGAAGGAGCTTACCACTTAGCACATGGGCCTACCACTCGGCATGTTGGTCTACCACTTGGCATATTTGCCTACCACACAACATATTGGCCTACCACTTTTTCATACGATTTTAACACTATCACATAATAAATATTAAAACACCTCATTTATAATATTCATCAGTCGATCTCAACATAGTATACAATCATTTTTTAACAATTTTTTCAACTTAATAAATACTATACCACAGAATGAAACAACATAAGACTCCATCACAACATATCAGGCTCATCACACATATCAATAACAATCAAATCGCTCAACCATGTTTACTCTGGGTTCTACCCTAAGATTTTGCTCATTCATCAACTTATCCTTAGCTAAAACGACATCTTTATATATGTACTCACACATTTCAATATTAGCTAGATTTATAAAGCCACCCCTTACTTGGAATAAGTTTATAAGATTGTGCTCTTAGTGAATCCTAAGGAAATAGATCAAGCATTTGAGTATGAAATACAACTCGAATGGTTTAGATCTAGATCTTGATGAGATAGACAATCTCACTTTGATCGGAAAAGAATTTGACTTTGAGAAGGTTTTCTCTAAGGAGAAGAAGTGAGAGAACAGAGAGAAAATGAGAGAGGAAAGTTGTCTGGTGAGAAAATGAATGTTTCTAGCACTGAAGTTCCTTAAATACTCCTCTTGATCCGTGCACACTCACTTAAGGGAGCTCTTCTCTCCCCTGGGCGAGAAAACCAGACAGTTGAACCTCTCAGATTTATGCTATTTTTGATTGAGCGAGATGCATCTCGCTTGAGCGAGCAGCGTTCTCGCCTAAGCGGGATCAGGTCCAGAGAGCTACCTAATTTTCCTGCGACTCCTCGCATGGTCGCCTCTCGCTTGGACGAAGGGACAATTAGAGAGGTCTTATCTTGTCTCGCTTAAGCGAGAATACTCCAGAATGTTCCATTCTACACGACTCAACCTCGCTTGAGTGAGAACTACCTCGCTTGAGCAAGACACTCAACATCCATAACTTTTACTTCTTCCTAAAATAAGGCAATACAAGTCCTTGACTATAACTCTTAGGTTTTGCTAACCACTTTCAGCAACACCATCATATATCACTATAAATACACTGCTCTCTGTCCAGTAATTATACAACTCTCTCATAATCCAAGCATATACAGGACTATTTAAAAGGAGTAATGTTTATATTAATGTTTGATATCCAATCAAAACTTTCGCTGCTAGTCTTACTCAACAATCAACTAAACAGCACTGCAACTCACAACTTCCATCTAGTAACTGCAGAAATTACCCATTCACATTCAAGTATGTGGAATTTCATACTGTCCAAATATATGTAACATGACTTAATAAGAATAATTCATTTATAAATATGCTAACGTAACACTTAATATTATCATGATCATTACAATCAAATATCATCATAATAATTATTGCTATCTTCACTGCTATATTGGGATAATGGTGGTGGACGAGCGCTAGATGTATAAAATTTTAAATATTGCATTAAAGTTGCTAATTGCTTTTTAGTATCATTTAACTCATTCTTCATTTTTTTAATTCTGCTCAACTCATTTTTCATCTCTAATTTCTCTTGCTCTTGCCTTTGTAGTAACTCATTTAAAGCTTGAACTGGACTTCTAATTTTATTAGCATCCTCTAAATTTATTGGTTAACTTGAGGATACAACTAAAGTTTTCTTATAAATCCAAGACCAAATATTCTCCCTTTCTTTTTTCCACCAACGAGTCTACCCATATATTAATATAGGTGGCATGCCTATTAATTGTTCACTACCACCTTCATTATCCCTTCCCAAAGATGAATGTTGAGAATATAATTCAAGTTTCCTTTCTTTGTTCAAATTTTTCATGTATCAAATTGGAATAAAAATAAATCAAATCTAAGGTAATAACTAGCTTTAATGGTCAATAAAAAAATTGTAAGGCTGTTTGGTTATATTTTAAATAACTCGATAATTTTCAAAATATATACATAGAAGAAAGCCAAACCAATCCACAATCAAACTATTCTTCCAAGTAAAATAACATAAGTTATAGTTACATGAGACTTACATAATTAGTAGATTTCACATAAAGACCCACCCAACAATGATCCTTTCTTCCATGAATGCAAAAATAAAAATCAATCAATGATGGATTTGTCTCTTTTTCTTCCTTCTATAATTGCTGAAAAAAAGTTTAGTAACCACTAATTTTATAAATGAAATAAATATAATAGGACAATAATCATATTATTCTCTTCCAATAGAAATGGTGAGAGATTGATCCATTAATGTGAAGAGAAACACTGAACATAGACTCATGATTTCTTTTATTTATCTCATATCTTTCTTTAAAATTGAAAACTCTCAATGTGCCTTTAGTTCTGTCCATATAGGCTCCTCAATCCAACTCAGTTTATTACCTAAATCTTTTCAAATTTCTTGCTTTATTTGAGTCATCTTTGATGAGCCCCTTTTCTCAAAATTATGTCTTATCACATCTTCATATTGAGGCACCTATGTAAATTTTGACTATAATGATTTTAATAAAATAAGATAAAATTATTGATAAATGTTTTTCTTTTATGCTTGATCATCTAATGCATTTCATGAATAATGATTAAGATTTTAAACTAGCCAACGTGAGAATTTATTATTAATCATATTGTTATTCATGTTTTAATAATAATGAACAAGAAATGAGAGTTTTTGAAAGAGTAAGGGATAAAAAGGAAAGTAATGTCAACTTTCTCTAAAGATTTACAAGATTAGCAAGATAATAATGTTTTTGAAATTAGAAATTTTTGAAAGTAATGTTTTTTAGGATGTTGAAATAGTAATGTTTCTTTCATTCCCAATTTTCAAGCATTGCAGTTAAACTAATAGCATCTAAGTGGCTAAAAAACAAGATACAGGAACACAACATACCTAGGAGCGCAACGAGCAAAGGGACTTGAACAAAATTATAACAAAAAATATAGCTCAGGTTGAACTCGAACATAAAAAAGAACACCATAGATTGCAAAACTGTAAGTGCATAATGAGACTGTAAGATTAAGCAAATTCATGAAGATTAGAAAAACCATAAATGAGATAGGAATTAGGGTTTATCGTACTAAAAATAAAAAATCAAAATATATTTAGAAAAACATTGATGTAAGGCGCTACTTAAAAAGAGCGCTGGGAGAGAGTGCTTGAAGATAATGCTTATAGTCGTTGTTGGATTTAAGAAGAAAAAAAATATTTTTAATTTTCAATTTAAAGAAATATATACTATACAAAAGGATAAATACATATTAACATGTTAATGTATATCGTATATTTTGAAAAATATGTAATTTAAAATATATTTATTTAAATTTGCCCCGTCAAAGTTATACCATTTGTATAACATACACCTTTTAAAGTACATTGAAAAATATTTCAATTTTTAACAACATTAACAAAATAAATTATATATAAAAATTAAATTTAAAAAATATTATTTTTATATAACTTAAATAAACTACATTTCAATTATTTTCTCTTGCAATTAAATATAGTAAATATTTAAAATTAATGAATTAAATCATGATAAAAAACAAATAACTTAAATAAAAAATAACATTTTTATTATTAATTTTTAAAATTAATTATTTTGCTGTGGATTTTCCTACCAATTTTTCTGTTAATTTTCCAGCAATAAAATTGGTACAACATAGTAAACTTTGCTGCGGATTCTTCTGCAACCTTTTCCAGCAAAATTTTTAACAAAAACAAAGTTATAAGAACTAATAAATTTTCTTGCTAATTATAATTGTAGAAAAAGTCAGAGAATTTTAATTTACCTGCAAAATTTCTTACATTTCTGTTTTTTTTTTTTTTTTTTGCAAATTTTTTGGCAAGAAAAGTCACACAAATAACAAATTTTATCTACTGATTTTTATTTCTAGAAAAATTCATAGAAAATTTTAAATTTTTTTTTTTGCAAATCTACCTATTAATGGAAATCTGCAGGAAAAAATCACAAAGATTATAAAATTGTCACACAAAAAATTTGCTGCAAATTCCTACCAAAATATTCTAGAAAAAAAATTCGCAGAACGTTAGAAATATTCTAGTAGTGCCTGTCACATGTAAAAAATTATGCACTCTGTCCAAATCAAACTAATGCTCCAAAAAACAGGCACAGTAAATATGGCCTATTGGCATGTTTCATTTTTATCTGGGTTGGTAAGAATAGTCCAAGATCCCTCTGTCTATAAAAGGTATAATGACACCACAACTTTCAAGCCATACCAAACATTGCATACCATTCTGCACACACACTAAGATGTAAGCAAAATCTCAATAAGGGTATATATATGTGTGAATTTGCCTGTGTTTATTATAAGGTTCCTTTGCTTTTCTTTCTCATTTTACATAGATATCAATAAAACTTTGCTGAAATTCATGGAAATGGATTGTGCGAAAACTGCCGCAGTCCCCTCTTTTTTCTTGTTTTTCCTCTTCATCTCAGTCTCTCTCCTTCTTTTCCACCCTTTCCTCGTCTCTTTTTCCTCACCCCACCCCATCTCTTCCCCTTCACTCCCACCTAACCTCCCTCCTTCACTCCCACCCAGCTTTCCTCTCCCTCTCTTCTCATCCAACCCTTCTCTCCTCCCCTCTTCTTTACCCTGCTCATCCCCTCCTCTTCTTAGTCCTCTTCAGCTCTCCCTCACCCTCTCTCTCTTTTTAACTCTCATCGCCATTTCTCTCTTAGCCTCCCTTTCTCTCTCAGCTATCTTTCTTTTTTTAGTTTTTTTGCCACTCTTTCTAGTTTAAGCAAAATTTTTATTTTTACTTAAAGCAAATTTTTCTGAATTAAGCAAAAATTAGCTTTTGTCTTGAGTGAATTAAAGTTAGCTTAAGTGTAAAAATAGATTTGTTTAAGTGAATCTTAAGAAAATAACAAAAAAATATATATATATTATCTAAAATTTGCTTAGAATTTGTATCTAAAATGCGAATCTGTCACTAGCTTCCATGTACATGAGAAGGAGAGGAGCAGGTGGGGACTTAGGTAGCGAGCGGGGAAGGAGGGTGCGGTGGAGCAATGAAAGGGAGCAGAGGGCAGCGGTAGAGGGCGTGAGGGTAGCAAAAGGGGGAACGGAGATTCTGCGATGGACTTTCAGACGAATTTATTTAATTTTTTATTGTTTTTTTAATATTCATTTAAGAAAAATAAGACTGTTCAGTTTCCATCACCACGGTCCGAATCCAGGAATATCTTGTTACCTTGCCATCCCTTACGGTTTGGGAGTCATAAATAGACCATTAATTGTTTCCCCCATCAAATGGTTAGTTCAACAGACGTTCTAAACTACAATAGGGCCCAAAGGCAACTCCTTTTTTTACAATGCCAGGAACTACAAAAATAGGTCCCTGTCTATAAGCTTACAGATTTTAGGAGTACGATGGCTTTAAATTTGAATTACTGCTTTTAATTTTGATTACATCCTATTGCTAAAATTTGTTGCTACCACATGCAGTTTCAAATGGACCAAAGTTTGAAGCTACTGATTTTATTTGCTGCATGGGCTTGTTCATTCTCTGCACTGAGATGTGCCGATCCTCTAGTTGCAACAAATGACGACCCCATTATATTTGCTACTGAAGGTGCCACTAAAGAAAGCTACAAGCAGTTCATTGAAGCTCTTCGAGAACGTCTAACAGGTGGGCTGATACATGACATACCCGTGCTTAGAGATCCAACAACAGTGGAAGAAAGAAATCGATATGTTACAATAGAACTCTCAAACTCGGCGACGGAATCTATCCAAGTAGGTATCGATCTGACTAACGTATATGTTGTAGCATACCAAGCAGGAAATCAGGCCTATTTCCTCCGTGATGCCCCAGCATCTGCATCTACCTACCTTTTCCCTGACGTACCAATGAATAACCGGTACACACTTGATTTTACTGGTGCTTACGGTGATCTAGAGAGGTGGGCTCATCAGACTAGAGAGGAAATAAGTCTAGGGTTGCAGGCCTTGACACATGCGATAACGTATCTACGAGGTGGCGCCGACGACAATGAAGAAAAAGCTCGTCTTATGATCGTGATAATCCAAATGGTTGCAGAAGCAGCTCGATTTAGGTACATATCAAACCGGGTTGGTGTCAGCATCCGAACTGGCGCGGCGTTTCGACCTGATCCTGGCATGTTAAGTTTGGAGAACAATTGGGATAATCTGTCAGGAGGTGTTCAACAATCAGAGCAAAGTACTTTTCGAAATAGTGTCACTTTAACAAATATTCGTCACGAACCTGTCATTGTAGATTCCTTGTCGCACCCAACTGTTGCAGCTCTAGCATTGATGCTTTTTGTCTGCATTCCAAATGCAAACCGATCACCTCTGTTAATAAGATCAATTGCGGAAAGATCAGGGACGTGCGATCCTTTTGAACGAACCGTCCACATTGCTGGTCGAGATGGGATGTGCGTGGATGTCTATAAGAACGACTATCACGATGGCAATCCTATCATAATGTGGAATTGCGCAGACCAAGAGAACCAGCTGTGGACCTTGAAACAAGACAAGACGATAAGGTCCAAAGGAATGTGTTTAACTACATACGGTAATGCTGTTCCAGGGAATTACGTCATGATATATGATTGTACCTCCGCAGCAGCAGGGGCCACTTATTGGGAGATATGGGACAATGGAACTATTATCAATCCAAGGTCTGGTTTGGCCTTGAGTGCTGAATCCAGTGCCATGGGAGAGACACTTACCGTGCAAAAGAACGAACATCGAATGACGCAGGGCTGGCGCACAGGAACTGAGACAGGCCCATTTGTAACTTCAATTGCTGGGTATTTGGATCTCTGCATGGAAGCTCACGGAAGTAACGTGTGGCTGGCTAACTGTGATAGCAACAAGAAGGAGCAGCAATGGGCAATTTACCCAGATGGTTCTATACGTCCAGTGCAAAATACAAACAACTGTTTAACTTCTCAAGAACACAAACAAGGTGCTACCATTGTCATGATGGCTTGTAGCAATGCATGGGCTAGCCAACGATGGGTGTTTAAAGATGATGGTACCATTTATAGTTTATACGACGACATGGTAATGGATGTGAAAAACTCTGATCCAAGTCTTAAACAGATAATACTTTGGCCCTGGACTGGTAACCCTAACCAAGTGTGGCTTACTTTGTTTTAATGGCTGCATGCCTGAGGAGCCAAACGCTGTCTGACTATGTAATGTTTAAACAAGCGACTATATCTATCTGTGTGCAATAACAGACATCAGCTTCATGCGACCTTGCAATGATTCTAATATGCTTAACTAGTAAATCTATGTTTTTGCAAGACCCTAGCTAGGCCGTCAAGTGATCAACTAAGAGAGTCCTTATTGCTTCAAATCAAAATATATTTTGGAACCTAACTTATTAAATCGGCACTCAAACATTGAGCATTCAGGAGTACCCGATACAATTGGAAAGCTAAAACCATAATTAGAACAAAGGAAATTTTGATTTCTCTCTCCAACATAGAATTTAGCCACAGATATGGATTAACTCAACAAAAAACCAGTGGCCAAGATGGGATTCAGTTCAGGAACTCGATCGAAAATGAGTCTCAAATATATATCTGAAAAATCATATGTATAACTGATGTTAATTAAATTTGGATATTTCTAATTAATGGATCTTAATATGGTGCAGACAAAGGTTCGTGAGGCTGATTGATCAATTGGACAATGGTTTGCTTATTTCTTTATCTAACAAATAAATTTTAATAGTTTATCTAAGTTCCCTGTCCTTTATTCTTTATTAACAAAGTTAATATTTTACGATTAAAATATATATTTAATTTTTATAATTGATATTTATTTATAAATTAATCTTTATAACAAAAAAATTACTTTTTAGTCTTTATATAAATATTTCATTATGTTTTAATTTTTATTATTTTTGTGCTGTTAGAAAAAAATATTTATTAAGTTACTATTAATAAATTACTTCAGCATTTTTAATGGTGTTAAAAGGACAAGAATTAAAAGACAAAAAAGAATTTACAAGACTAAAGCATAATTTTCATACAAAGATCAATTTGTAAATATATATTAATTATAAAAATTAAATATTTATTTTATCTCTCGATTTTATTAACCTTAATTCTTAAATTTATGTTTTCAAAATTAATAATTTTTTATTTTTTAAAAATTATTATTATATTAGAGTTATAAAAGTGTAATAAATTATTTAATTTTTTAACGTATATCTATAAAAATGTAATAAGAAAATTATAAATAATTTTTATTAAAATTATAGCATTTAATAATACATTAAATTTAATGACATCTCATTTTCAATAAAAACTTATTATTTTCTATTTTAAATTTAGAAAAATCATCAATTATTTATTTTTAATGAAATTCTATTAATTTAAATACTTAAATTTAATCTTAAAATTTAAAGGTAACAAAACAGTTTAATTATATTTTATGAAGGTATGTTGAAGTGTTAAGGTATGAATTTTTTGTATTTCATGTATATAAATAGGTCTCTTCGTCATTGAAGAAATGGTCTCAACCATCTTAAAGAAGAGTAGCATCATAGTATTAGCTTGTGAGATTTCTCACTAAACACTGTTGAGCTCAAATGCGGAATAACTTAGACGTGTAAATTAAAATTCTGACGTAAACTGGCGAGCAATAATTCAGACCTAATAAATAGATCTAGCAGCGCAGCGGTGTAACTTGTAAAGTGTGCACTGAAATACTTCCCAGGAAAGAGAGGTGGATCACAACGGATCACTTAAATACCAAGTCTTTCCTTAGCCAGAACCTTTCGATTACAACACTAATACAAATACACACTTCTCCAGCAATCCAACAATCAGCCACGAAAGGATAACAAAAATAATTCTTTTCTGATGTGGAAGATCAGACTAAACTGCAACCACAGAGCATACTAAAAATTATTCTAACTGAATAAAATAAGCAGATAAAGAACACCAATATTTAACGTGGAAAAACCTCCAATGTGGAAGGAAAAATGTCACGACCCCTTTTTTATAAGGGACCGAGAACATTGTTTCTACACCACATACTTATTTTAAAAATAGATAAATAATAGAGAATATAAGTATAAAAATTCACTTCTCATTCAAAGTAAAAATGAAGTTCCTTACAACAAATATCCAACAGATCAACATAATATTACATTTAGTTTATAATATTCAAAATACCAAAAAATTATAATACGTGACTCCCTCGACATGAGGTCTCATACATAAAGAAAAAGGACTTTGATGCATTATTACTCAACTCCAGCTTCTAACTTTTCTTCTTGGCCCCTCGGCTGTGAAGTAGATGCAACACCTGCTACATCTGCTCACGTACCACCGTACGATCATCGCAGTACACACGCACACAACGACATAGAAAGAAATGCAAGGGTGAGCTTACCAAACATAAAATAAAATTATATATATATATAGATCAAAATATTTTTCACAGCAATAACCCCATGCATTTCCAGCCCATCTAATGCACAGCATGAAAACGGTTTCCAACTGGTTTCACAGCCTAATTAATCCGAAGGAATCGAGCTGGCCCGGGAGCGACCCATTCGTATCTGGATCCAGACAAAGACAAAGACAAAGAACTCAGTATGAACTTACCGTTACATGTCTACCCACCTAAACATGTAACTCGGCTCTATAATGATGCACAACATATATCTCAGCATGATGCATGTCACGACCCCTTTTTATAAAGGACCGAGAACATTATTTCTACACCACATACTTATTTTAAAAATAGGTAAATAATAGAGAATATAAGTATAAAAATTCACTTCTCATTCAAAGTAAAAATGAAGTTCCTTACAACAAATATCCAACAGATCAACATAATATTACATTTAGTTTATAATATTCAAAATACAAAAAAAAAATTATAATACGTGACTCCCTCGACATGAGGTCTCATATATAAAGAAAAAGGACTCTAATGCATTATTACTCAACTCCAGCTTCTAACTTTTCTTCATGGCCCCTCACCTGTGAAGTAGATGCAACACTGCTACATCCGCTCACGTACCACCGTACGATCATCGCGATACACACGCACACAACGACATAGAAAGAAATGCAAAGGTGAGCTTACCAAACATAAAATAAAATTATATATATATAGAGCAAAATATTTCTCACAGCAATAACCCCATGCATTTCCAGCCCATCTAATGCACGGCATGAAAACGGTTTCCAACTGGTTTCACGACCTAATTAATCCGTATGAACCGAGCCGGTCCGGGAGCGACCCATTCCTAGTATCTCGGATCCAGACAAAGACAAAGACAAAGAAATTTCAAAGCATGAACTTACCGTTACATGTCTACCCACCTAAACATGTAACTCGGCTCTATAATGATGCAAAACATATATCTCGGCATGATGCACACCACCAAAATTATTTTAACAGCTCAACTACGGCAAGTTTATAATAGATCAGCCAAAATCTCGGCATTTTAAACTAATTACAACGATTCTGACTTAGAAAATAGCTTTTATTCAATATATCTAACAAAATCATATCAAAATATCTTGAAATAGCATATTAAACCGTTCAAAACATAGTTCATAGGTTAAAGTAAACTCCCCTTACCTCAGAAAGATGATTCACACTAGATCTACCGAATATTACTTGATTATAACAAAAATTCACCGAAGATTCAGCTTTAGAACGGAGTTTCTCCTAAGAACACCATGAATTTCTATAAGAAAGAGAAGGAGAAGAGAAACGAACGGTAAATCTAGCTTCAAACTTAAAGAAACTTACTTCCAATCCTTCAGAATAGATGTAGAATCTCAGATCTGGCGGGAAATCTAAGTTTAGAAAGGTTTAGTATGAGAGAAATGGTGGTTTACGGGCTTAGAACCTTTGAGAACCTTGGATAGAGGTGAAGAAATGAAAATTTCGTGTGAAGCCCCCTTTTTATAGAAAATTTTCGAAATTTACTGTTCACGCCGAAATTTACTGTTCACCGCCGGAAAACACTGTTCACCGCCTTACTATTCATGCCGGAAAACACTGTACACGCACTGTACATACGCGGTTGTCACTGTTCATACGCGGTTTGTACTGTACACTGTGACGTCACCGATGACGTCGGTCATCCGTACATACGCGGTTTGTACTGTTCATACACGGTTTGTACGCGGTTTGCACTGTTCATTGCACTGTTCATACGCGGTTGCACTGTTCATTGTACTGTACATACGCGGTTGCACTGTTCATTGCACTGTTCATTGCACTGTTCATACGCGGTTGCACTGTTCATTGCACTGTTCATTACACTGTTCATACGGTACTGTTCATTTTTTTTTTTTATTTTTTTTTTTTTTATAATAATTTCAAACTCCATCTAAATATATTCCAATACCAAATAATCCTTCAATTAACATTGAACAAGTATAAAATATTATAGATTACTCAATAATAAATTAGAAGCCTGACAATTCTCCCCCCGAAAATAAATTTTCGTCCTCGAAAATTTCATTCCCCAGAGAAAAGATGAGGGTACAACTCTCTCATTCTTTATTCTAACTCCCATGTGGCATCACCAGTTATTTGGTCCCAAACAACCTTTACTAACCGAATAGACTTACCTCTAAGTTTCTTAACTCTAGTTTCCTCGATACGAGCAGCTGGGACCTCCACAGACAAGTCATCTCGTAACTCCACAACATCGAGGCTCAATTACATGAGACAAATCTGGAACATACTTCTTTAAGCTGCGACACATGGAAAACATTATGTATTCCGGACAACCGAGGTGGTAACGCTAATTCATAGGCTACGGTCCTCGACGATGTAATATACGATACGGTCCTATGAACTTAGGTGTTAACTTCTTGGCTCTTAAGGCTCGCCCCACACCTGTAGTGCGTGATACTCTTAAGAATACATGATCACCAACCTCAAATTCTAGGGATCTTCTGCGTCGGTCAGCATAAGATTTCTGTCGACTTTGGGTAGCTCTTAGCTTTTCTCTAATAAGTTCAACTTTCTCCTTAGTTTCTTGCAGCATTTCAGGTCCAACCATCAAATGTACTCCATCTTGGAACCAACAGATAGGGGTTCTACACCTTCTACCATACAGAGCTTCAAATGGTGCCATATCTATACTCGAATGATAGCTATTGTTATAAGTGAATTCTACCAAAGGAAGCATATCCTCCCAATTACTCCTCTGTTCTACAATGCAAGTCCGCAATAAGTCTTCTAAGGTCTGAATAGTACGCTCAGATTGACCATCTGTTTGCGGATGGTATGCAGAACTCAACCTCAACTGTGTGCCCATAGATTCTTGGAAACTCTGCCATTACTGGGAAGTGAATCGTGGATCCCTATCAGAGATAATTCTATAAGGTACTCCATGCTACCTGTCAATCTCTCTAATGTACAATTCGCTAATTTCTCCAAGCTAAAGGTCATGTTAATTGGCAAGAAATGTGCACTCTTGGTTAGCCTATCAACTATGACCCACACTGCATCATGATTCCTAACTGTTCTAGGTAGATGGGACACAAAGTCCATAGTCACATGGTCCCACTTCCACTCTGGAATTTCCATCGTTTGTAACTCTCTGGAGGGCTTTGATGCTCCGCTTTTGCCTTTTGACAAGTCAAGCGAGGCTTTAACAAACTCAGCTATCTCTCGCTTCATGCCCGGCCACCAAAACATCTGCTTTAAATCTTGATACATCTTGGTAACACCAGGATGAATGTTGAGACTACCCTTATGTCCTTCTTCTAGAATTGCTCTCTTTAATTCAGTATCTCTAGGGACACAAACTCGACCTTGACATCTCGAGAATACCATCAACACCTTTACCGAAACCTTTTGTCTTATCTCGTCCCTAAGAGAAATACAATCCGACATAACATTGGATCCCACAATTGTTTATCTTTAATTTCTGTAAGAAATTATTAGTCACCACAATTCGGCTACAACTAATCTTTTCGGGTGATAAGTCCACATGTATGTTCAGGTCTCGGAATTGTTCTACCAAAAGGGTTTCACCGACTCTTAGGGAGAATGCCGAACCACATTCCTACTTAATGCATCGGCCACCACGTTAGCTTTTCTGGATGGTATTGGAGCTGAAAATCATAATCCTTAAGGAATTCCACCCAACGTCTCGCCTCATATTTAACTCTCGCTGATCAAATAAATACTTCAGACTCTTATGATCACTATATACATCGAACCGAGCTCCATAAAGATAGTGTCGCCACACCTTCAGAGCAAAGACTACAGCCTAACTCAAGGTCATGAATCGGGTAATTTCGCTCATGAGTTCGTAATTGACGAGATGCATAAGCTACCACTCTCTTATCTTGCATCAACACACATCCCAATCCCTGATGAGAAGCATCACAGTACACCTCAAACGGTCGACTAGTATCAGGGAGAATCAACACCGGCGAAGAAGTTAGTCTCTGTTTTAACTCATTAAAGCTTTGCTCACATTCCTCAGTCCACACAAAGGGTTGATCACGGCGAGTTAACCGTGTTAATGGTGCAGCTATCTTCGCGAATCTCTCTATAAATCTCCGGTAGTAACCTCGCTAGGCTCACAAAACTACGAATCTCTGAGGCTGTCTTCGGCCTTTCCCACTGCAACACCGCTTCAACTTTGGAAGGATCAACTGCAATTCCTTTAGCTGAAATAACATGACCAAGGAACTTCACTTCCTCTAGCCAAAACTCACACTTAGACAGTTTAGCATACAACTGTTTTTCCCTTAAAACATTAAGTACAGTTCTCAAATGCTCTTCATGTTCCTATGACGAACTAGAATAAATTAAAATATCATCAATAAAGACTACCACAAATCGATCCAGAAAAGGTCTAAAGATCCGATTCATGTAGTCCATAAACACAGCTGGAGCATTTGTAACTCCAAAAGGCATCACTATATACTCATAATGACCATATCTAGTGCGAAAAGCAGTCTTAGGAATATCTTCATCCTTCACTCGGATCTGATGGTACCCAGACTTCAAATCAATTTTAGAGAATACCTTAGCACCTCTCAGCTGGTCCATCAAATCATCGATTCGCGGCAATGGGTACTTGTTCTTAATTGTCAACTTATTCAACTTGCGATAATCCACACATAATCTAGAACTTTCGTCTTTCTTTTTCACCAAGAGAATCGGGCTCCCAAGGCGATACACTTGGTCTAATCATCTCGTTTACGCATTAGATCCTCGATCTGCTCCTTAAGCTCAATTAACTCTTTTGGCGCCATTCTATACGGTACTACAGACAACGGCTCGGCTCCGGGAATCAAATCTATAGCAAACTCTACCTCTCTACGTGGAGGTATTCCAGGAATATCCTCTCGGGAAAATCTCGGGAATTCTCGTACTATCGGTATTGACTGAAGGCTTTGCTCCACTTCGCATTCATAACTCCCAATAAAACAAAACAAGATACTCCCTCGCCTAAGGATGTTTCTACTTGGCGAGTAGAAATCAATTCTCCCCCATCTTGCGGCTCAGCACAGATTAAACCCCTCCCGCCATCATCAAATCCCACACGAGTGGCAGGTAGCCAATCCATACCCAGGATTACATCTAACCCCGACATCGGGATACAAATAAGATTTACTTTGTATCTTCGTCCCTCAATTGCTATGGGACACCTAACACAAACCGTCGAAGTCTTAATTGAACTTAAAGTAGGTGTCGATACTACTAAGTCACATCCTAGATCGCCCACCGGTAATCCTAAGTTTCTCACACAATTGTCCGCAATAAAAGAGTGTGTGGCTCCGTAATCAAATAATACGAAAGAAAAGTACCCGCCACTACCGTTGTTCCTTGAACAAGATCTCGTTGCTGGTCGCCTCGATGCGTAAGTAGTGAATACACGTCCCTCTCGCTCTCGATCCGGTTGTTGTTGGAGCCCTAGTTGCTTTAGGCCTAATAGCGTGCAAGGCGCTAGCAGAAGACGAAACCGCCCTACTAGGCGTAGGACAGTCCCTTGCAAGGTGCCCTGGCTGGCGGCACGAGAAGCAAACTCTTACATCGGTGTGGGCACGGCTCGGATAGTGTGGTCCACCACACCTAAAACATCCGACAATCTGCAGACCGAGACTCTAGGAGAAGAAGAAATTGCTCCCCTAGGCTGAAATGTAGAAGTAGCAGTCCTACCGGCACCGGGCCGATGCCGCCGATCCTCTTGATCGATATGATCGAGACCGCTGTTGGCGTAGCGACCGATCGTAGGGACCCTTCTTAGTGCCCTTACCTCCATTACCATAATCGCTAGCAGCTCTACTAGATGGAGCCTTCCCAACTCCACCAACATCCTCTCGCATTAAGACTCTCTATAATGGTGGCTTGATCCACCAAGTCAAGAAACTCCGTGATCCCGAGTGGGATCAAAATCCTCTTTATGTCGGTTCTCACCGTCCGAAAACCTCTGACATCTCCACTCCTCTGAAGTCGGGTGAGAATAAAATCTGTAGAGCCGCTCAAACTGTATTGCATACTCATAGACCGATGAGTTTCCTTGCACCAAGTTTAGAAACTCTCGTTCTTTGGCAGCACGAACATGAGAAGGGAAAAACTTTCCCAGGAAACTACTTCTAAATACAGCCCAAGTAATGACTTCACCTCGGGCCTCTAGCATAGTACGAGCTCCGTGCCACCACATCTCTGCATCCCCTATCGGCATATACGTAGCATATATCACCTTTCTCTCCTCGGCGCAACCCATGGTTAGGAAGATCTTCTCAATCTCCCGATCCAGAGTTCAAGAAGATCCGGTCCATCCACTCCCGTGAATTGAGGAGGATCATTCTTTACGAACTCGACAACCCATGGTATTCGGGAAGAGGTGCGGTGTCGAGGCCGCTGCTGCTGTGCTGCACGGCGGCTTGATTTGCGACTTGCTGGCTGAATCATATCTAGACTACGCCTAACAGTGGTCGCCATGGCCTCCATGGCATGAGCCATTTGGTTCACATCGGCAGAGGAGGATTTGCAGCAGATCTTCTTGGTCTAGCCATCCTAATATATAGACTAGCTTAAATTACTAACGTTTAACATATTCAAGAATATCACCACATAGCTATATTCACAGATTCACTTACGGTGATATATTCATATTTAGTATATCATAAAAATTTAATCAATTTAGTACTCAAAGATAACAACATATCAACATTCACATAGCATAGCAAACACACTCATTTCAGCAATCATTTACAAATTAGCTTAACAGTCTCTTATTCACACAGTATGACTCACCTATAGCTCACCCAAGTATCATATACCAAGTTTCCTACATCAATCATGTCTGAGAATCGAGGTGATCAAGCTCGTTCCCTCACAACTTGATGAATAGAAATTATGATATATGATTCACAGCTAAAACTTATATGTCTAATATGCACAACTGACGCCTAACAACCTCACCCCGTAGGTTTACCTAGACCATGCTCTGATACCACTAAAAATGTCACGACCCCTTTTTATAAAGGACCGAGAACATTATTTCTACACCACATACTTATTTTAAAAATAGGTAAATAATAGAGAATATAAGTATAAAAATTCACTTCTCATTCAAAGTAAAAATGAAGTTCCTTACAACAAATATCCAACAGATCAACATAATATTACATTTAGTTTATAATATTCAAAATACAAAAAAAAAATTATAATACGTGACTCCTCGACATGAGGTCTCATATATAAAGAAAAAGGACTCTAATGCATTATTACTCAACTCCAGCTTCTAACTTTTCTTCACCGGCCCTCACTGTGAAGTAGATGCAACACTGCTACATCCGCTCACGTACCACCGTACGATCATCGCATGACACACGCACACAACGACATAGAAAGAAATGCAAGGGTGAGCTTACCAAACATAAAATAAAATTATATATATATAGAGCAAAATATTTCTCACAGCAATAACCCCATGCATTTCCAGCCCATCTAATGCACAAGATGAAAACGGTTTCCAACTGGTTTCACGACCTAATTAATCCAGAAGGAACCGAGCGGTCCGGGAGCGACCCATTCCGGTATCTCGGATCCAGACAAAGACAAAGACAAAGACTCAAGATGAACTTACCGTTACATGTCTACCCACCTAAACATGTAACTCGGCTCTATAATGATGCAAAACATATATCTCAAAGCATGATGCACACCACCAAAATTATTTTAACGGCTCAACTACGGCAAGTTTATAATAGATCAGCCAAAATCTCAGCATTTTAAACTAATTACAACAGTTACAGCTTAGAAAATAGCTTTTATTCAATATATCTAACAAAATCATATCAAAATATCTTGAAATAGCATATTAAACCGTTCAAAACATAGTTCATAGGTTAAAGTAAACTCCCTTACCTCGTAAAGATGATTCACACTAGATCTACCGAATATTACTTGATTATAACAAAAATTCACCGAAGATTCAGCTTTAGAACGGAGTTTCTCCTAAGAACACCATGAATTTCTATAAGAAAGAGAAGGAGAAGAGAAACGAACGGTAAATCTAGCTTCAAACTTAAAGAAACTTACTTCCAATCCTTCAGAATAGATGTAGAATCTCAGATCTGGCGGGAAATCTAAGTTTAGAAAGGTTTAGTATGAGAGAAATGGTGGTTTACGGGCTTAGAACCTTTGAGAACCTTGGATAGAGGTGAAGAAATGAAAATTTCGTGTGAAGCCCCCTTTTTATAGAAAATTTTCGAAATTTACTGTTCACGCCGAAATTTACTGTTCATCGCCGGAAAACACTGTTCACCGCCTTCCGTTCATGCGGAAAATACTGTTCGTGCACTATTCATGCCGAAAACATCTGTACACGCACTGTACATACGCGGTTGTCACTGTTCATACGCGGTTTGTATCAGATAATCGTGACGTCACCGATGACGTCACCGCCATCCTCATACGCGGTTTGTACTGTTCATACACGGTTTGTACGCGGTTTGCACTGTTCATTGCACTGTTCATACGCGGTTGCACTGTTCATTGTACTGTACATACGCGGTTGCACTGTTCATTGCACTGTTCATACGCGGTTGCACTGTTCATTGCACTGTTCATTACACTGTTCATACGGTACTGTTCATTTTTTTTTTATTTTTATTTTTATTTTTTTTATAATAATTTCAAACTCCATCTAAATATATTCCAATACCAAATAATCCTTCAATTAACATTGAACAAGTATAAAATATTATAGATTACTCAATAATAAATTAGAAGCCTGACAATGCACGCCACCAAAATTATTTTAACAGCTCAACTACGGCAAGTTTATAATAGATCAGCCAAAATCTCAGCATTTTAAACTAATTTAACAACAGTTACAGCTTAGAAAATAGCTTTTATTCAATAGATCTAACAAAATCATATCAAAATATCTTGAAATAACATATTAAACCGTTCAAAACATAGTTCATAGGTTAAAGTAAACTCCCCTTACCTCAGAAAGATGATTCACACTAGATCTACCGAATATTACTTGATTATAACAAAAATTCACCGAAGATTCAGCTTTAGAACGGAGTTTCTCCTAAGAACACCATGAATTTCTATAAGAAAGAGAAGGAGAAGAGAAACGAACGGTAAATCTAGCTTCAAACTTAAAGAAACTTACTTCCAATACTTCAGAATAGATGTAGAATCTCAGATCTGGCGAGAAATCTAAGTTTAGGAAGGTTTAGTATGAGAGAAATGGTGGTTTTCGGCCTTAGAACCTTTGAAAACCTTGAATAGAGGTGAAGAAATGAAAATTTCGTGTGAAGCCCCCTTTTTATAGAAAATTTTCGAAATTCACTGTTCACGCCGAAATTTACTGTTCACTGCCGGAAAACACTGTTCACCGCCTTACTGTTCATGCCGGAAAATACTGTACACGCACTGTACATACGCGGTTATCACTGTTCATACGCGGTTATCACTGTTCATACGCGGTTTGTACTGTACACTGTGACGTCACCGATGACGTCAGCTGTCACTGTACATACGCGGTTTGTACTGTTCATACACGGTTTGTACGCGGTTTGCACTGTTCATTGCACTTGTTCATACGCGGTTGCACTGTTCATTGTATCTTGTACATACGCGGTTGCACTGTTCATTGCACTGTTCATACGCGGTTGCACTGTTCATTGCACTGTTCATTACACTGTTCATACGGTACTGTTCACTTTTTTTTTTTTTTTTATAATAATTTCAAACTCCATCTAAATATATTCCAATATCAAATAATCCTTCAATTAACATTGAACAAGTATAAAATATTATTGATTACTCAATAATAAATTAGAAGCCTGACAATTCTCCCCCCGAAAATAAATTTTCGTCCTCAAAAATTTCATTCCCCAAAGAAAAGATGAGGGTACAACTCTCTCATTCTTTCTTCTAACTCCCATGTGGCATCACCAGTTATTTGGTCCCAAACAACCTTTACTAACCGAATAGACTTACCTCTAAGTTTCTTAACTCTAGTTTCCTCGATACGAGCAGCTGGGACCTCCACAGACAAGTCATCTCGTAACTCCACAACATCAGGCTCAATTATATGAGACAAATCTGGAACATACTTCTTTAACTGCGACACATGGAAAACATTATGTATTCCAGACAACTGAGGTGGTAACGCTAATTCATAGGCTACTGGTCCTCGACGATGTAATATCTGATACGGTCCTATGAACTTAGGTGTTAACTTCTTTGCTCTTAAGGCTCGCCCCACATGCGTGATACTCTTAAGAATACATGATCACCAACCTCAAATTCTAGGGATCTTCTGCGTCGGTCAGCATAAGATTTCTGTCGACTTTGGGTAGCTCTTAGCTTTTCTCTAATAAGTTCAACTTTCTCTTTAGTCTCTTGCAGCATTTCAGGTCCAACCATCAAATGTACTCCATCTTGGAACCAACAGATAGGGGTTCTACACCTTCTACCATACAGAGCTTCAAATGGTGCCATATCTATACTCGAATGATAGCTATTATTATAAGTGAATTCTACCAAAGGAAGCATATCCTCCCAATTACTCCTCTGTTCTACAATGCAAGTCCGCAATAAGTCTTCTAAGGTTTGAATAGTACGCTCGGATTGACCATCCGTTTGCGGATGGTATGCGTAACTCAACCTCAACCGTGTGCCCATAGATTCTTGGAAACTCGCCAAAAGCGGGAAGTGAATCGAGGATCCCTATCGGAGATAATACTAGAAGGTACTCCATGCAACCTCGACAATCTCTCTAATGTACAATTCTCGCTAATTTCTCCAAGCTAAAGGTCATGTTAATTGGCAAGAAATGTGCACTCTTGGTTAGCCTATCAACTATGACCCACACCGCATCATGATTCCTAATCGTTTCTAGGTAGATGGGACACAAAGTCCATAGTCAGATGGTCCCACTTCTACTCTGGAATTTCCATCGTTTGCAACTCTCCTGGAGGGCTTTGGTGCTCCGCTTTTGCCTTTTGACAAGTCAAGGTGCTTTAACAAACTCAGCTATCTCTCGCTTCATGCTGGCCACCAAAACATCTGCTTTAAATCTTGATACATCTTGGTAACACCAGGATGAATGTTGAGACTACCCTTATGTCCTTCTTCTAGAATTGCTTTCTTTAATTCGGTATCTCTAGGGACACAAACTCGACCTTGACATCCGAGAATACCATCAACACCTTTACCGAAACCCTTTGTCTTATCTCGTCCCTAAGAGAAATACAATCCGACATAACATTGGATCCCACAATTGTTTATCTTTAATTTCCTGTAAGAAATTATTAGTCACCACAATTCGGCTACAACTAATCTTTTCGGGTGATAAGTCCACATGTATGTTCAGGTCTCGGAATTGTTCTACCAAAAGGGTTTCACTGACTCTTAGGGAGAATGCGTGAACCACATTCCTACTTAATGCATCGGCCACCACGTTAGCTTTTCCTGGATGGTATTGGAGCTGAAAATCATAATCCTTAAGGAATTCCACCCAACGTCTCTGCCTCATATTTAACTCTCGTGATCAAATAAATACTTCAGACTCTTATGATCACTATATACATCGAACTGAGCTCCATAAAGATAGTGTCGCCACACCTTCAGAGCAAAGACTACAGCAGCTAACTCAAGGTCATGAATCGAGTAATTTCGCTCATGAGTTCGTAATTGACGAGATGCATAAGCTACCACTCTCTTATCTTGCATCAACACACATCCCAATCCCTGATGAGAAGCATCACAAAGACACCTCACACGGTCGACTAGTATCAGGGAGAATCAACACCGGCGAAGAAGTTAGTCTCTGTTTTAACTCATTAAAGCTTTGCTCACATTCCTCAGTCCACACAAAGGGTTGATCACGGCGAGTTAACCGTGTTAATGGTGCAGCTATCTTCGCGAATCTCTCTATAAATCTCCGGTAGTAACCTGCTAGGCCCACAAAACTACGAATCTCTGAGGCTGTCTTCGGCCTTTCCCACTGCAACACCGCTTCAACTTTGGAAGGATCAACTGCAATTCCTTTAGCTGAAATAACATGACCAAGGAACTTCACTTCCTCTAGCCAAAACTCACACTTAGACAGTTTAGCATACAACTGTTTTTCCCTTAAAACATTAAGTACAGTTCTCAAATGCTCTTCATGTTCCTCGACGAACTAGAATAAATTAAAATATCATCAATAAAGACTACCACAAATCGATCCAGAAAAGGTCTAAAGATCCGATTCATGTAGTCCATAAACACAATTGGAGCATTTGTAACTCCAAAAGGCATCACTATATACTCATAATGACCATATCTAGTGCGAAAAGCAGTCTTAGGAATATCTTCATCCTTCACTCGGATCCGATGGTACCCAGACTTCAAATCAATTTTAGAGAATACCTTAGCACCTCTCGGCTGGTCCATCAAATCATCGATTCGCGGCAATGGGTACTTGTTCTTAATTGTCAACTTATTCAACTTGCGATAATCCACACATAATCTAGAACTTCCGTCTTTCTTTTTCACCAAGAGAATCGGGGCTCCCCAAGGCGATACACTTGGTCTAATCATCTGTTTACGCATTAGATCCTCGATCTGCTCCTTAAGCTCAATTAACTCTTTTGGCGCCATTCTATACGGTACTACGAGACATCGGCTCAGCTCCAGGAATCAAATCTATAGCAAACTCTACCTCTCTACGTGGAGGTATTCCAGGAATATCCTTCCTGGGAAAATCTCAGGGAATTCTCGTACTCTTGGTATTGGTGAAGGCTTTGCTCCACTTACGCATTCATAACTCCCAATAAAACAAAACAAGATACTCCCTCGGCTAAGGATGTTTCTACTTGGCGAGTAGAAATCAATTCTACACAATCTTGCTGCTCAGGAAAGATTAAACACCTCCGGCCACAATCAATTAGCACACGATTAGCGAGTTAGCCAATCCATACCCAGGATTACATCTAACCACGACATCGGGATACAAATAAGATTTACTTTGTATCTTCGTCCCTCAATTGCTATGGGACACCTAACACAAACCGTCGAAGTCTTAATTGAACTTAAAGTAGGTGTCGATACTACTAAGTCACATCCTAGATCGCCCACCGGTAATCCTAAGTTTCTCACACAATTGTCCGCAATAAAAGAGTGTGTGGCTCCGTAATCAAATAATACGTAAAGAAAAGTACTCGCCACTACCGTTGTTCCTTGAACAAGATCTCGTTGCTCGGGCTGCCTCGATGCGAAGTAGTGAATACACGTCCCTCTCGCTCTCGATCTGGTTGTTGTTGGAGCCCTAGTTGCTTTAGGCCTAATAGCGTGCAAGGCGCTAGCAGAAGACGAAACTGCCCTACTAGGCGTAGGACGGTCCCTTGCAAGGTGCCCCGGCTGCCGGCACGAGAAGCAAACTCTTACATCGGTCTGTGGGCACCGGCTCGGATAGTGTGGTCCATCACACCTAAAACATCCGACAATCTGCAGACCGAGACTCTAGGAGAAGAAGAAATTGCTTCCCTAGGCTGAAATGTAGAAGTAGCGATCCTACCGGCACCGGGCCGATGCCGCCGATCCTCTTGATCGATATGATCGAGGCTGCTGTTGGCGTAGCGACCGACCGTAGGGACCCTTCTTAGTGCCCTTACCTCCATTACCATAATCGCTAGCAGCTCTACTAGATGGAGCCTTCCCAACTCCACCAACATCCTCTCGCATTAAGACTCTCTATAATGGTGGCTTGATCCACCAAGTCAAGAAACTCCGTGATCCCGAGTGGGATCAAAATCCTCTTTATGTCAGTTCTCAGCCCGTCTGAAAACCTCTGACATCTCCACTCCTCTGAAGTCGGGTGAGAATAAAATCTGTAGAGCCGCTCAAACTGTATTGCATACTCATAGACTGATGAGTTTCCTTGCACCAAGTTTAGAAACTCTCGTTCTTTGGCAAGACGAACATGAGAAGGGAAAAACTTTCCCAGGAAACTACTTCTAAATACAGCCCAAGTAATGACTTCACCTCGGGCCTCTAGCATAGTACGAGCTCCGTGCCACCACATCTCTGCATCCCCTATCAGCATATACGTAGCATATATCACCTTTCTCTCCTCGGCGCAACCCATGGTTAGGAAGATCTTCTCAATCTCCCTGATCCAGAGTTCAGCAGCATCTGGTCCATCCACTCCTGTGAATTGAGGAGGATCATTCTTCGAACTCGACAACCCATGGTATTCGGGAAGAGGTGCGAGGCGATGGCTAGCTGCTGTCTGCAGCGGCGGCTTGATTTGCGACTTGCTGTCTTGAATCATATCTAGACTCGCTAACGGTGGCTGCCATGGCCTCCATGGCATGAGCCATTTGGTTCACATCAGCAGGAGGAGGATTTGCAGCAGATCTTCTTGGTCTAGCCATCCTAATATATAAACTAGCTTAAATTACTAACGTTTAACATATTGACAATATCACCACATAGCTATATTCACAGATTCGACTTACGGTGATATATTCATATTTAGTATATCATAAAAATTTAATCAATTTAGTACTCGGCATAACAACATATCAACATTCACATAGCATAGCAAACACATTCATTTCAGCAATCATTTACAAATTAGCTTAACAGTCTCTTATTCACACAAGACAACTCACCTATAGCTCACCCAAGTATCATATACCAAGTTTCCTACATCAATCATGTCTGAGAATCGAGGTGATCAAGCTCGTTCCCTCACAACTTGATGAATAGAAATCATGATATATGATTCACAGCTAAAACTCACATGTTTAATATGCACAACTGACGCCTAACAACCTCACCCCGTAGGTTTACCTAGACCATGCTCTGATACCACTAAAAATGTCACGACCCCTTTTTTATAAGGGACCGAGAACATTGTTTCTACACCACATACTTATTTTAAAAATAGATAAATAATAGAGAATATAAGTATAAAAATTCACTTCTCATTCAAAGTAAAAATGAAGTTCCTTACAACAAATATCCAACAGATCAACATAATATTACATTTAGTTTATAATATTCAAAATACCAAAAAATTATAATACGTGACTCCCTCGACATGAGGTCTCATACATAAAGAAAAAGGACTTTGATGCATTATTACTCAACTCCAGCTTCTAACTTTTCTTCACTGGCCCTCGGCTGTGAAGTAGATGCAACACTGCTACATCCGCTCACGTACCACCGTACGATCATCGCGATACACACGCACACAACGACATAGAAAGAAATGCAAGGGTGAGCTTACCAAACATAAAAAAATTATATATATATATAGATCAAAATATTTTTCACAAAGAATAACCCCATGCATTTCCAGCCCATCTAATGCACGCATGAAAACGGTTTCCAACCGGTTTCACACCTAATTAATCCGTAAGGAATCGAGCGGTCCGGAGCGACCCATTCGGTATCTGGATCCGACAAAGACAAAGACGGCTCGGTATGAACTTACCGTTACATGTCTACCCACCTAAACATGTAACTCGGCTCTATAATGATGCACAACATATATCTCAAAGCATGATGCACGCCACCAAAATTATTTTAACAGCTCAACTACGGCAAGTTTATAATAGATCGGCCAAAATCTCGGCATTTTAAACTAATTTAACAACGATTCTGACTTAGAAAATAGCTTTTATTCAATAGATCTAACAAAATCATATCAAAATATCTTGAAATAACATATTAAACCGTTCAAAACATAGTTCATAGGTTAAAGTAAACTCCCCTTACCTCAGAAAGATGATTCACACTAGATCTACCGAATATTACTTGATTATAACAAAAATTCACCGAAGATTCAGCTTTAGAACGGAGTTTCTCCTAAGAACACCATGAATTTCTATAAGAAAGAGAAGGAGAAGAGAAACGAACGGTAAATCTAGCTTCAAACTTAAAGAAACTTACTTCCAATACTTCAGAATAGATGTAGAATCTCGGATACGCGAGAAATCTAAGTTTAGGAAGGTTTAGTATGAGAGAAATGGTGGTTTTCGGCCTTAGAACCTTTGAAAACCTTGAATAGAGGTGAAGAAATGAAAATTTCGTGTGAAGCCCCCTTTTTATAGAAAATTTTCGAAATTCACCGTTCACGCGAAATTTATCGTTCCTTCTGCTGGAAAACACTGTTCACCGCCTTCTTGTTCATGCTGGAAAATACTGTACACGCATCGTACATACGCGGTTATCATCGTTCATACGCGGTTTGTATCGTAATCGTGACGCCACCGATGACGTCACCGTCCACCGTACATACGCGGTTTGTACTTGTTCATACACGGTTTGTACGCGGTTTGCACTGTTCATTGCACTCGTTCATACGCGGTTGCCTGTTCATTCATTATCTTGTACATACGCGGTTGCACTGTTCATTCATTGCACTTGTTCATACGCGGTTGCACTTGTTCATTGCACTGTTCATTACACTCGTTCATACGATCGTTCACTTTTTTTTTTTTTTATAATAATTTCAAACTCCATCTAAATATATTCCAATATCAAATAATCCTTCAATTAACATTGAACAAGTATAAAATATTATTGATTACTCAATAATAAATTAGAAGCCTGACAAAAAACTACGGGACAAACTCCGAAAAATATTCCACTATATCTCGGGATATTTACAATATCCTTTCAACACTCTATCACACAAGAGATATAAAATATAGTGTACCCAGTGAGACCCACTTCTATTCAAATATTACAAATTTTGTAATACTAAGAAGAAATAGAGATGATACCCACTCCAGTGTATTTTTCTCACACTCTTAGGATTTACTCAACACTCTATTTTTCTCTCACAAACACTCACAATGTTTGATGAAATCTTGTGTGTGTTTTGTTGCTTGTGTATCTTCAATTTCATTTCACGGCTATTTATAGCCAAATGAAGTTACTATTCATTTATTAAAATATTATTAACTTTTTTTTTATAAAGTCAAAAAGGGGGGCACCGAAAAAATGAATGTGCTGGACCTCACAATTCTCCCCCTCCAGCACAAAGGTGCACTCTTGGAATCTTCACATGCGATCCATGCCAATCAGCTTGGCACACTGTTGATGTTTTTCTCGTGCAACAACTTTCGTCATCATATCAGCAGGATTTTTATCCGTATGAATCTTATCTAACTTGAACTCTTGTTTTTCCACTGCCTGACGCAGCCAATGATATCTGACATCAATGTGCTTCGTACGAGAGTGATACATCGCATTCTTACTTAAATCCAATGCGCTTTGGCTATCACAATGGATAACGTACCTTTTCTGCTCAATTCCCAGTTGTTGAAGAAACCTCTTCAACCAAAGCATTTCCTTTCTTGCTTCAGTCATGGCAACATACTCAGCTTCAGTAGTTGACAAGGCCACACATTTCTGCAATTTGGATTGCCAAGATATAGCTCCCCCTGCAAAGGTAAACACAAGTCCTGTAGTAGATTTTCTACTATCCAGGTCACCTGCCATATCTGCATCTGTGTATCCTTCAAGAACTGGGTTAGGTATTCCAAAGCTCAAGCACATATTAGAACTACCTTTCAGATATCTCAAGATCCACTTCACTGCTTCCCAATGCTCTTTTCTAGGATTGGAAAGATACCTGCTAACAACTCCGACCGCATGAGCTATATCCGGCCTCGTACAAACCATGGCATACATCAAACTCCCGATCGCCGAGGAGTATGGAATACCCGCCATAGCTTCTTTTTCTTCTTGACTTGTGGGACAACTTCTTTTGCTGAGTTTGAAGTGATTGGCCAACGGTGTACTAACCGGTTTAGCCGTCTTCATGTTGAATCTGTCCGAATCCGATTCACATACCGTTCTCGCGATAACCACAACCTCCTGGATTTTCGGTCTCGCATGATCTCGCATGCCCAAAATCTGTTTTGCAGGCCCGGATCTTTCATATTAAAAAACTTTGACAATTCTTTCTTCAAATCACCAATCAGCTTCACATCCTGTCCCACTATCAACATATCATCTACATACAACAGAAGGATAATGAATTTATCACCTAGACATGTCTTGACAAATACACAATGATCTGCATCAGTCTTGGCATATCCATGACTCGTCATGAACGAGTCAAATTTCTTATACCACTGTCTTGGAGCCTGTTTCAATCCATACAAGCTCTTCTTCAATCTGCAAACCATGTGCTCCTTTCCAGTCTCCTCAAAACCTTCTGGTTGCTCCATGTAGATTTCCTCATCAAGATCTCCATGAAGAAACGCAGTCTTCACATCTAGCTGTTCATGCTCCAGATCCAAGCTAGCCACCAATCCGAGTATAACTCGAATAGAGCTCATCTTCACAACTGGAGAGAAAATTTCATCAAAATCTATTCCTCGCTTTTGTCCATAACCTTTTACAACTAAGCGAGCCTTGTACTTCAACAGCTTGTCACCATCTTTCTTAAGCTTGAACACCCACTTATTTTTCAAGGCTTTTCTGCCTTTAGGGAGCTTGACCAACTCATAAGTATCATTCTTCACCAGAGAATCCATTTCTTCTTGCATGACTTTCATCCACTGGGATTTATCCTTATGAGTCTGAACTTCTTCAAAGTTTTCTGGCTCCCCCTCTTCAGTGATGGTAATATACGTCGAACTAGGGTACTTTGTAGATGGCTGGTGTGGTCTTCTTGATTTCCGAGGCTGAGGTGGAGCTTCTGGGTTTTCTTGCTCAACACCTTCATCATCACCATCTTCTATTGCTGGCTCATTATCAACCCTAAGTTCTTCATCACACTCTCCCCCTACTGTGACATTTTTAGGAGGAACAACTGGTGTAAGATCAACCTTACCACCTGGTTCTCTGATTTTTGGTGAAGCAGAATCTGACATAGTTTCTTGCTCATGGAACACTACATCTCTGCTTCTAATAACTTTCCTATTTTCTGGATCCCATAACCTCGTAGCCAAATTCCTCATCTCCATAACCCGTAAATATGCAAGGAATGGCTCTATTATCAAGTTTTTGTCTCTGTTTCTTATTCACATGAGCGAAAGCTTTGCATCCAAACACTTTCAAATGAGAGTATTTAACATCATGTCTGGACCATACTCTCTCAGGGATATCAAAGCCCAAAGGAACAGATGGAGATCGATTAATCAGGTAGCTTGCCGTTAGAACAGCTTCACTTCACCCCGAATGGCTTAGGCGGTTTTGCCATTCTTAACATGCATCTTACTTTCTCCATAATGGTTCTGTTGATTCGTTCGGCCACACCATTATGTTGTGGGGTTCAGTACCGTCTTCTCATGCACGATGCCATGCTCAGCACAATAATTCTTGAATTCATGGGAAGTATATTCACCCCCATTATCCGTGCGAAGACACTTCAAAGGTTTACCAGCCTGTCTCTCTACCATTGCATGAAACCTTTTAAAGCATTGAAAAACCTGGTCCTTCGTTCTTAAGAAATACACCCACAATTTTCGTGAAGCATCATCAATAAACGTCACGTAATATCTGCTACCACCAAGACTCTCCACTTCCATGGGTCCACATACATCAGAATGAACCATCTCCAAAATATTCTCTTTCAGCTTTGACGTTTTGCTGAAAGACACTCTATGATGCTTGCCGAATAAACAGTGATCACAAGGATTCAACTTTGTATTTTTGGCAAACAGGATAAGGAACTTTCTTGCCAAAATCTGCAATCCTTTTTCACTTATATGAGCCAATCTTTTGTGCCACAAATTTGGCGAAGCATCATCCTCGACTGCATTCAATCCGCCCTTGATCAGCTTTACTTGAGTTTTATACAACATTGAATTTACTGTGCCTCTAGCAACCAACAACGATCCTTTGGTAAGCCTCCACTTGCCGTTACCAAAATGACTGTCGTAATCAGCTAGATCCAGAGCATGCACAGAGATCAAATTCAGACGTAGATCTGGCACATGACGCACATCTTTTAGTGTTATTGTGCATCCTGTATTGGTTTGAATGCACACATCACCAATTCCCACAATATCTGCGATACTGCTATTGCCCATCTTTACTTTACCAAAGTCTCCTCGCTTTGTACACGAAAGAATTCCTTGTGAGAAGTTGCATGATAAGATGCTGCTGAGTCAATGACCCATTCATCACATGAGTCTGTAACTTGACACTCTTCTTCTTCTTCAACAGAGAGTACTACCACATCCCCAGTTGTCACAGAGGATGTAGTATTTTCATCGTCATCCGATCTAGAGTTTCGTCGGTCTTTCTTCTCTCTGTTCTTTCAGGCTTTACAGTTTCTTTTTATGTGCCCTTCTTCACCGCAGTGGTAACACTTGAATTTTCTTCCGTCGAGACCGTGACTTATCTCTCGGATTTGTTACTTCGTCCTCTGCTCTTACTTCTTTGTTCTCTGTGACAAGGGCATGGGAACTGCTTGCCCCAGAGTCTTTTCTCCTTGTTTCTTCATTAAACATGCTGTCTTTGACTTGAGACAAAGTCAGTTTTCCTTCAGGAGCAGAGTTGCTTAATGACACCACCAGAGTCTCCCAGCTGTCTGGTAAAGTAACAGCGCCTGCAATTCTTCATCAAGTTTTATCTCCATGGTAACTAGCTGGTTTACCATGTGTTGGAAATCATTCAAGTGTTCTGCAACTGATCTTCCATCCTGATATTTTAAATTCACCAGCTTCCGAATAACAAAAGCTTTGTTTTGTGCAGTCTTCCTCTGATACATTTGTTCAATTTTGTTCCACAGAGTCTGGGCATTCGTCTCTGTGGCAACATGGTGGAATATGCTGATATCCACCCACTGCCTAATTAAACTGACGGCCTTCCGGTGTATCTTTTTCCAATCCTCATCCTTCACGTCTTCTGGCTTTTGATCTCCCTTTTCCACAGGATCATACAGGTCCTTGTAGAAAAGTATGTCCTCCATTTTTGGCTTCCAAATAGAGTAGTTTATTGCTGTTAGCTTCACCATGGTACCTACGTTCTCCTCCATTTAATTTACACTCGGTGATACAGAGCCCAACTTAAGCTCTGATACCACTTGTTGAGCTCAAATGCGGAATAACTTGGACGTGTAAATTAAAATTCTGACGTAAACTGGCGAGCAATAATTCAGACCTAATAAATAGATCTAGCAGCGCAGCGGTGTAACTTGTAAAGTGTGCACTGAAATACTTCCCAGGAAAGAGAGGTGGATCACAACGGATCACTTAAATACCAAGTCTTTCCTTAGCCAGAACCTTTCCAGTTACAACACTAATACAAATACACACTTCTCCAGCAATCCAACAATCAGCCACGGAAGGATAACAAAAATAATTCTTTTCTGATGTGGAAGATCAGACTAAACTGCAACCACAGAGCATACTAAAAATTATTCTAACTGAATAAAATAAGCAGATAAAGAACACCAATATTTAACGTGGAAAAACCTCCAATGTGAAAGGAAAAACCACGGGACAAACTCCGAAAAATATTCCACGATATCTCGGGATATTTACAATATCCTTTCAACACTCTATCACACAAGAGATATAAAATATAGTGTACCCAGTGAGACCCACTTCTATTCAAATATTACAAATTTTGTAATACCAAGAAGAAATAGAGATGATACCCACTCCAGTGTATTTTTCTCACACTCTTAGGATTTACTCAACACTCTATTTTTCTCTCACAAACACTCACAATGCTTGATGAAATCTTGTGTGTGTTTTGTTGCTTGTGTATCTTCAATTTCATTTCACGGCTATTTATAGCCAAATGAAGTTACTATTCATTTATTAAAATATTATTAACTTTTTTTTTATAAAGTCAAAAATGGGGCACCGAAAAAATGAATGTGCTGGACCTCACAAACACTTTCTTCGATGAAGCACTAAAGAAGAAATCTGGTATCCTGTTGCATGAGCTTTATTTTGAAAACCTTTTCTTTAATCAAATTTTTTATACTTGTGCTTGTAATGTTAGTTACTCCCAATCCTTTTTCCTTAAATGAAACTATAGCCTTTGTGCTGTCAGGCTTCTAATTTATTATTGAGTAATCTATAATATTTTATACTTGTTCAATGTTAATTGAAGGATTATTTGGTATTATGGGGCACTGTACATAGTGCAATGAACAGTGCAACCGCATATGAACAGTGTAATGAACAGTGCAACCGCGTATGAACAGTACAATGAACAGTGTAACCGCGTATGTACAGTACAAACCGTGTATGAACAGTGCAATGAACAGTGCAAACCGCGTACAAACCGTGTATGAACAGTACAAACCGCGTATGTACAGTGACAGCTGACGTCATCGGTGACGTCACAGTGTACAGTACAAACCGCGTATGAACAGTGACAACCGCGTATGTACAGTGCGTGTACAAGATGTTTTCCCAAGATGAATAGTTCTGAACAGTATTTTCCGGCATGAACAGTAAGGCGGTGAACAGTGTTTTCCGGCGGTGAACAGTAAATTTCGGCGTGAACAGTAAATTTTGAAAATTTTCTATAAAAAGGGGGCTTCACACGAAATTTTCATTTCTTCACCTCTATCCAAGGTTTTCAAAGGTTCTAAGGCCGAAAACCACCATTTCTCTCATACTAAACCTTCCTAAACTTAGATTTCTCGCCGATCCGAGATTCTACATCTATTACGAAGTATTGGAAGTAAGTTTCTTTAAGTTTGAAGCTAGATTTACCGTTCGTTTCTCTTCTCCTTCTCTTTCTTATAGAAATTCATGGTGTTCTTAGGAGAAACTCCGTTCTAAAGCTGAATCTTCGGTGAATTTTTGTTATAATCAAGTAATATTCGGTAGATCTAGTGTGAATCATCTTTACGAGGTAAGGGGAGTTTACTTTAACCTATGAACTATGTTTTGAACGGTTTAATATGTTATTTCAAGATATTTTGATATGATTTTGTTAGATCTATTGAATAAAAGCTATTTTCTAAGTCAGAATCGTTGTTAAATTAGTTTAAAATGCCGAGATTTTGGTGATCTATTATAAACTTGCCGTAGTTGAGCTGTTAAAATAATTTTGGTGGCGTGCATCATGCTTGAGATATATGTTGTGCATCATTATAGAGCCGAGTTACATGTTTAGGTGGGTAGACATGTAACGGTAAGTTCATCTTTATTTCTTTGTCTTGTCTTTGTCTGGATCCAGATACCGGAATGGGTCGCTCCGGGACCGCTCGGTTCCTTCGGATTAATTAGGTGTGAAACCAGTTGGAAACCGTTTTCATGCTGTGCATTAGATGGGCTGGAAATGCATGGGGTTATTCCGTGAAAAATATTTTGCTCTATATATATATAATTTTATTTTATGTTTGGTAAGCTCACCCTTGCATTTCTTTCTATGTCGTTGTGTGCGTGTGTCTGCGATGATCGTACGGTGGTACGTGAGCGGATGTAGCAGTGTTGCATCTACTTCACAGCCGAGGGGCCATGAAGAAAATTTAGAAGTCGGAGTTGAGTAATAATGCATCAGAGTCCTTTTTCTTTATATATTAGACCTCATGTCGAGGGAGTCACGTATTATAATTTTTTGGTATTTTGAATATTATAAACTAAATGTAATATTATTTTGATCTGTTGGATATTTGTTGTAAGGAACTTCATTTTTACTTTGAATGAGAAGTGAATTTTTTTATACTTATATTCTCTATTATTTACCTATTTTTAAATAAGTATGTGGTGTAGAAATAATGTTCTCGGTCCTTTATAAAAAAGGGTCGTGACATTTTAGTGGTATCAGAGCATGGTCTAGGTAAACCTACGGGGTGAGGTTGTTAGGCGTCAGTTATGCATATTAAACATGTGAGTTTTAGCTGTGAATCATATATCATGATTTCTATTCATCAAGTTGTGAGGGAACGAGCTTGATCACCTCGATTCTCGGACATGATTGATGTAGGAAACTTGGTATATGATACTTGGGTGAGCTATAGGTGAGTTGTCTTGTGTGAATAAGAGACTGTTAAGCTAAAATTTGTAAATGATTGCGAAATGAATGTGTTTGCTATGCTATGTGAATGTTGATATGTTGTTATGCCGAGTACTAAATTGATTAAATTTTTATGATATACTAAATATGAATATATCACCTGTAAGTCGAATCTGTGAATATAGCTATGTGGTGATATTCTTGAATATGTTAAACGTTAGTAATTTAAGCTAGTTTATATATTAGGATGGCTAGACCAAGAAGATCTGCTGCAAATCCTCCTCCCGCTGATGTGAACCAAATGGCTCATGCCATGGAGGCCATGGCAGCCACCGTTAGGCGAGTCTAGATATGATTCAACAGAAGAAGTCGCAAATCAAGCCATTGCTGCAAAGACAGGCAGCAGCTAGCCATCGTCTGCCCGCACCTCTTCTGAATACCATGGGTTGTCGAGTTCGTAAAGAATGATCCTCCTCAATTCACGGGAGTGGATGGACCGGATGTCGCCGAACTCGGATCGGGGAGATTGAGAAGATCTTCCTAACCATGGGTTGCGCCGAGGAGAGAAAGGTGATATATGCTACGTATATGCCGATAGGGGATGCAGAGATGTGGTGGCACGGAGCTCGTACTATGCTAGAGGCCCGAGGTGAAGTCATTACTTGGGCTGTATTTAGAAGTAGTTTCTGGGAAAGTTTTTCCCTTCTCATGTTCGTGCCGCCAAAGAACGAGAGTTTCTAAACTTGGTGCAAGGAAACTCATCGGTCTATGAGTATGCAATACAGTTTGAGCGGCTCTACAGATTTTATTCTCACCCGACTTCAGAGGAGTGGAGATGTCAGAGGTTTTCGGACGGGCTGAGAACTGACATAAAGAGGATTTTGATCCCACTCAGGATCACGGAGTTTGCTGACTTGGTGGATCAAGCCACCATTATAGAGAGTCTTAATGCAGAGGATGTTGGTGGAGTTGGGAAGGCTCCATCTAGTAGAGCTGCTAGCAGTTATGGTAATGGAGGTAAGGGCACTAAGAAGGGTCCCTACAGTCGGTCGCTACGCCAATGTTAGCCTCGATCATATCAGTCAAGAGGATCGGCAGCATCAGCCCCGGTGCCAGTAGGGACTGCTACTTCTACATTTCAGCCTAGGGGAGCAATTTCTTCTTCTCCTAGAGTCTCAGTGCCGCAGATTGTCAGATGTTTTAGGTGTGGTGGACCACACTATCTGAGCCAGTGCCCACAGACTGATGTAAGAGTTTGCTTCTCGTGCCAGCAGCCAGGGCACCTTGCAAGGGACTGTCCTACGCCTAGTAGGGCAGTTTCGTCTTCGCTAGCGCCTTGCACGCTATTAGGCCTAAAGCAACTAGGGCTCCAACAACAACCAGATCGAGAGCAGAGGGACGTGTATTCACTACTTACGCATCGAGGCGACCAGTGCAACGAGATCTTGTTCAAGGAACAGCGGTAGTGGCGGTACTTTTCTTTACGTATTATTTGATTACGGAGCCACACACTCTTTTATTGCGGACAATTGTGTGAGAAACTTAGGATTACCGGTGGGCGATCTAGGATGTGACTTAGTAGTATCGACACCTACTTTAAGTTCAATTAAGACTTCGACGGTTTGTGTTAGGTGTCCCATAGCAATTGAGGGACGAAGATACAAAGTAAATCTTATTTGTATCCCGATGTCGGGGTTAGATGTAATCCTGGGTCTGGATTGGCTAGCGCCAATCGTATGCTAATTGATTGTGGCGGAGGTGTTTAATCTTTCCCGAGCAGCAAGATTGTGTAGAATTGATTTCTACTAGCCAAGTAGAAACATCCTTAGCCGAGGGAGTATCTTGTTTTGTTTTATTGGGAGTTATGAATGCAGAAGTGGAGCAAAGCCTTCGACCAATACCAGTAGTACGAGAATTCCACGAGATTTTCCCGAGAGGATATTCTGGAATACCTCCACGTAGAGAGGTAGAGTTTGCTATAGATTTGATTCCCGGAGCCGAGCGTTGTCCGTAGTACCGTATAGAATGGCGCCAAAAGAGTTAATTGAGCTTAAGGAGCAGATCGAGGATCTAATGCGTAAACAGATGATTAGACCAAGTGTATCACCTTGGGGAGCCCTGGCTTCTCTTGGTGAAAAAGAAAGACGGAAGTTCTAGATTATGTGTGGATTATCGCAAGTTGAATAAGTTGACAATTAAGAACAAGTACCCATTGCCGCGAATCGATGATTTGATGGACCAGTGAGAGGTGCTAAGGTATTCTCTAAAATTGATTTGAAGTCCTGGGTACCATCGGATCCGAGTGAAGGATGAAGATATTCCTAAGACTGCTTTTCGCACTAGATATGGTCATTATGAGTATATAGTGATGCCTTTTGGAGTTACAAATGCTCCAATTGTGTTTATGGACTACATGAATCGGATCTTTAGACCTTTTCTGGATCGATTTGTGGTAGTCTTTATTGATGATATTTTAATTTATTCTAGTTCGTCGAGGAACATGAAGAGCATTTGAGAACTGTACTTAATGTTTTAAGGGAAAAACAGTTGTATGCTAAACTGTCTAAGTGTGAGTTTTGGCTAGAGGAAGTGAAGTTCCTTGGTCATGTTATTTCAGCTAAAGGAATTGCAGTTGATCCTTCCAAAGTTGAAGCGGTGTTGCGGTGGGAAAGGCCGAAGACAGCCTCGAGAGATTCGTAGTTTTGTGGGCCTAGCAGGTTACTACCGGAGATTTATAGAGAGATTCGCGAAGATAGCTGCACCATTAACACGGTTAACTCGCCGTGATCAACCCTTTGTGTGGATCGAGGAATGTGAGCAAAGCTTTAATGAGTTAAAACAGAGACTAACTTCTTCGCCGGTGTTGATTCTCCCCGATACTAGTCGACCGTTTGAGGTGTCTTGTGATGCTTCTCATCGGGGATTGGGATGTGTGTTGATGCAAGATAAGAGAGTGGTAGCTTATGCATCTCGTCAATTGCGAACTCATGAGCGAAATTACCCGATTCATGACCTTGAGTTAGGCTGCGTAGTCTTTGCTCGAAGGTGTGGCGACACTATCTTTATGGAGCTCAGTTCGATGTATATAGTGATCATAAGAGTCTGAAGTATTTATTTGATCAGCGAGAGTTAAATATGAGGCAGAGACGTTGGGTGGAATTCCTTAAGGATTATGATTTTCAGCTCCAATACCATCCAGGAAAAGCTAACGTGGTGGCCGATGCATTAAGTAGGAATGTGGTTCAGGCATTCTCCCTAAGAGTCAGTGAAACCCTTTTGGTAGAACAATTCCGAGACCTGAACATACATGTGGACTTATCACCCGAAAAGATTAGTTGTAGCCGAATTGTGGTGACTAATAATTTCTTACAGGAAATTAAAGATAAACAATTGTGGGATCCAATGTTATGTCGGATTGTATTTCTCTTAGAGACAGATAAGACAAAAGGTTTCAGTAAAGGTGTTGATGGTATTCTCAGATGTCAAGGTCGAGTTTGTGTCCCTAGAGATACTGAATTAAAGAGAGCAATTCTAGAAGAAGGACATAAGGGTAGTCTCAACATTCATCCTGGTGTTACCAAGATGTATCAAGATTTAAAGCAGATGTTTTGGTGGCCAGGCATGAAGCGAGAGATAGCTGAGTTTGTTAAAGCCTGCTTGACTTGTCAAAAGGCAAAAGCGGAGCATCAAAGCCCTCCAGGAGAGTTACAAACGATGGAAATTCCAGAGTGGAAGTGGGACCATGTGACTATGGACTTTGTGTCCCATCTACCTAGAACAGTTAGGAATCATGATGCAGTGTGGGTCATAGTTGATAGGCTAACCAAGAGTGCACATTTCTTGCCAATTAACATGACCTTTAGCTTGGAGAAATTAGCAGAATTGTACATTAGAGAGATTGTCGAGGTTGCATGGAGTACCTTCTAGTATTATCTACGATAGGGATCCTCGATTCACTTCCCGGTTTTGGCGAGTTTCCAAGAATCTATGGGCACACGGTTGAGGTTGAGTTACGCATACCATCCGCAAACAGATGGTCAATCTGAGCGTACTATTCAAACCTTAGAAGACTTATTGCGGACTTGCATTGTAGAACAGAGGAGTAATTGGGAGGATATGCTTCCTTTGGTAGAATTCACTTATAATAATAGCTATCATTCGAGTATAGATATGGCACCATTTGAAGCTCTGTATGGTAGAAGGTGTAGAACCCCTATCTGTTGGTTCCAAGATGGAGTACATTTGATGGTTGGACCTGAAATGCTGCAAGAGACTAAGGAGAAAGTTGAACTTATTAGAGAAAAGCTAAGAGCTACCCAAAGTCGACGTAAATCTTATCTGACCGACGAGAAGATCCCTAGAATTTGAGGTTGGTGATCATGTATTCTTAAGAGTATCACGCACTACGGTGTGGGGCGAGCCTTAAGAGCAAAGAAGTTAACACCTAAGTTCATAGGACCGTATCGTATATTACATCGTCGAGGACCGGTAGCCTATGAATTAGCGTTACCACCTCGGTTGTCCGGAATACATAATGTTTTCCATGTGTCGCGATTAAAGAAGTATGTTCCAGATTTGTCTCATGTAATTGAGCACGATGTTGTGGAGTTACGAGATAACTTGTCTGTGGAGGTCCCAGCTGCTCGTATCGAGGAAACTAGAGTTAAGAAACTTAGAGGTAAGTCTATTCGGTTAGTAAAGGTTGTTTGGGACCAAATAACTGGTGATGCCACATGGGAGTTAGAAGAAAGAATGAGAGAGTTGTACCCTCATCTTTTCTTTGGGGAATGAAATTTTCGAGGACGAAAATTTATTTTCGGGGGGAGAATTGTCAGGCTTCTAATTTATTATTGAGTAATCTATAATATTTTATACTTGTTCAATGTTAATTGAAGGATTATTTGGTATTGGAATATATTTAGATGGAGTTTGAAATTATTTATAAAAAAAAAAAAAAAAAAAAAAAAGTGAACAGTACCGTATGAACAGTGCAATGAACAGTGCAACCGCGTATGAACAGTGTAATGAACAGTGCAACCGCGTATGAACAGTACAATGAACAGTGTAACCGCGTATGTACAGTACAAACCGTGTATGAACAGTGCAATGAACAGTGCAAACCGCGTACAAACCGTGTATGAACAGTACAAACCGCGTATGTACAGTGACAGCTGACGTCATCGGTGACGTCACGATTATCTGATACAAACCGCGTATGAACAGTGACAACCGCGTATGTACGGTGCGTGTCTGAGTGTTTTCCGGCATGAATAGTTCTGAACAGTATTTTCGGCATGAACAGTAAGAGCGGTGAACGGTGTTTTCCGGCGGTGAAACGATAAATTTCGGCGTGAACAAGAAATTTTGAAAATTTTCTATAAAAAGGGGGCTTCACACGAAATTTTCATTTCTTCACCTCTATCCAAGGTTTTCAAAGGTTCTAAGGCCGAAAACCACCATTTCTCTCATACTAAACCTTCCTAAACTTAGATTTCTCGCGGATCCGAGATTCTACATCTATTACGAAGGATTGGAAGTAAGTTTCTTTAAGTTTGAAGCTAGATTTACCGTTCGTTTCTCTTCTCCTTCTCTTTCTTATAGAAATTCATGGTGTTCTTAGGAGAAACTCCGTTCTAAAGCTGAATCTTCGGTGAATTTTTGTTATAATCAAGTAATATTCGGTAGATCTAGTGTGAATCATCTTTCTGAGGTAAGGGGAGTTTACTTTAACCTATGAACTATGTTTTGAACGGTTTAATATGTTATTTCAAGATATTTTGATATGATTTTGTTAGATCTATTGAATAAAAGCTATTTTCTAAGTCAGAATCGTTGTTAAATTAGTTTAAAATGCTGAGATTTTGGCTGATCTATTATAAACTTGCCGTAGTTGAATTTGTTAAAATATTTTGGTGGCGTGCATCATGCTGAGATATATGTTGTGCATCATTATAGAGCCGAGTTACATGTTTAGGTGGGTAGACATGTAACGGTAAGTTCATCTTGAAATTTCTTGTCTTTGTCTTTGTCTGGATCCAGATCTTAGGAATGGGTCGCTCCGGACCGCTTCGGTTCATACGGATTAATTAGTTTGTGAAACCAGTTGGAAACCGTTTTCATGTGCATTAGATGGGCTGGAAATGCATGGGGTTATTCTTTGTGAAAAATATTTTGCTCTATATATATATAATTTTATTTTATGTTTGGTAAGCTCACCCTTGCATTTCTTTCTATGTCGTTGTGTGCGTGTGTCTGCGATGATCGTACGGTGGTACGTGAGCGGATGTAGCGAGTGTTGCATCTACTTCACGGTGAGGGGCCGGTGAAGAAAAGTTAGAAAATTTGGAGTTGAGTAATAATGCATCAGAGTCCTTTTTCTTTATATATGAGACCTCATGTCGAGGGAGTCACGTATTATAATTTTTTGGTATTTTGAATATTATAAACTAAATGTAATATTATGTTGATCTGTTGGATATTTGTTGTAAGGAACTTCATTTTTACTTTGAATGAGAAGTAAATTTTTTTTTATACTTATATTCTCTATTATTTACCTATTTTTAAATAAGTATGTGGTGTAGAAATAATGTTCTCGGTCCTTTATAAAAAAGGGTCGTGACATGTGCCACCCCTTATTATTTTGTAGTTTTTTTCATGGAGAATCCGATAAATGTGAAGTAAAGAAGACTATTATTTTTACTCTCATCTTAATTTATCATTTTGGCTTGTATTTCTCCAATCAAATTATTCCTAATTTTTTGAAAAATAAATTTTTTGTCGTAATTAACTTTTTTAAATTCAATACTTTATATATAGTCTCTACAACTGTTAAATAATTTTGTGATGATGGTTAAATTGTCAATTTTTATATTAAACGTAATTTTTTATCGAGTCACGTCAATAAAAAGAACTAAAAAATATAGAAAATAAAATTATAAAAAAATTGAGGGACTAAAACAACTTACAAAAATATAAGAACAAAAATACATTTAAGTTAAATATTACTACCAAATAAATGTTCCTAAAACGCTTATTAAAATTTCAAAAATTTTAATGTTTTTATTATTTTAAATGTAATACTATTATTGAATTTATTATATTTATGCTTTAGGAAGTATGTTTATTCATAAAATAAAAATAATAATTTGATCATTTAACTTTTTATTTTATTTTAGTTTAATTTTTTTAATAATTTCATTTCATTTTAATTTTTTATTTTATTCTATATTTGAATTGAATTCCTTAATTTTTTAATTTCAATTTTAACATTTAACTTTCAAATGTCAATCAATTTTGTTATTTTTTTGAAAAAATAATGATAATAAAAATAATAATACTAATTGATAAAATTAAATATAAGTAACACAAATTAATTTATTTAATTAACATTTAAACGTAAAAAATTAAAATAAAATTTAAAATAAAATAGTAAAGTTCAAATTTTGAACTAATATATTGTGATCGTATTTTTTATCTTTTTTATTATTATTACTACTAAATTTAATTTTTGGGCGAATGTATACAATTAAATTTACTTATAATAATTAACAATAAATTTATTATAAAATATATTTTTAAATTATTTTTAAAAATAAATTAAAGAATAAATATAAATTTAATTAAAATTTATTTATAAGATAATCTATTTTAATATTAATATTATTATTTAAGACTTAAGTTTTTAGTCGTATAAAAATCATACAAGTTAATTAAACTTTGTTTCTATAAAATATTAAGATATAGTGTCTAATTTTTTAAATTTATTAAAAATTAGCCTTCGAAGTCTAAAACCATCATCCTTTCAATCCAATATTTAGCTCACATCGCCGTCAACTCAACTCCACCCACCGACCCTTTGAGTTTCTTGGATTCCTTGCTCACGGTAGTTATCAAGAGCAACAGTTTCATCATCAACAACTTTGTTGAGGTTGACGGAAAAGTATTACAAGAAAACTGCATGTCACGAGGCTCGACATCTCAACATATGCTTTGGAACCCTTTGCTATTTTTCGGTTAAACAACTTTACGAGATTGCAAGTGCGATTGAAGCACTGAGTCATGGATTCACACAGGTGATTCTGGAAAAGAAAGGGAGGGAGGAAGAGAGCGAAGAAGAAAAAGAAAAGTAGTTACCAGAAAGTTTTAAAGAGATGAAGGATAAGGAGAAAGGAATGACTATGAGGTGGGCCATGCATGTGTTGATATTGGGCCACCTCGCCATTGGTGCTTTTCTAACGCATTGTGATTGAAACTCCATGATTACATAGTCAGTGCACAATGTCCAGATCCACATGAGGAAACTAACTAATAAGTACTTCCACCATGCAGCTTATCACTTTTATGTTGAATAACATCAATGTCCAGCAAAAATATCGCTGCATTTATTAAAATTTGAAATTGAAATTACATGCTAAGTTAAAAGAATATTTCACAATAATTATTTTACAAAATGTATCTATCTATGTTCTAATTACTTGACATTATAAAAAAAATTATATAATAACGTATTAAAATTACACTCAAGTTACTTGATATTTACTTAAATAAGTTATGAAGTTAACTTTAAAATATAAAAATACATTAATTATATATAAAATAAATATATTTAAATGACTATCTTTTCTCTTGCATGCAAATTTAAATAAAAAATAATTTATATTATAGTTTAAATAAATATATAATAAATTATTTTGATTGTTGACTCAATAAAATATTTATATATTATAAAAAAATTTATTATTTATTTTCATTATAATATAATATTATATTTATAATAATTAAATAATATATTATAAATAAAATGAGAAAAAATATAAAGAAGTTCATAAATCAGAGTCAAACAAAGATAAAATTAAATTTTAATTTTGTAAATTAAAGGTTATATATATATATATATATATTATAATTAAATACTTTATTTCTCCAAACAACAAAAACCTAACACTTAATAGTATCTCAATGGACTATACCAAATTAAAAATAATAGTTTATAAAAAAAAATTTATATAACTAAACTATCATTTTAGTCTTTTATATAGATAGCTAATGTTGGACATTTTAGTTTTTAGAATATTAAAAATGTCAGGCATTTTAGTCTTACACTTACTTAATATACATTAATAGAATATTGACATGTCATGTTAAATAACATGTGTGTAATGTGACTTAATATACAAGATTATTTTATATATTGAAAAATTTGTGCTCCAATTACACAAATGTTTTCCTTCCCTTTCCATCATTATGCGCCTCCAGTTAGCTTTGTTTCATTATTAGGGTTCCTTTCTTTCACTATTAGGATTCTCATCGTTTTAAATGACTACTAATAACAATAGAAATCCGCTTATGAACTTATCTTCAAGGTCATCACTACAACAATATAGGAGATGAAATGGTAGAGCTTGCTATTGTCTGTTGAAAGCAAATGTTGAGAGTCTCACAAATATAAACTAATCCTAAAAAATTATTCTTTAGATGTCTCAAATATATGATAAATAAAATTGATTTAGTTGTGTTCAATTATCTTTTCTAATTAACTTCTTACATACATATGATACATGTTAGTGAGCATTGTAATTATTTTGCGTGAGTTGATATATAACACTAGTATGGAGGATAATTTTAATGCTAATCAGGCAACATCTCAAGTAACTTTTCCCCTTATAAATGTAGTAGTTGTAGACAAAGAATAGAGGAAGAATTTGGCTACCAAGATAACATATTTAAAGGTTAAAATTAGAAAATTAAATTTTTTTATAGTTACTATTTATTTTGATGTGTATTGGTATGGTATTTATCTTCATGATTTGTATAGGAGTCTAGATAGTAAGTAAATACTTTGTTATAAGATAATAATGTATTTTACTTTAATTAATAAAGTGCACTTTATTTATTGTCTATGAATTTATTTAGTTTATATTTTCATTTTTTTTGTGATGTAATAACTTAAAACATAATAACAGAATGGGACCCAACACATTCACTAGCACAATTGTGTTCCATGTAGGGACATTTCCTTAATTTCTTAACAAGTTTTTATACAACTCAATCTTGTGTTGCTTATTTATTCCTAAAAGTTTTGCTACAGTTGTGCTTATTAAGAAAAGTTGTGTCATATTACTTTTTGCATAATATATTTTTCACTTACATTTTTTATTCTTACACTTGGCTCTTACTCTCATTTTGTCATGTTTTAGTCACTTAATTTCTCTTTTAATTTGAATAGTATAATCTTTTTTCCTTGACACCTTGCTTGAATAATTCTTAACTTTCAAACCCTATTCCTAACTTGAAGTTCACATTTCTAAATTTGGCTTCATCATTAAATTGGAAAAAAAAAAAACTTCTTTGTTGTTGTCTTTCCTTTTCTTTTTTCCCTTGCTTTTTGGTTTTTGTTCCCCTTTTGATTTAGCAGACTTACCCTTGCCTTTCCCTTTCTCTTTTTTCCTTGTTTGTTTTTCTTGTACTACTTCTAAGTTACTAGACCCACCATTTACCTTTCTATTTGGTTGTTCTCTTCAACTTCAACTTATACTCCTTCTGTTGTGTCTTGAACTTTACTTATTTGTTTGTTATTATATCTTTACATATGTCTTATTTTGGTATTATGTCTTCAACTTTTATTTATTTTCTCAGTAGTTTAATTTTAACATTATCAAGCAATTATAGTTATGCAATTTCATACTCATAATATATATACATCTTCTTTCTATAATATCTTAGCAACAAACACCATATCCAACACATAAGCATTAGGCCGCTCTTGACCTTTTTAGAGCCCTAGACAAAACAGTAAATTAGGGTCTCTTTAAAAAAAATTATAGGATGTAATAAAACAAAATAAAAGTATATACTAATAATTCTATTAAAATAATACGTTCTTTAAGCAAATACAATTTTTCTAATAAAATTACAAAAAAAATTATTTTTTTTATTCAAATAATTCCTATATCATCATCAACTACAAAAGTACACAAAATTATAAAAAAAAATGAGTTCTACGAGCATTCCAATATGCAAAATTAATGTTTTTCAAAAATTCTTTCTTCATCGATAAAATTACGAGACTATTCAACCATTCTTGTGACATTGATGACCTCAGATAGGTTCTGATCAACTTTATATTTGAAAAACTTCTTTCAACTAATGCCACAGTCACCAGAATCATTAAAAAAATTCTATAAGTGATTGAAACATCTTGATATCAATATATAGATTTAACAAATTCAAGAATTTCAGTGACTGACATTAATTCATTTGGTAAAGTAAATTGCAATACTTTCAATTTTGAGTAAAGATCATTTAAATCAACATATGATGAATCACTATAAGAAAATGTATAGTGAAAAGTAGCATAATATTCTTTCAATTCTTTTTCATCTAATGACTTTAACTTGTTTGAATCAAACAAAATCTCAAAAATACTCTCAAAAGTTTTTAGTTGTTCAAATCAGCTTTTCAAAAAAGTAATTGTCATGTCCACAACAAGCAAAAAATATTCAACTCTAAATAATTCTTCAGTTGATTGAATTTCTTCATCCTTTTAGTTATTTTTATCAAATTATTTTTTTTCTAATAACACAACGCTTTGTGGGAAGGATAGGCTCTACATCCATATTAAGTGCAATACTTTTAACATTATTCATACTAGAAGTAAAGCATTGATCTTTATACTTTTCAAAGTATGACAATATACCTTCTAATTGTTTTATGGTGGTGTCAATACACATAGATTTAGATTGCAATTTCTTGCTTACCATATTTATAGTAAATAAAATTTCATGCCAAATAACCATACCAAGCAAAAACTCAAAACTCCCTAAGTGCAATATATAAACTTTCTACTTCACTCTTTGATTTTGCATCTTCATAAGATTCATATAATTTTGTCAAAGACAATCTTAATTATGGACTTTGAAATCTAATAGTTTTAACACTTTTAATTCAAATCTCCCAACGAGTGTTAGATAAACATTTTCTATTTTTTTGTAGAACTCGAAAATAATGAATATATGCGTTGAACAATTCCAAAAAATGAAATAGCTCTAGTGCAAGAATGTGTCATGTCGCTAAGAGTAAGATTTAGACTATGACAAGCACAAGGTATATATAATGCTCTCGGTTTATTTCAAGAAATCGCTTTTGCACACTTTGGTACTTCCCTTTTATATTGGAACCATTAACATAACCTTGACCCCTTACATCATTAACATTAAGATCTAAAGACTTTAGAACATTTTGTAATTCATTAAAAAGTTCCAATTCTGGTGTATCATCCACCTTCAAGAACTCTAAAAAGTACTCTTTAATTTTTATTTTATTAGTTGACATATTCACACATCGTATTATTAGAGTCATTTGTTCTTGATGAGCAATATCAGGGGTATAATCAAGAATTATGAAAAAATATTTTGCCTCTTTGATAGTTTTAATTATAGAACTTTTAACATTATGGGCTAACAGGAAAATCAATTCATTTTGAATTTTATGCTCAAGATAATGATAAAGAATTTCACGATTTTGAAAGCATCTAACATGATCTTGCATTATCACATCAAATTCCACAATTATTTTAATCAATCCTAAGAAATTACCATTTACTATCTTGATAGAGTTTTTCATTGGATTCTCGAAAAGCCAAATTATGAGTTTCAAGACATTTCACAACTGAAAATATTCTAAGTAACACTTGCCTCCATCTCTCTTTCTCTTTCATAATTGCTTCTTGCAAGCTTTTATCAATTGTTTCATTTTTATCCAACCTTACTCTCATTTCATTTCAAGTATTCATATTAGTCATATGCTCACTACTATTTTCATGGTGTTTGAGTCTCTCATTACTATGCCTCCAATCACTTAAACCCTCACTTGCTAGCAAACTTTTATTACTAATAGATTTGAACAACTTGCAACCAAAACAAAAAACTTTCTCAACATGGTTAGAATAAACCAACCATTTTCTATCCCAAATCTCACCATTGCTCAACTTCCTAGAAAAATAAGCATATGAAAAATGTCTATTACTATTATTGAAGCAATGCAAACGCATGACATGAGGGGGTAAAACCATGTAAAAGGAGACCACTTCAATTTACACCATCTTTTTCTCTTTACAAAGCAAAAAATTATATCTGATATAAGAGAAACTACTTCGAGTGGCCCCACCGCTTTCTTCTTATAAAGCAATAAAAATTATTTTTTGAAAATCACATTAACAATTATGGAGAAAGGAAATAATATTAAACTAATCAGACAAAATAGACTTAACACTAATAGAATGTTTTCATTCTCAATGACTCATAAAAAATTAGAAAAAAATAATACTAAATTTGACATATATATATATATATATATATATTGCGAATACAATAATTATGATTTACAAATTAGATATTAGAATTTGAAAAGAAAATTAAGGTTCTTTGTGAAAGAAAATAAAAATATTTATATAAGTACTATTTAGTTATATTTACTTATTTAAACATATAAAATTATATATGTTAAATCAACTTGGACGTATGTTACTTAATAATTTTGTTACTACCTATTAATATTATTTAAGTATAATCTAAAGACTAAAATGTGTAATAAATATAAAAGAGAATAATATTATATTTTTAAAAGAGTAAAATGTTTAAAGCTAGCTATCTCTCACACAAATATAAAAGTTTAAGTCAAAATTATAGTCTACGAAGAAAATTTATTAGAAATAAACGTAAATTGTGGAATTTTCATTCGTTCAAATGCTCCATTAACCGGGTACGGACCCAGAGTTAAATAAAATAATAACAACAGGTGGGGTGGGCACTTGTGAGGCTAAACGAGCACCGGCGGTGTCGTAAAGCGATGCGCTCTTTGTTGGGTGACTTGTCTTGTAATTGTAAACTCATTTTATTTCTTGAAAAGACCCAGCCGCACCCGAGTGAGGTTAGATCCATCTGAATGAAATGTTAAACGATGCCGTTTTGCAGGGTTCGGTTGAGCAGTGGGTGGCACTGATGTGCGTGCAATGCAGAGATCACGTAAAGCTCTTCTTCTTTCCAGAAGAGCTTTAACCACTGCAGTTTCGGAGCATCAAATTTCTCTCTCTTTGCTTTTTGTTTTGTGGGCTCTACTCTTCCTCTTCACCTTCAGCTTTTGGATCTATCCCACTCGTGCAGGTCAATATTTATCAAATTTCACGCACTGCGGTTCAATTGAATCAATGATTATGTTATATTATAGAATCAAGCCAAACGAAATTAAGGATTTTTAGCTTATGGAAAATAGGTTATTGAATAAGGGCTTAATTCTCACACACACCCTAATTTTAATTCTTTGGATGTAGATGGATCTGACAAACATTCAGTTCGATCGTCGAATTGGAAGGAAGATAAGCACAGACAGTGTGAAACTTCTGATTCTGCTAATCAGTGCTTAGTCAAAGAAATCAACGCTTACATTCCTTTTGAGGCTTTACACTCCAAAGATGCGGAGACTAATGATTTTGTTCCAAATGAAGAAAGCAGTGACTACACCGATTCTCCCGCTAGAGAGGAACATGAAGTTGAGCTCGAAGATGATGTGCAAAAGCATGATTATGATCACTTACTTTGGGCTGTGCCTCGTGGTCTTGATGAATTCAAGAGCAGGGCAATTAGTTCTAAAATTAAGTCTGCCACTGGTTCTTCCACAAGCGTAATGCATAGAGTGGAGCCTGGTGGAGCAGAATACAATTATGCTTCAGCATCTAAGGGAGCAAAAGTTTTAGGTTCTAACAAAGAAGCCAAAGGTGCCTCTAATATCTTAACCAGAGACAAAGACAAGTATCTACGAAATCCATGTTCTGCCGAAGAAAAGTTTGTCATTATAGAACTTTCTGAAGAAACACTAGTGGATACAATAGTAATAGCTAATTTTGAGCACCATTCTTCGAATTTAAAACATTTTGAACTTCATGGCAGTCTCAGCTTTCCAACAGATGTTTGGGTTTTCCTTGGGAATTTTACTGCCTCAAATGTGAAGCATACTCAAAGGTTTGTTCTTCAGGAACCAAAATGGGTGAGATACCTAAAGTTGAATCTTCAAAGCCACTATGGTTCTGAATTTTATTGTACGCTAAGCATAGTTGAAGTTTATGGTGTGGATGCTGTAGAGAGAATGCTGGAGGATTTGATATTCACTCAAGATAATCTATTTGCACCTGGGGAGGGTAATACTGATAAAAGGATAGTATCGCCCCACCCTAATCCTGCTGAGAGTGAAGATGTTCATCAAAATGCTTTTGGAGGAATCAATTCTGACCCTGCTTCAGATATCTCTTCTGCAAATCGCGAGACAGTAAATAGCAATGTTCCTGATCCTGTTGAAGAAATCCGTCAACAAGTTGGCAGGATGCCTGGGGATACTGTTCTCAAGATTCTGATGCAGAAAGTCCGTTCTCTAGACTTGAATTTGTTTGTTTTGGAGCGATATATGGAGGACTTAAATTCTAGATATGTCAATATTTTCAAAGAGTACAGCAAAGACATAGGAGGAAAAGATATACTTATACAGAATATCAAAGAAGACATTAGGAATCTCGTTGACCGGCATGATGTAATAGTATGTTAAATTCTATCTTGGATATTATTGGCATGCCTTGTATTTAATTATATAAAAACATTATTATTCTATGTTTTATTCATTTTGTAAATGATTTGTTTCCCTTGCAGACAAAAGATGCCAATGATCTCAATTCTTGGAAGTCCCATATTTCCATGCAGTTAGATCATCTACTCAGGGACAATGCTGTTTTGAGGTGAGAGTTTACAATACCAGCCTTTTATGATCTGTCACTACATGATTAAGGAGATAGTTCAAATTTAGTTACTAGTTTACTGTTAGGATCCAATTGCATGGTATGGGATTCTAGTATTTTGATTATACAGCCTTGGGCTCTTTAACTACAATGCCTAGCTTTTGTGGTGTGTTTCTTCCAAGGTTCTTTATTTACTTCCAGAATATCTTTAAAACAGTAGAGTAGTTTCTGTGCATCTCCATCTTGGTCTTTTTATCAGGGTTCTAAGAACCAAATCAACATTGGTCAATCTGACTAGAAAACTGGTGAACAGGCCACAACTTCTTGAAATCAGAATGAACCAGGCAGCGTTCAAACCTAGCATCTGTTATGCCCCTGAACTAACTTTTCCACTGTTTTCAAGGACAACAAGTAGTTATTTTTATTGACAAGTAATTGGAAAAATTTTATAAAAATGCTAAAATATTTTGGCTAAAATTACAGTTTTGTGGTTGTAAGACAATTTAAATCTTTCTACCAATAGTCTATGCTGTAGAATAAAATTTAAGAATTATAAGGCTTGCTAATTTTTAATGATGTTCAAATTTTATGATAGATGTTTGGTAGTTTTTTAAGATGTTAAGTCAATGTATTATTATTACGTGTATGATATATATACTATTTTAAATTTTCATATATTTATTAGAAAAATTTCATAAATACGATTCCAGTTCAACCACAATTTGACATTGGATGAATCCTGGTTTCCTGGTCAATGACTAATCCAAAGTTTAGAAACTGGTTGTTGGATTTTATTTTATTTTTTGTGAAAATAAGTTTATGGAGAGTGGCGGTTGCCTTACAAGGCATGCCACACGCTGTGCCAATGGCTTACAGTGATACTAGCAAAGACTTTCTAATGAAAGACTACCGAGAGCTTTTATTTTTTACCCTCCCATCCCGCTATCTTCTGTCATTTTTTATTGGGTGAAAATTGGGTAATGAATCAGTTTTAGCAAATAAATCAGAACGATAAGAGATTGTATCATAGTGAGAGCTGCTGCTATTTGTTAATGTCCATTCGGGGGAAATATAATCTTCATTTCTCCTCGTATTAGATGCAATTCCGCTGTTCTCATGTTGAAGTAGAGGAAAAATATGATTTCAATATATTTATCATGAGATGTACCCTTCTAATAAAGACCATCCAAATGAGCTTATGAACATTTTATACTATATCAAATATTTATAACAAGACGCATAGGTCTAGAGTACCTATGAAGATTTTGAAGAGCTAGGTGTAATCCATATAAAAAGTTTCATATGTTAGCTGCTGAAGGCTTATCATAACCCTCTTCCTTATCTGTGCTTGGGACTGGTTATGGGGCCATAGGTGGAGTTATTTTTAAGAACTAGGTCTCGGGAATAAAATTAATCTATGCCGTACAACGATAATACAATGAGGAAAGTTGATATTATTTTGTGGTTGCTGTTTGATTATCCGATCTTGTTAAGATATTAAGATTATTTATTTTTCTTTAACTGACTGTACTACTATTTATTTCTTTGGGATCTGATTTTTTTCCTTCCATTATATTAGGTCCGAGGTTGATAAAGTCCGGAGGAAACAGGCATCTTTAGAAAACAAGGGTATTGTAGTGTTTTTAGTGTGTTGTATTTTTTCATTGCTAGCTATGGTACGGCTATCCCTGGACATGGCTACGAGTATCTATAGAGGACTTAGTGTTAATAGAACAATTTACTCCAGGAAATTTTGTGCGGTTTGTTCTTCCTGGTATCTCCTATTATTGAATTGTATCATTATTATTTTCATATTAACTTTGTGATAGTCCATTTTTGAAATATGTCGTTATCTTGTGCGAGATGCTTGGTGATTGCGTTACTTCTTTCAATATACATCTATAGACTTTTTTCAAAGTTTACTTTGATTGTTTATTTCAGTTGAGTACGACATACCCCGCTCGAAGGATGGTTGACAAATACACATAAGCAAAATCCTCTATTGTATTTTCAAATTTGTGTTAATTAGGTTTATATTGATTATTCGCATTTGTTATTTGAGGAAGAATCCAAGTTCCTTTAACAACGAAGTGCTCTTTGACCGTAACTACTCCCAAGTTCTCAGACCAAATCTTACCATGCTTCATCTTACAAATTTCACAGATAAACTTATTCATTTAGAAAAAATTTTAAGGACATTTTTCATAAAGACTAAACTATAAATAAACATCACGTCTAAAATATCAATTTACAGAAGAAAAATTGCTTTAAGCACCAAAATAAATTTAAGCATACTATTATTGCCACATAAGTTTATGGCGTGCGTAAGACAAATACATCATTACATTGGTATCAAATTGACAGCTACAACATCCATGGTTTAAACGACATACAATTTTATACGAGGATTGATTTCAAAAGTTTAATTAAACATCAATAAAAATACAAAAGCTCAATTGAAAATAAAAAAATTAAACATTAAACATAAGGATAAAAAATGTAATTGAACCTAAAAAAATATGCCCATAATTAGGATGCTCCAAATGCAGCCACATAAACCCATCAGGGATGGTGTATTATTTTAATCATTACAAAGCAAGATACATCGGTTACATCCAAAAAAGAGTGCAAATTCAAAAAACCAAAAAAAAACGTTAAAAGCTATAAAAGTAAAAAGAATATTGAATAGCGAAACATGATAAATGTATTCAAGTCCACCTTGAAACCAAACTTGGGGATCATTAGACGTGCCCGGAAAACATATACTAATGAACTATATAGTCATCTATTTACACAAACATTCCTCATCACCTAAATAAACCGGCAGAAACAAAGAATTCAGGATGACCTTATCCTCAAAGGTATGAACTGGGGCGGGAGCGGCCTCACCCTCCAAAAATGTATCAAACATCAATTGTCGTCAAGCGATCACCAGTCAGCCATCTGTTAATATTTGTAACCTGAAGAACCCGGAGGAGCAGGAGGTAACCGATTGGGTGTCCGACGGCTGCCAGAGTTTGAACTTGAGTTCACATCACCATTTTGTGCAGGATCACTAGAATGTCGACTGTGCCCATTGGATCCTGATCTTGATGAACCACTACGGCTGACAGGACCATTGGCGGCAGCATCAAAGGCAGATCTCCAGTCATCACCCGGTCCACTGCTTCTTGGGCTACTCTCTGCCAAACAAACAATCAATATAAGTACATAAAATGGGAATCAGTTTCAATTCAAGACACAGTCATGTTCGTTGAAAAAAAAAAAAAAAAAAAAAGAATACTGGATATAAAATTTGGTCCATTTGCAGCGTGCACTTTAAAAAGTAAAATGCAAATTGTATCTGCTAAGAGAGTGAAATTCTAACACATTCATAATCTGTTACTTAGGTTTATGTAATTTATTAAAATCTGATTAATCGATGATCAGTGGGTCCAGGACATGAATGTTCCATAGAAAATGTCAGAATACCACAAAATGGTATTCATAAGTGGTAGAAATATTCAATCATCAATGATGTGTGTGGGTAAAAATTGAAAAGACCAATAAAAAATAGATGCTCTAATACATTATATGAACATTGATGATTCATCAATCCGGTAAATATGTTAATGAGTACTAAAGCAGCTTACACACACCTGCACTACCATTTGACCAACCAGAGGCAGCAGCTGCTCTGTTGTCGTGAATACTCAGCTGGCGTGTCAATTTTGAGAGAAGCGAGGATTGCTTCTGGTAACGCTCTCTCCTGCGCTTAACATTCTGATCTTCTAGAAGAAGCTCTTCAATCTTAGCCGTGTTTTGAGAACTAAGTAAGGAAATACGTAAAAAAAAATTAACATTCTAAAATCAAACCACTAAATATAAATAATAGTCATTGTTATTGTAATATCATACAAAGCTGTGACATCCAGATTAAACTAGCATGTAATATTTACTACCGCCTGAATAAATAATAAGTCATGTCAGTTTCGGATAGTATCCAAGGCTTCCCCTACATATATATTCCAAAACAAAATTACTGCATCTGAACACACGACATACCCAAATACATATAATATGTCGTGTGGTGGGACCCCCACACATTAATATGTAATGTGTAAGTTCAAATCCTCCCCAATATTTTTGGAATACCATCATACTCTGTTAAAATAAATGAATAATTGATAAAACTGTCTTTTCATTTATTCAATTTAAATTTTTCTATTATTTCAACCATTTCTTTCTCTCTTTTTTCTCTCACACACAGCATGAATCAACTAAGACTCCTCTTCTTAATTGTGAGTTCATGGCTGTCATGCCATATGTCATAAATTCAAGGATTAATTACACTTTTGGTCCTTTAGAGTATATGCAATTTTAGTCTCTCTAGTTTTACAAATACTCAAATTAAGTCATCCACCACAAAATTTCATCCAATAATTAATCAAAATATAATGGAGGTACGACATCTTATTAATTTATACAAAAAAATTATATACAATTAAATTTGCATAAATCAATAATATATTAGTATTTTTTTTAAAATAATGTCATAAATACAAAATATTATATCATTTATTAACACAAATTTATAATGAAAAAATAGATAAAATAAATTAAAAGACCTTTTACTATATTTTATACATTTTATTTTGTATTTTGATTTAAATATTTTCTATTTATTTTTACTAATTTTTATAAATCAATAATATGTCACACCTCTATTATATTTTTATTAATTAGTAGATAAAATTTTGGGGTGAAGGACCTAATTTGAATATTTGAAAAACTAAAGAAATTAATTAAGCAATTAAAACTTAAGGGACCAAAATTGCACATATGATGAAGTATGGAGACAGTAAAATTAGGCCTCAATTCAAAAAAGTATTTTAAAAGGCTGAAACATTGCCAAACTTGGTCATTGTACAAAAATACTTGCTTCAACCTTTGTCCACCATACTGGGTACTTCGAAAAAGTTTTGTTGAGAGTGTGGTTCTAAACTGCAATTTATTTGTTAAGAAAACAGAAGAGGTGCATGAGAGAGTAATGCCTTCCATGAGAGAGTAAGTGTGGACAAGAAACATCTGTGGTCCCAATCATGGTGTTTTACAGTATGCACAAAATATGATATCATCGTACAGGTGAGAAGTACACAGGTGTGAGCAAGGAAACCAGAAAATATAATTGAACTGAAAAAAAATATCAAAATGTGGATGATGCTAAATTACAAATAAATATGTGGAGATTTATATATATATATGAGGGGGAGAGAGAGACAAAAGGAAATAATTATCAGGAACTGAAAAAGGTAACAAGTAACAACTCCTGATATTTAGATGATTTTCCCAGAGAGAATAACCAAGAAGAAAAAAAAAACATCTCCAAAAACTTCTATAATCTCTTTACATAACAACAACTAAGCCTTTTCCACTAGGTAGGGTCAATTACATGGATTAAATGATGTCATAATGTTCAATCGTGAATCATGTCTACCTATCTTATCTAGTATGTGCACTCATCCAATGCAAAATTCTCATATGTTTCATTGAGTTTTTTCTCCTGTTAACTGGGTTTACCATTAAGATTCAGTTCCATAATGCAGGTTTTGTAGCTATGCAATAAAATATTCCTGAAAATTTTAAGGGAATGTAAAGATATTTCAGAATCTCTTTACATTCCTCCAAAATTTTCAAGAATGAGATTGACAAAATGCAAGGAAGATATCTAATGCAAGAGAAGTAAAAAACAAAAACAATTTTCTGAACCTGACAGAACTATATAATTGATTCAGCATGTCTTCCTTGGCTTTTTCAACTTGACAAAGGACAATTGCCTGACAAACAGAAAATGCATCAAATTAACTGGAAAAACTGAAAAAATTGTAAAAATAGCAAATGTTAAAAACAGAAGCTTACCTTTGGTACATTAGCAGCTAAACTATTTAACACTGCTTCAACATATCCTCGAACTTCTTGAGACATCCATCGAAGTTCTTCCTCAGGATCAGCAGGTCTTCGGGCCATTGTATCCTGAAATACAATAAGATAATATAATATAGTCAGTCATTAAACATAATTTCAGGAGCACCAATTGCCACATTATTTATTTATATTTAGTCATGTGATTATATTGATACATTTAGCCCATGTTAATCATTATAATCTAGTATATTGAGGCAACTTCCTAGACACTAATACTATGAACACTAATTGCTGTTATCATGTGAGTTAATCTACCATTTCCTAAGTAATTAAGTACCATTATTTCCAACACTATCAAATGCATTGTGGATGTCATTTAATAGTTTCTATTTTAATTTCTTAACCAACACCCAAATGGCACACATTAAGAAAACTCATTTAAATAGAAACAATGGTTTTCAAAGAAGACTGCCCCAAAAAAAAGTCATCTCTGCAAAATCAGTTATAGTTGCAAAAGTTTAAATAAGAAATCATTTTATGATTAGGAAAATTAAATAATTAATTGCAGCACATTCCAATTTCTAAGAACTGACTTTCATAAACAATAAATAAGTCTAATAACTGCACCATAAAAAAATGCAATACGTGTAAAAAATGGCTTTAAGCCAGCAACTCACCAAGGAACCATCAGAGAGGCTGTGCCTCATTGTAGAGCCACCCTCAGACGAAATCCTTATCTGTCCTCCCTTTGCTTGTATAACTTTACTTATCTTATTAATCCATTCAACCTTATCAGCTGCACTCTCAGCCTTCAAAATAACAACACTGTGTGCTGCAAGAGAGAAAAACACACAAGTTAAAATGTTTAAGAAGTTTATACAAAATAAACGTGTGCATGTACCATCACAAGCTATATCAACGAGGATACTTTACCTTTCAGAACAGTTTTATAAGGAACTCTACTGGTAATTTTAAATGCAAGGTTGACTTTGCTGGAATCAGGTCCATTGGACTTCTTGTCCTTTGAGCTTTTGGATGGAGGATCATCTTCTTCGGCAACCTCTTCAACGTTACATTCCTGCATAGCAATTTAAATTGGATACTTATCAAGGCTATAAGTTATGTATTACCCTATACTCACTACAACAACAACCAAGTTTTATCTCACAAGGTGAGATTGGCTAAATGTATCACAAGACACCATTGAACTAAGTCAAAAACCAAATTTTCATAAATAAATTAATCAAAAAGTCTCTTCTATTAACTTACTCTAAGCATAATAGTCAATAGTGGCCATAGCATTGTAGTAGATTCGCAATACGCAACATCCGATTTGATGCGGTGTAAGAATTGAGGGATACATATCGTATGGGTGTATCGATTTTGTCCAAAATCGCTTTCGGAATCACACAAATTGCAAGTAGCGGTCCTGAATCACGATTACCGTGAGCAGCGCACAATTCAGGCGCGAAACAGGTTGCACACCAAACTGGTCGGCTGAGCGCAACTAGGTTCACTACAAACCCTAAAAAACTCCTCTTTTTTTTTGGCAAAAATTGCTATTTCCACTTAATACTCCTTTTGCAAGACCCACCCTACAATACAAATTGTTTTATATTGAAAGAAAATCCATGTTTTCTCTGTTCCCACACGTTGGGCTCCTCTTCTCCACTCTTCTCTTGTTTTAGTGTTTTTTACTTCATATTTTTGGTGGTCCTCTCATTAATTTCTGGTGGTCCCCTCAAGTTGTTTACCATTCCTGCACTCCGCCCCTCTCACTCACCTGTCTCTTTAACTGTTCCTATTATATAATTGTCTTCTCCTAATTTTTTGGTTTGCTGTTTGGGGAGACTATAAAACGTCAATAAATGGATGGATTTAATTTTTTTTAAATTAGAATATTTTTTATTATATTTTCAGCAATGGTCATGAATCTTACGATTCACGATACGATTTAATTCACAATTCAAAAAATTGGTCTTCCGAATCCCTAAAGACGTCACATTTTATAGTAGCAACCATTGCGCCGCAGATTGCAGCCAAAAATAGGGCAAATTGATGCCATCACGGCTGCTATTTCATTTCCTAAGTCAAAACCCTATTCTACCCTTCCCTTTCTGAAGGTTGAACGACTTTTAACTTTAAGGGGGCAATCTTGCAATTACGCCCCCTTTTACTTACATATCTTCTCCCCCATCGAGCCCTAAAACTCCCTTCCTTTCTGTTTCTCTTGCCTCTTTGGTGTGACATGCTTTCGCTTCCTCTTGCTTTTCTGGTACGACATCGAGAATCACCATTTCCGACCAACTTCTTGTCATCTTCATCTCCAATTGTCTTCTTCCTCTTTGGGAATGTGTTTTCACGTGACCCAAATGTTTCTGGTCATCTTCATTTCCAACGAAACTTCTGACATGACCCAAATAATCTTCAGGGAACACTCTATTTCCTATTTCCCTTTGCTGTTTATTACTGATTTCCTTCTCTGTTTTGAGTTTTTCTACTATGTTTTGTTCCAAATTTGTGTATTAATTTTATATTTTTCTACATATATATGTGTAACTTAATTTATATGAAGTTTTAAACAACTTCAGAATAGTGGTCATCCCGCAACTACTATCCCCACTATAGCATTTTTTAGGACAGCCACTCCATGCTGCTATCCGGAATTGACTAGTATGGCTCTAAGGTTCTTTTGAGTCTCCCTTCACCCTTGTTTACCAAACTAAAAGTCATGCAATCCACTTTACTCACTAGTGTCACCAAAGATCTTCTTTGCACATGACCAAATCACCTTAGACGATATTTAATCATCTTTTTCACTAAAACTGAAACTCTAATATTTTCTCGTGTACTATCATTTCTTATTTTATCTTTGTCGTATGATCACTCATCCACCTTAAAATTATCATTTTTTCCACTTGTATTATTCTTTTAAGGCCCAACATTCACTACCATATAGGATAGTTAGTCGTATTCACTCCCTATACACATTGGTGTCATCAAAACCTATGCCAGTACATAAGTAGAGTAGAACTTCAGTGAATTACAAGTGGATATTTAGGTAGCAATAACCAAGCATAGTAAATGGAAAAACTTTTGACTTGAGGTTTAACAAACTTAAATTCTAAGGCATCTACATCCAAGTAGAACAAAAAGATTTAACATTTAGATTGAATAAGCATTTCCCAAAAGAAAAAAGTTAGCTGTGTTAGGATCCTAATTGCAAGGTATGGGACTTGAGTCCCAAATTTCAAGTATAGGATTCTAGTGTGGTTATAAGACACTGGACTCTCTAACTACCAACAACTAGCTTTTGTAATGTGGTTCTCTTAAGGTTCTCATCAATGGTATAAAACCTTCAACCATGTCTTTCAGCTACAATCAAGCGACGAAGGTTGTGACACTAATATTGCAAGGTTCGCCCAAGATTAGTCAAGGTTCTAGTGCACAGCCAGCTCACGAGTGTCGGGCTGTGAAGTGTGGTGGGATGTTAGGATCCTAATTGTAGGGTATGGGACTTGAGTCTCACAATGGAAGCATGGGATTCTAGTGTGGGGTTTATAACAGCCTTGGGCTCTCCACTTACAACGGCTAGCTTGTGGTATGGTTCTCCCATGGTTCTTATCACTTCACATATTTGTATCTTCCAAACTGACTTGAAGGTGGCTCCATAAGCAAGATAATACATCACCCTCTCACACATTAGGCAGATCCTGAATTCTGGTCAGAATAGATGAGACTAAACTAAAGGTTTAAAAACAGATGCAAAAGTTTTTGACGAATAAGTGAATAAATGTACAAGGACAGCATGCTGTCATGGTTAGTATGGTTTATTCCTTTAGTTTTATTAATTCCTATCATTTCTACAGAAGGTTCACAAGCAACACATGCAAAATGTGAATTTGGAACATATGACAATTTAACCTACTGGATTTAAGTAATAAAACTCCAAAATTTTTGCTTCAAGCCAAGGGGTGGACAGATTCAACATTGTATTTTTTGAAACATATCAGTTGTAACAACAAAGTAGGACACAAGTTCAAACAAACAACAAAAAATTGGGAAAATTTCAACTCTTCTAACCTGTTTTAAATCACAAAACAAGCATATACATATATATACTTTGTGTAGTATTTCATATTTTAAAGGTTTTATAAACCATCGTATTTCAAATGAATTCTTTTAAACTATAAATTATAGCATTCTTAACACTATAAGAGAAACACAATCACAAGGGAAAATTTGATAACAATCACTAAATTAAGCCAGCCAAGCACAGGCACCTTCAAAATCTTTACACAAACATCACTAATTGCTGAGTCAGGAATTCCAGCATAATTTACATGCATGAGGTAAAGTAAGGCATAATGTTTATCAAATGCAAATGTACTTAATTCATGATAATCCTCTGTACCTCTAATGTAATAACACCACGAAAATTTCTTTCCTCTTGTTTTTTGGTGTACCCGAGCTGTGAAGCAAAAGGACAAAGTTAATATGAATAGCAAATTGTATTAAAAGTTGCCAATTATATATCTCATATCTGGATGAATAAATCAAAAATATGATAGACAGTTGAAACAAAGTTCAATAAACATTTTGCAATCAGAAATTATGCTTGAAGCACTTGTTTTCATCCACCCAATTTGATTCCTATATGTAAATGTAACATCTCAAACAATCCCCCTCCTCTCACTTTGTAAAAAGTGTTCAATATATTGCAACAGTTTGGTAAATTGGCCAGCAGGTGTTAACCTTTCCTGTCTTCTCATTTAGCACAAACCATCGCCTGCTCCAACCATTAGTTTTTGCACTTTTCTTTAGCAAATATCCTGCAAACAAAAAAGAAAAGTTATGTTTAATTTATTAATGGTTTTGAAATACATAATTTGTCAAATTTGAACTTCTGAATTCATCCATCATTAGCATAATACTGCAATGCAAATTAGAAACTCCTCCCATGCCATTCTAGGTTAGATGGCCAAGAAAGTGAATCAACAGAACTTTTAGAACTAAGTTTCTTTGTGGTCATTGGTAGATTCTATCTAATGTTACAATTTAAAGAATTTCAACAAATAATTTCAGCAAATCAGTTTATTACAGAAGTCCCGTTGAATACAATAAATAAGTGTAATTTATGATCTGCATGATAAATCCAAATTATACACACACACACACACACACACAAAATACATTATTCTCTGTAAAATCTTTGAAATTCTTAAATCAAGCAAACTGTTGCATACTAATGAAACCACAAAAAGTATTTAACTTTCTGCTGAACTGCTACCCAAAGAAAATCAAATTCCAAGATGATATATAACTTTTTCATGATATTTCCAGGAGATATCATTCTGTCTAATTTCAGAAAGAATACCTGTGCAGAAGACAACTAAAAAGAGTGCTAAAGGGGGGATTGAAACAGCAAGAAACTTCTACCAGTAAAAGGCAGTAGCATACAGCATGGGACAGACCTGCTGTTATTTCTCCTTCAGGACCAGCAGTCTTTAAACCCGAACCTTCTTGCCCTTCTTTCTCTGACTGACCAGATTTGTCCTTCTCCTTCTCTTTCTTCTCCTCCTTCATTGATTTCACGCTTCCACCAGTTTGGGGACTAGTGGCCTAAATCAAGTTTAACAATAAGCAATTTGAATCCAACAGGCCAGAAAAAGAAGAGAAAAAATAAATCATCAAATTGAAGTTGCAAAAGCACAACACATCCTTCATTAATTTTTAAATAGTCCTATCATACAGTAAGAGACCACGTACCCGGTTAAGTATAGATTGCTCAGCATCTTGGCCTTTTTTTGAGGATCTGCCCTTAAGCTCTTCCTCTCGGCGCTGCCTTTCCATCCTAAAAGTAAATAATACAGAATTACTAGATCAATAATGGCCTTGCAAATATAAATTTGTGTGGCATCTAGAATTGCATTGTATAAGCAAGCATTAGAAAAAATTGGTGATTAACTATGCAACACTAATTAAAAGAACTATCAAATAAATAATGCATAAAATTTCCAAGTAACAAATGGTTGTCAAGGTAAAAGTGGATTAAATAATCATCTAAGTACCAACAATACAGCCACAAAACGTAATGTGTATTAGAATTGTGTGTGATTCCGGTATGAAAAATTCAATATTGTAAAAGTCTTAGTTGACAATAGTGGCACAATAGCAGTGGTGCATGGCAGAGCAACCTTTGGCCACCACAGATCCGTCATAGAAGTGTTTGATGTTGCGGCCATTGCAGCTGTATTCGCAGCCCAAAACCTGTCCTTTCATGCCGCTATTGCACTGCTAGAGTAAAAAATGCCAACTTTCACTTTCTACCCTCAAACAAAGCAGTTTTTAGGGTTTTTTAAGGGTAAAAAAGACTTCACCTTTTAAAAATAAGTTAACTTTCATTTTTGCCCTTAAAATAAACACAGCAGATTTTAAGTTTTAAAGGGTAAAACAGTCTTTCTCCCAATTTTCAGAAAACCCGTTTTTCTTCTCCCCTTTTCTCCACTCAACACTCCCTTCTCACATCTTCATCTCCGTCTCTACTTTTAGTAGGCATGTCTTTGTCTCTGTTTTGAGGGTGGCTCCCTTCTCTTATCTGGATCTGTTTCACTTCACAATTCTCCACATTTTTCTCCTCCCCTTCTCTGTTCAAATCTCCCTCCTCTCATCTCTGTCTCTGTTCTGCTTTGCAACTATCTCCAGTCCAGTAGGGCCACCCATCTCCAACGACTTCTTTGTCCAAATCCACTTCCTTTCTTCTCTCTATTCTTTGATTTCTGCAGTGCTGCATCTGTTATGTTCTCTATTTAGTCTTCTAATTATTTGCATATGTATATATTATATATTTATATAAAAAATTCAAAATAGTGATCATCCCGCTATACACTATCCCACTATAGTGTTTTGAAGGTTGTCCACTACAGCACCGCTATCCAGGATTGATAACTGTGGTAGAAATCCTTAAATGATTTAAAACTATTAGAAATGGATTCAACCTAACTCTCAAAAACTAGTTCAAGGGAGGAGGATTGCCCAAGTTCTATAGAACAATATTCAAGCCATATTCTTAACTAATGTGGGAAATCTTAAATTACATGTTCAAACCTAAGATTAGACATTTGATACATGGAAGTTTGCAAAACTGAATATTTGAAAGTGACTCAACATTAAAATTGAATAAACTTTGATACATATTAGAAACAATATTTGAGACATATTCTGCATTTTCTCTCTTTGGAGAAGATAGTACCAAAAAAATTGTTCCTAACAAATAGAGAAATAAAGAGTAGGGAATTGACCATCCCCCAAACATGAGAGGGTCTAGTTCCACTAAATTACCTCCTTTGTACCAAGCGAATGAAGTGTTGAGGTGGCACAAAAGCACGCTCCATATCAACTAGTGCAACCACCATTTTCTTTGATTCATTCTTAAACCCTTCTAATGCAGCAGTTGCAATAGCCACAACCTTGAAAGATTTTTAAACATGGTTATTTAAAAGAAAGAGAAAGTCCACTCACCTAGAAGATACCCTTTTACTTAAGATGAAAATAAAGGAACAATAAGCAACGAAAAAATAGAATCCAATTTTACATAGTATATTAATAGAAGGTACCTCGTAGAAATAGAAACACAAGAACAAAGTAACATACCTCTCTCTTGAAAGGTGGGTATCTTCCTAAACCAGGCGTAGCATTGGCGGCCGATGAAACAATATCTATCAGGACACGATGTACCTGGAGCATAAGGTAATGAGAATATCAACAGGTAACAAGAAAAATAGAATGTACAAACTATTAGGAAAAATAAATACAGTAAATCAAATGCTAACATTAGCTGCATGGTATGGTTATAATGTAGGGCTTCTGATAGGAATTCTTTTTTTTTTTCCAGATAAATACAATGGAGACTAGCTCCTTACAAGAACACAAAATGAAGAAAACAAAAGATAAATTTAGAATTCTCCAGATGCAAATAACCTTGGTCAAAATTCATTACTTTTTCCCTCCAATTCATGCAATAACTATCATTTCCTCTTACAAGCCCATTTCTTCCCAACTGCATTCCACCTCCCACTATTCCTTTCCAAATCAGCATTCAGTCATGCTCTAGCATAACAACATGAATATTCCTTTTATTTTGCATCCTGTCCTCCTCAGTAACAGTGGTCTATCAACTTCAGTTGATTTAGAATCATTACAAGCAATACAGCAGTCATAATTTTACATGAGCTTTGAGAGGTATTCTAAAAGTTATTCAAGGGTTCCAATCTAAATTACCAAAATTTACAATTCCACTACAAACATGTTTTCACAGTAGGAAGAATGAATACATTCATATCGAAGGGAAAGGACAAACATACTAGATACAAAATTAAAACCCAAATGACAAACCAAATTAAAATATAAAGAAAAAAACTTCACAAGGCATGAAGAAAGAAAGCATAATTCAAATTCACTCTTCACAGAAAAAAAATTACCTCATCAACACAAAGTCGTGATGGTTCTTTTGCAAGCTCTAGAACACCTTTGATTAGAGATCTCAATCCCTTTTCAGGGGAAATAAGATAAGGCTGATAACCATCTGCTTCTAACACAATCTGAGAATGGACAAAAAGAATAAGCTAGAGTAGTAACATGCCACAACCCAAAAGAAAAGGAATAACAAAAGAGTAATGCGGAAAGAAGATATCAACAAAACAATGATTCAAAACTCACCCTCTTTACATTGTTGATGTCAAAATGCCTATCTAAAGGTAATTGCTTCATTCTATCAGGAAATCTTCCCTCAAAACATGATACAATTTTCCAACCAGCTCCCTGCCAGATAAGATAATATAATGGAATATAAAAGCCCAAGCAACAAATATAAAATCAATTTTTCATTAACACATTTTGAAGCCAATTTTGCCACTAAATGCTGAAACTTAAATATATATTCATCAATAAGAGTTTTCCTCAAAAAATCCTCAAACGTTCAGCTTTGAACTTCATTTTAGACTAACTTTTGTGGTATTTGTTATGAGTCTTATGACAATTCAGAATCAGGTATGTCCTAGTCAGTTGGATCAGCTTCTTCATGTTCATTTCCAATGGATTGGCAAGAAATACCAAACCTAGTGCCAATGTGTGGTTTAGGGGTTTTAGTCATTTGTATGGCTGAAAGGAATCCTTGTATCATCAAGGGTATATCTTTCCCTTTCAAACTGCTTCGGAAAAGAATTGTCTACAACTTCTCTTTGGCGTTCAGCACATGGTTATGTTTAGGGGATTAAAATTTTGAATAAGCAAACAGAACGGACAGCATTTTTGTACTGATTAGTTTTACTGGACTTTGGTTTGTGGCAGTGTTTTGGTTTTCTTTATTTGGTCAAAGGATTCCTTATCCTCCATCTTTTGCACTGTTCTATCTTTCTATTTCTAATACAACTCTCATGACACATCAGTAAAAGAAATTACAATTTGCACTATATAAAATAGTGATATAAGTATTGCATGTAAACAAACTACATTTTTAATCCAGAGCACCATAACAATTATTAAGAACACCATATGCAAATTAATGAAATATGCCCTTTCTCAGTTCCAAAACCTCTCAAGCTTCATCTTATTATAATTCAATCCCAAAAAAAAACTGTCTCTTCAATGAAATGCAACACTAGATATGCTACCATAAACAAAAAAATGAAGCTGAACATTATTTGGGGCTAAAGAAATAGCTTTCCAAATAAAAAGTAACATTCAAAATAATTAAAATTTAACTAAAATATAAGATTGAGTCAGCAAACCTCGCCAGTGGTAATGTGCTGTAGGAACTTATCCTCAAACTCACGGCAAAGTTCCAAGGCTATAGCGCGTGTACCCTCTGCAGTGGTGACCATTGACTCACCAAGCCTCGCCAATTCATCCTGAACTATCTGAGACTTCCCTTGTAACCTTAACAGTGTAATAATATCAGTAAAGTATAGATTACTAGAGTGCACTAACAACACTCAAGTTATTGCAGAAAGCATTCAAGTTGCCAATGTAGATAACCAGAAATTCGATCAAACAATCAACACAGTGCTGTATGTTAAAGTATTTAACTACTATTTGTTTAGACCATGTACACTTTCAACACTCTTTCATATCAACTTCTCTCAGATAGGAGAAAATCACTTCAACAATGACAAAAAGATATCCATGAGTAAACACGGTCAATATGAAATACAGGTTATACAATCAAATCAAGGACATATAAATAAATGTATGTTGACTATGAACCTACACACCTAGAATAAAACAAAGGTAATTTTTTATTTTCCTTTTAAAGCTACCAGATCTTTAACAGGAAACACATGAACATATGATAAACCGTTTAGTTTTAAACAGTTATTCACATGGTAAACAAAGTATGAAAATTAAAAATAAAAAAGACAAAACATAAATGCCAGAAAACAAGAACCACGAGTCCAGTTCTTGGATTTCCACTTGTCCAATCAAATTGCACTACACGGAACAACAAACTTACCCAGAAAGAAGGTTAGGAAGCCGGAGCTTCATACGATTCTGAATCTGCTGTGCCAGGGCATCCACTAAAGCTATCCTTCCAAGCTTACTTGGAGGAGCTCCTGTCAATATGGACTTGAGGCTTTCACTCTCTGCTCTCCATGCAGTTTCTAAAGAATTTTCAGAACCAGCAGACCCAGACTGTGCCGTAGCTATTGAAACTGATTGACCGATCAGTGCAACCCAAGGGATATCTGATGTTCTTGCTGGACCCTGATTCAACAGGAGTGCCTGAACTGCAGCCAGTGACTTTTGATCCTTTGCAGCTTGATCTATTTTACTAATAACACCAATGGTTCTGGTACCTATGAAAATATGATTTAATCTATTTAGTAAATTAACAATTCAACAATGACAAAGCTAATGCCTAATAGAGAAGAGAATCAAGCAAGTCCTTAGGAGAAAAATTCCACAAGTTTTACATAATATTTCTAAAAAAACTGTGCAAACAGTCTACCTTCTCCATCATATTCCTTAGCAACTCTTACGGCCCGAGATGATGCAATTTCAGGTGCTTGAGCTGCAGGTACAATAACTAGCAAAATGGCATCATTATGCTCCGCATGTTCACTAACCTATGCAAGGACCACATTAGATAATGTCAGAATCCTAAAAGAGTTCAATAACAACAAAAAAACAAAAGTTTGGGAAATGTAGGCCACCAATTACCATTGATTCGTCCATGATGCGCTGATCCAACCCAGGTAAATCAACCAACTTGAGAGGTGGTGCTGGGAAAATAAGATTAGAAAGTTTTAGGCAGTTTAACTAACAAAAAGAAAAATAGGTACAGCACATATAAAAGGAGCCTGTCTATCAAATAAACTGATTCACTCTTTGAGGGTTCAAATACAAGCCAACTTTCAGCAATTATCTGACATCAATCACATCATAATATACAAATTGCAGGCAGCAACAAGAAACTCAAAAATATTGTGAGGTCTACATCAAGGAGAACTATTTCCAACATGCATATGGATTGTCCAGAAAGACGACACAACAATGTTTAACAAAGACAAGAAGAAGTAATCAAGCAATTTACCTTTGCAAATCCATAAAATTCATTCTAATTGTATAACACATAGATAGAGGTAACTACAATTAATAATCAGTCATCAACAAACCTGTACTCGTGCGTAGCTTCAAATAAATTTGATCTCGACTCCTGCCCGAGGAACCCTTACTTATTCTATCCTGCAATGAATGCCTCAAAGCGCCTGCAGCAATGAAACAAAGCACATGAATATGTTCATCACAAAAGAAAGGCAAATTGTACAGATCAGCCACTTTGGCCTGTGCAGTTTCAAAAAGAGAATGGGAACTAACTTGCAGAGACTTGCTGAGACTTATTGTCAATCTGCAAGATAATGGATTTGCTGCTCAAGGAAGTGTCTCGCTGCAGATCAATGCATATAGGAGCCCGAGTTGCTCCGTTCTCACCAGTAGGCTGGAGATTACAAATGTTCACACTCAATTTCATAACAATGGAATAGATATTAGAGAAAAAAGTAAGTAAGTTTGGAGTCTAAGTTACCAAAACGGGGTGTCCAATCAAACTGTTGAAAACTGCGGATTTACCAGCACCCTACAAGTTTCGAATTGGAGCATGGAGACTGAGTAACCAAAACGCAGTGTGATGAAGAAGAATGAAACGATAAAATGAAGACTTACAACATTGCCGAGTGCTACGACGTTGAGAAAAGTGGAAGGCCTTCGGGAATTGGAAGATGCGTTGGACTCGTCCACGTCTTCGTCGGCGAGAAGCGCCGCAGCTTGGCGCATCGAATCGGCGAGCTCTGACAAGTCCTCGATCGCCGCCATCGATCAACAATCAACGGATCCAAAACCAATAGCCTTAGTCGAATCGGACACCCGCCAGGTAGGGATCGATCGAAATCGAACCCTAAATCGGACCTTCGCTACGATCTGGAGAAGGTATCAACCAGATCTCTGAGTTTCTCTCTCTAGAGTTCAAGAAATGGACTCTTCTTACTAAACGGAAGTTCGATTCAGAAAATTCAAAAAGAAGAAGCACTTTCTCTCTCTCTCTTCCGCGTTTTGAAATGGTTGTCTCAGTCGTCTTTTCTTGTCTTTTTATTTTGAATCCTGTTCTGTTTTGTTTCAACCTAAATCACTTTTTTGTCAAATTAAATTCACCGCCCAACGTCTATTCGCATTGTAATACTTTAGATAAATATAAACTATAATAGTTTATTTTAAGATTAAAGTTTATTTAACTTTATTAGAATTCATTTTAAATTATTACAAAATTTAATTTTAGTATGAAATAATTTCCAGAGTTAATTTCTATCAATTAATTGACAATGTAACTACTTAAATTAAATTATCGTGAAATATAATTGAAATGTGTTAAAATTAATCAACTTAATAAGATTTACTATTATAAAATAAATGTTCTTTAAATTATAATATTTATTTTATGATTAAATTTTAATTATTTTTATCAAAAATAATTTTAAATTAGTAAATGAGTTTATTTTTAACAGAATAAATTTATAAAGTTATTTTTATTAAATTAATTGACAATGTAATATATTTAATTAAATTATTATCAAATATAATTAAAATATATTAAAACTAATCAACTTAAGTAAATTTTAATTTTGTAAAATACTATATTTAGTCTCCTTTATAATTTTTTAAATTATAATAATTTATTTTAATTTTAAATTTTAATTAAATTTATTAGAATTAATTTTAAAGTATTAAATGAGTTTAATTTTAATAAAATAAATTTATACAGTTAATTTTTATCAAATTAATCGACCATACAACGTGTCTAAATTACATTATCATCAAATATAATTAAAATATGTTAAAATTAATTGACTTAAATAAAATTTAAATTTATAAAAAAAAGTTTTTTTTTACTTAGTCTAAGTTAAAATTTATTTTTTACTTTTATTTAATCACTTTACTAGTGATTAATTAATTTATTACAATATTTATTTATGTAATAATCAAATTGATTCATATGATTTTATTAAAATATATTACAGACAAAATGTGTCATTAACATCTATTATCTTAATTTTTAAATAATATTATTATAATTTTTTAAAATAAAATTTAAAATATATTGGACATAAAAGTGTAAGTTAATAATAAAATAAATAACAAATCACTGATAGGCAGGTTTCATAAAAAAAATTATACATATTTTATTTTCATCCAACACATGATCTATTATTATTTAAATACATTTAATATTAATATAAATATATATATATATATGTGTGTATAATAGTGTCATTAATATTTTCAAAATTTAGAGTAAATAAAGAACATTTTATTATTAATTTCAATTTATAGAAAAATAATTTTAACAAAATAAAGAAAACGAACAAATGTTTGTTTACACTGATAAAAAAAAATTAAAACTTTAGAAGATAGTAATGACTTAAATAAATATAATTATTAGAAAGCATTTGATCTTTATTTTTAAAAAATAACAAATTTTCTTAAATTTCTCAAAATAAAGAAATAAAATAATACAATCATAACATAAGCATTAACGTCAAAACTCTAAAATAAAAAATAATAATAAAAAATACAACTATTGTCTAAAGATTGGTAGAAAATTATACTTATTAAAATTTTAATAATTATTAAACTTTTCTCATAACTACCTCACAGTCCTAATATACTTACATTATTCGAATAAACATATGCATTTTTATAACACTCTAAAGTAAAAGTATAAAAAATTATAAAAAAGTTTAATATAAACTTAAATTGTTTCAATAGCTTAAAACAAAAATCTTAAGCTAATATATAATATTAATTTTCTTCTTCAATGTAAGCTTATTGCACCTAACGATTAAAACTTGAATCATTATTTTATAAAATCAAAGAACAGCAGAATAGTGCATCGAAGAAGGAACAAATCAAATTGCTTAAAAAAATTTATTAAATAATTAAACATAATTAAAAGGTATAAAAAATATAAATATATAACACCTTTTCAAATTGGAACGTGGATTAAGGCAGGACTAAAGATTATGAAATGAACTAACTCTTATGTTAAAAAATAATAAATAATAAATAAATCAACATAAAAGTTAAAAAGTAAAAAGTTATGAGTAAATTTGTGTTAATATAAGTTAAGGACTATAATCTTTTAGTTAAAGGTAATAAATTTGTAATTTATAATAACTTGACATTTAGTGATATACTCATGTATTTGATGTGATAAATAATACAAATTATTCTATTATTTAAATTATTATTTTTCTACTTACTAATAACTTGAGTTTGATCTTAAGAGACAAATAACGACATAAATATGTTTTAATTTTCACGTTACAATAGAAAAAGTTATGATAATTTATGTATATGTATGATAGTCTTACTACGATCAAAAGATATTTGAGAGATTATGAAGAAAGATTATAATAAATCACAAGGTTAGGCTATTTTATCACAAAATGAAAAAAAGACTTTTGACAAAGAAAAAGAAAAGATATTAATAAAAACTTGCATTTGTCTATGAAGGCTTTGAGGTAATGTTTAATTAGGGATGAAAACAGACTAGATTAAGTCAGGCTTTACTCTAAATAAATTCGGCTTGACATAATTATTAGGTATGAGTTTGGAGTGTTACTACTTTTATTTTTAGTCTGATCTGACCTAAAGTCTGTTAATAAAGTTTGTTACAAAAAAAAATATTTTAATATTAATAAAAAAAATTATTATCAAATTAGTTTACATATTTTTCTAATTTCTATCTATGTTATTAATAATTATTAAAATATTATTTAAGCATTAATTATAAATATTTTATATTAATAAAATTTATATTTATATTTTTCTTGGTTTATTTTTTAAAAATTATTTAAATATTAAAAATTTTAGTTTTATTTTAGAAACATATTTTGTTTGTTTAAAGACATCTTATATTCAATAAATAAAGTTATAGTAAACACATAAAATTGATAACAAAAAATAACATTCACATAATTTGTTAAATCAATTAAAAAAATTATTATATTTTAAAAATAAATAAATTTAAACTTAATGTAATATATATATATATATATAATATGACAATAATAATAACTATCAAATTAAAAAATAATTATTAAATATTTAATTATTTTTTTCATTAATTTATTATTTTAAATGAACAAATAAACATAAAATTAACCACACTATAATATTAATGTAATATAAAAAATATTACTGATACAATAAATTAAAACACATACTTATATATTACATATAAATTAATAAATTAACTAATAATTTAATTAAAACACGTGCAAGTTATAAAAATATATATTATTTATATTATTTGTTATATGGTCTCATTATATATATATTATAATAAATTTTTTATTTTATTTTCTTATCATTTTTTTATAAATTTTTACTTTTAAATAAAATATAATTGATATTTAAGCAATTTTTATTTATTATAAATAAAAAGAATTATAACATAATATATTAATTTAATAATAACAGAATTAAAAATATAAAAAATAAATTATTAAATAACTTTATTATTTAAATATATTTTGACAGCTCTATTTTTAAATTATAATATATATATATATATATAAGTCATTCTGTCAAGCTTAATAGACTTTATAAACAGTTCACACCTGACTTGTTTATTTAAACAGATCTTAAAAAGAGCTTAAACTTTGTTTATTTTTTAAAAAAGTCAGGTTAGGCCTAAATCAGGCAGGCCGTAGATTCTGTTAGGTAGCTTGGCTTGTATCCATCCTTATGTCTAATGCAACAACCTCTAAAAAAGCTTGAGATATTTTAAATACTAACCTTGAAGGGGTTACCAAAGTAAAAGAAAAATGCGTTTATAACTTAAATGGAGTGTGAATCTTTGCATATGAATAAATATGTGCCTATTTAAGATTTTGGACAATAGAGTAATAGTTGTTGTAAACTATATAAAATAAATGGAACCATATTGTTTTTCTTGTTGTATAAACAAGTATTTATCATTGGCAAGGATCCATGAGCATTATTTGTGACATCACCATTGAATATTAATCATTTAACCCCTTGAGAAATCTAATGATATAGTCATTATGTTTATATGATCATATAGTTAACACCAACTTATAAGAATAACTTACTTCACATACACAAGAAGGGATTGGTTTGAAATTCTCTAATTCTTGCTATAATGTTTTTAAAGAGTAAAATAGTTTAAGATATACAATTCACCATGCTTGAAAGAATACAATTCTTCTTGAAGATCTCATAGTGGAAAGATATCCCCTTGATAGCATCTTTCTTTCAAGTTACTCCAAACTTCATGTCCGATTTTCGATCACAACATACTTTGAGCAATTGATTAATGCAAAATATAGTTAACCTATGATTGAATATTACATTTTTTTAGTAGGATAATTCATATTAGACATATCAAATTTAGGAATTGTAACATCCATAAATTGATACTTTGTTCTTAGTCTTAGTGTCATCATCATGACTCTTGACCAACAACGATAGTTTTCTCCTATAAGTAATGCAAAAATAGACATCAATCTAAGATTTATGATTCAGATGCATATAATAAAGATTGTTAGGATCATTGATTACACTCACTATTAAAGAATGATTGATTCAAGAATCTATTATTTAAAAGAGAAATAAGAGAAAGAACAAAATAAAAAAGAAAGTTTAGAATGAAAACAAAAAAGAATTGAGTTCATGCAATTGAGACCTAAAAATGGAGCTTTGATACCGTGTTAAAATTTGAATCAGAATTTGAGTTAATAAAATGGGAGAGTAATACGTATATAAAGAAGGAACAAATCAGAATTCTAAGAAACAAAATACATATATATATAGAGAAAGGGGTAACCAAACAAGATTACTCAACTAAATGTAATCTAAAAGTATAAAAATATAAATTTGTAACCCTAACTCCAAAAATATTCACTTTGATTGAAATAAATGTATTTGTTTTCTTTGTTTACATCAATAATTATGATTTAAAAGAGATATTGAGCTCTATCATAAATAGCACATCACACATTTTACATCAACAATTATTATATCTATGTATTATCACCAGATACCTTGTACAAATGCTCATATCATATATTTTGCATCAATGTCAACTATTGTGCTCATGTGTTATTACCACACATATTGCATTAATGTTAACCAATACTCATATAATTATAGATAAATTAATTATAAAATATTATTTTCTATGGTAACAAGTAATATCACTTCCTTAAAAAAAATTATGCTCCCTCGTAACAAAATAAGAAAGACAATGTCAAAATCTAACTCAATCTTATTTAATCTTAACTATATTAATATATTATTGAATTAAATTTATTATAAGTCAAAATTAATTCTTTTATTAAATTTTTCTATATCAAATATCACAATAACTTGAGATTAGCTATAGTGATTTGACGTGAATAGTAGCACGGGAAATATTTCAAATTTCTGTCGTGTACTCCTTGACTTTTTGTTAGGCAACTAATCCTTAAAAATGATTTTTTTATTGATACTCATGAATTATAAAATTGAAATTAGATTTTTTTTTTACAATATTATTTTGTTGGACATCTGATAGCTTTAATAAGGCATAAATGTTATTCTCATTATGTTCCTATTAGGGAAACATTAGTCTTCAAATCTCTGATCTGCCGTGATAACGTCTCTCTGATTGTCACTGACGTGGGGAGGGTACCTACAAAAAGTACTTCAATGCTAAAGTCAGGATTCAGTTTTAAGCAATAAATGCTATTTAATAATGAAAAGTTAACCATTTACCTGTACTTCCTACCTTCTTTTTATAGACATTATTATGGGCTAATGGGCCTGCTGAGTCAGCCTTGATTTTGGCCCTTTTCTTAAAGTAAATAATATTTTGATTATTATCTTTAATTGGGTTAATTACCTTTAAATCCTGACAAGGTATTTGGCCAAACTAGACCGAGTAGGTACTCGATTTCCTTTTCCTACATATAAGACCGAGTAGATCCCTATCCATTACACTAGCCCCCCAAGCCCAAAGAGGTATGAGGTAAGGGCTTTAAATATAGACAAATACGTAGATGAGCAGGTACTCAATTTGTTGGGAGAAACCGAATATCGAGAGGGTATTCGATTTTAAGGGGTGTGGAGGAATACCGAGGGGTATTCGGTTTAAGGAGTGTGGTCAATTGGACCATATCGTAAAAACTAAATAAATAAATAAAATAAAAAAACCAAAGAATAAAAATAATTTAATAAAAAAGATCATTCTAGATCTTCGGGTTTTTAGGGTTTCCTTGGTGTGTGTCCATGAAACGAAAGGGTGCTTGATCTCAACCATTCGATGTTGAAGAGATCTGTCAGTCTGGAAGAGGTGCATCCATTCATATGTTCGAGGGCCCAAGGCCTTATAAATACATGGTGGTCCAGGTCTTTTGCTTCTGCACATTTTCTCTGAGCCGAGAAGCTTACACTATTGCTTCAAACTAAAGGGTGCCCAAAATTTCTCATTTCTTCCGAACCAATTACCCGTGAGGTACGTTTAGCTTTTTCCTTTCCCTTTCTTATTTTATCATGGCCGAATCTTTGGAGTGGGAGGACTCGTTGTCGGATTCATCTAGGCCGACTAATGTCGATATTCCACATGTTGAGAGAACCGAAGAAGGGGTAGAATTTGGTTCAAGACCGAGGAGGGTACATGAAGAGGTAGAGATTCGCTTTAGGGAAAGCAATGACAAAACTGAGTCATCTAAGTCTACTGATTCTGATTCTTCTAAACCATTACTAAGCACGAGCCCCCTAGAGAAAGACCATTATTTCCTCCCTGTACAGTTCTTGGATACGAGTGGGTACACGGTGAAGTAGCCGCCTACTTCTCTCGATATAAAAGAAATAAGGTTCTTCAATCTTTTGTCGACCATGTTGATATTTCATTATGGGAACCTTCCGATCCCTACCCCATATCCATTGATCCTTGCTGAGGAGATGAAACTGGAGACCCTGAATTTGTTTTTCTAAGAGGTGCCGGAATGGCTGACACCTTTTTTGTGTATGAATATATGTTTAGAGAACTAGGTATAAAATTGCCCTTTGATGACTTCTAAATGGGAGTATTGAGGATTTTAAATGTGGCGCCGACACAATTTCATCCAAACGGGTGGGCGGCTATTCAAGCTTTTAGAGTACTTTGTAAATTTTATTATATAGAACCCAGTGTAGGTTTATTTCTTTATTTTTTCTCTACTCGTGCATCTGACTTGGCAAGGTGGATATCTTTAATAAGACAACCAAAATTGCCATTGTTTAAGCCTTACGTTTTGTCTTTCAAGGGTTTTAAGACTAGTTACTTCTAAGTAACCGTCCACCCTGTAGGTAGAAATTTTTTCTTTGATTGTGAAAATAACCCTCTTTTTCCCTTCCACTGGACCCGGGTGCCTCGCCGGTACAACTGGATTCCTGAGGATTTGTTGTTGGCTAGGGAGTTATCGGCTTTGTTTTAACTCTCTCTTAAGTTCTTTTATATATAACAACTAAGCCGAATACTTCTGTTTGTCTCATTTCTTGGCTGATTAGGGGTACTCGTAAAGAAATTAATTAATTCAATCTTAGCCAAGTAATACTTGAGAAGGAATTTTAATAATGATTCATCCTTGGCCGAGTATGGGTGCTCAAGAAGGAATTTAATTAATTCAACCTTAGCCAAGTAATACTTGAGAGGAAATTTTAATAATGATTCAAATGAAGTGCTTGCAAGAAATCTTGACGTATAAAACTCGTACAACTGAGAAGAAAGATTTTATTGTTAAGGTGTCTTGTTAAAAAATTTTTCAGGAAAACTTCTTTTCACTTTCTTTTAAGAGGACAAAATCTAGGCGAGGAAAAGAGTACACCGATTATAAATTACAAGCCTTTAACTAAAATAATGTTTTAAGTGTGTCACATTCCAAGTTCTCAGTATAAGCTTTTGCTTCCATTGTCTCTAACTTGTATGCTCCATTGTCTAATCTTGCTGCTACTCGAAAGGGTCCTTCCCAGTTAGTTGCCAATTTTCCTTCTCGTCGATCCCGTCGCGCTTCCCCGGTTACTCGCCATACTAAGTCATTCTCATAGAATTGTCTTGGGTTGATTTTGGAATTAAACTTTCGTGCCATCATTCTTCTGCTAGCCTCGGTCATAATGGCTGCTTGGCCACGTACCTCATCTATCAGATCTAAGTTGACAGCTAGAGATTTGTTATTGGCCGATTCGTCGAAGTTCTCCCTTCGGAATGAAGGTTCTCCAATCTCTACCGGCACCATGGCATCAGTACCATAGGTAAACCAAAAAGGAGTCTCCTTGGTGGTGGTTTACGGCGTGCACCGATAAGCCCATAGTACTTCGGTTAGCTTCTCTGCCTATTCTCCTTTTGCCGACCCCAACCTTCTTTTTAACACGCGCAAGATGACTTTGTTTGCAGCCTCGGCTTGACCATTAGTTTGAGAATGTTCGACAAACATGACCCTGTGTTTAATGTGGAGAAGCCCTTCCAAAAATTCATTGAACCGTCGATCTTTGAATTGTAGCCTGTTATCTGTAACCAATGCATGAGGGAGACTGAAACGTGTGATGATGTTTTTCCAAGTGAACTTTTGAACATTATTAGCTGTGATGGTAGCAAGGAGCTTGGCTTCAATCCACTTAGTGAAGTAATCCACGGCGACAATGAGGAATTTACACTGTCCTTTCGCTAAGAGAAAAGGGCTGAGGAGATCCATACCCCAAAAAGCAAAGGGCAAAGGAGAGCTAATAGGGTGAAGGGTGTCGACATGTTGGTGTAGGTGAGGACCGTGTTGTTCATAGGAGATGCATTTCTTCACAAATACATGGCTATCTTGGGTGAGTGTCGGCCAATAGTACCCAACTCTGAGTATTTTTGCTGCTATGGTTCATCCACCCGAATGGGTACCATAGATACCTTCGTGAATCTCTCTCATGACATAGCTAGCTTGATCATCGTCAAGGCATTTAAGCATAGGTGTTAAAATCCCTCTTCTATACAAGTCTTTGCCGAGGAGGAAGTATTTAGCTGCATGCATTCTTATTTTCTTAGTCAAGTCTAGATTATTTGGCAGGTTGTTGTTGGTAAGGTATTGGATAATGGGGGTCATCCAATTGTGAGGCATATTTTCTATATCCATGTATTCTTGTTTAGCTATGCTTGGTTTAAGGATTTTCTGGTGAATTAAGCTTTTTAATTGCCTAGGTTTCCTTTGACTAGCCAACTTAGCAAGCTTATCAGCGTGTTCATTCATTGTTCTCGGTGTGTATCGAACATATATCTCGTCAAATTCAGCTTCTATATTTTTAAATTCTTAGTAATATTGGAGCATGACCGAGTCCTTCACCTGATATGTTCCATTGACTTGCTCGGCCACTATCTTTGAATCACTTCAACAAGTGACACGTTTTACTCTAACATCCTTTGCCAATTTGAGGCCAGCTAGTAGGGCTTCATACTCAACTTGATTATTAGAGGCTTTGAATCCAAACCAAATGGATTGTTCGATTGTTACGGTGTTCGGTCTTTCAAGTATAATTCCTGCTCTACTACCTAATCGGTTTGATGATCCATCAACATGCAGGTTCCACATATCCAAGCTGGTGTGTGGCTGGGCAGTAAATTTATTGACAAAGTTGACAAGTATTTGAGCTTTGAGGAGGCGTCAATTTTCAAAGTGTATATCAAATTGGGATAATTCTATCGCCCATGCTACCAACCGACCAGCCAACTTCAGTTTTCTCAAAACTTTGGACATTGGACAATCTGTGCGTACCACCACCCGATGACTCTGAAAGTAATATCTTAACTGACGAGCTATGTGGACTAGGGCGAGCACCACTTTCTCCATTAATTGATAACGGAATTCGGGACCTTGGAGTGTTATGTTAATGAAATAGACTGGAGTCGGTTCAGGTGTTTCTTGTAACAGAACCGAATTGATGGCATTATCCAACACAGCCAGGTAGATAATCATCTCTTTCTCAGGCTTCGGTTTTGTTAACAAGGGCGGTGCTGCTAGCATATTTTTGTACTGGTGAAGACGGTCTCACATTCATCAGTCCAAGTGAATTTTTGAGATTTTTTGAGCAAGTTAATAAAATGCCGAGATCTTTCTGCCATTATGGGAAGGAATCTGGAAAGGGCAGCAATCCTGCCGGCAAGTTGTTGAACTTCCTTGACATTTCGAGGACTAGCCATGTGTCAGGCAAGTGATTTATTATTGAGTAATTTATAATATTTTATACTTGTTCAATGTTAATTAAGGATTATTTGGTATTGAAATATATTTAGATGGAGTTTAAAAAAAAAAAACAAAGTGAGCAGTACTGTATGAACAGTGCCAATGAACAGTAACACCGCGTACAAACCGCGTATGAACAATGTTTTTCGGCGTGAACAGTAAGGCGGTGAACAATGTTTCTCGCGATGAACAATAAATTCTAGCGGTGAACAGTAAATTTCAAAAATTTTCTATAAAAAGAGGGCTTCACATGAAATTTTCATTTCTTCACCCCTATCCAAGGTTCTCAAAGGTTCTAAGGCCGTAAATCACCATTTTCTCTCATACTAAACCCTCCTAAACTTAGATTTCTCGCCAAATCTGAGATTCTACGTCTATTCTGAAGGATTTGAAGTAAGTTTCTTTAAGTTTGAAGCTAGAATTACCGTTTATTTCTCTTCTCCTTCTCTTTCTCATAGAAGTTCATGGTATTCTTAGGAGAAATTTCGTTCTAAAGCCGAATCTTCGGTGAATCTTGCATTAAAACAAGTAATATTCGGTAGATCTAGTGTGAATCATCTTTCTGAGGTAAGGGGAGTTTACTTTAGCCTATAATCTATGTTTTGGATGGTTGATATGTTATTATAAAAGTTTTGATATGAATTTTGTTAGATCTATTGAATAAAAGCTATTTTCTAAGCTGTAACTGCTGTTAATTGATTTAAAATGCTGAGATTTTGGCTGATATATTATAAACTTGCCTTAGCTGAGTTGTTAAAATAATTTTGGCGGTGTGCATTGATATAGCTTTATCGAACACTTATCAAATGCACAAGGTTTTCGCAATTATTTGTAGAATAATGTCAACCAAGGTTGAATTCTCAAGGACACGTTTTTATCTAATTCTTCTTTGCCGAATTGTTAAAATGAAACAAAAGATTGGAGAATTTTGAAAGTTTAAGAATAATCTAATCAAACGCATAAAATTCTGGAATAAAAGAGAAATCAAATGAGAATTAATTGATCCACAAGTCATAGGTTCATGCAAACAATATCCTTCATTGTTTCCCTAGTTTGAACATCTAATCCATTAACTAATTCAATCGAATTTGCTAACAAACTAGATTACGAATTTGACTAATAGATCTATCAGTCTAATTTAATTTCATGAATCAAACTACAATCACAATTCAATTCAATTCCTATCCCCAAACATTATCAATATCTTGAAAAACGAAAGAGAAGAGGAGAAAAGAGAATTCAAACTTGGAGCCACTCTGAATCTTCCTTGCAATTCCCTATTCCTTATGTATCAATCCAAGAAGCCTAGCCTTCCATTGAATCCAATGCTCAGCCAAGTCAAGAAGAGAGAAGAAGAAAGAAGAAAACGAAAAGTCAGACCAAGAGAAGAGAGAGAATTTGAGAGAGAATTTTAGGAGCCAAAACTGAATTTAAAAAAAATGTGTAAAAAAAACAAAAACGTTTGCAAAGTGGAGCCTCTAACATATTAATAGGCACCACTTATGATCAGATTAAACACTAAAAGAAAGGGCCCACAAGTGTGATTAAACAGCCCAAATTACAAGCTAATGAAATGTTAATACAAATGAAATGAAATTACAAGAACAAAATTTGAATACAAAAATTCCTGCACAATTTTTTCTAACTTCAAAAAATTCATAGAAAATAGAAAACAGCTCCAATTTGGACGATCTGCATATGAATTTTATAGCCCAGAAAATGAAGAATCCAATGCAACTGGAATCAGACCAAACGGACATCTATGGAAAAAGTTACAGTCAAAACAGTGAGTGCAAGTCTAAAAATAGAATTTAGACATTAATTGAAATTGAGTTCCTATCATCCAATTAACTAGGAAATGCCATAATTTGTGAAATAAGGGAACATGAAAGGTAATTTACACACTCTAAAGGATTGAAAATGTGCACAAATAATGCATGCTATCATGCATCATGCTGAGATACATGTTTTGCATCATTATAGAGCCGAGTTACATGTTTAGATAGGTAGACGTGTAACGGTAAGTTCATGCTGAGCTACTGTGCTGTGCTGTCTAGATCCAGATACCGGAATGAGTTGCTCCCGGACCAGCTCGGTTCCTTCTGAGTTACTTAGGCTATGAAACCGGTTGGAAACCGTTTTCATGCTGTGCATTAGATGGGTTGGAAATGCATGGGGCTATTACTATGAGAAATATTTTGCTCTACATATATGATTTTATTTTATTTTAGTAAGCTCACCTTGCATTTCTTTCTATGTCGTTGTGTGCGTGTGTACTGCGATGATCGTACGGTAGTACGTGAGTAGATGTAGCATGTGTTGCATCTACTTCACAGGCTGAGGGGCCAGTGAAGAAATGTTAGAAGCTGAAGTTGAGTAATCTTGCATTAAAGTCTCTTTTTCTTTATATTTTGAGACCTTATGTCGAGGGAGCTACGTAGTATAATTTTGGATATTTTAAATATTATAAACTAAATGAAATATTATGTTGTTCTGTTGGATATTTGTTGTAAGGAACTTTATTTTACTTTGAATGAGAAGTGAATTTTATACTTATATTCTCTATTATTTACCTATTCTAAATAAGTATGTGGTGTAGAAACAATATTTTCGGTTCCTTATAAAAAAGAGGTCGTGACATTTTAGTGGTATCAGAGCATAGTCTAGGTAAACCTACAGGGTGAGGTTGTTAGGCGTCAGTTTTGCATATTAGACATATGAGTTTTAGCTGTGAATCATATATCATAATTTCTATTCATTAAGTTGTGAGGGAACGAGCTTGATCACCTCAGTTCTCAGACATGAATAATGTAGGAAACTTGGTATATGATACTTGAGTGAGCTATAGGTGAGTCGTACTGTGTGAATAAGAGGTCATTAGGTGAAATTTGTAAATGATTGCTGAGATAAGTGTGTTTGTTATGCTATGTGAATGCTGATATATTGTTATGCTCAGTGCTAAATTGATTAAATTGTTATGATATACTAAATATGAATATATCACTATAAGCTGAATCTATGAATATAGCTATGTAGTGGTATTGCTGAATGTGTTAAACGTTAGTAATCTAAGCTAGTCTATATATTAGGATGGCTAGACCAAGAAGATCTGCTGCAAATCCTCCTCCTGCTGATGTGAACCAAATGGCTCATGCCATGGAGGCCATGGCAGCCACTGTTAGGCAGAGTCTAGATATGATTCAGCAGCAACAAGCTGCAAACCAAGTCGTTGCTGCAACACAAGAAGCAGCAGCTACTGCCTCAGCTACACCTCCTCCTAAATACCATGGGTTGTCAGAGTTCAGAAAGAATGATTCTCCTCAATTCACATGAGTGGATGGACTAGATGCTGCTAAACTCTGGATCAGGGAGATTGAGAAGATCTTCCTAACCATGGGTTGTGCCGAGGAAATGAAGGTGTTATATGCTACGTATATGCTGACAGGGGATGCAGAGATATGGTGGTACGGAGCTCGTGCTATGTTGGAGGCGCGAGGTGAAGTTATCACTTGGGCTGTATTTAGAAGTAGTTTTCTGGGAAAGTTTTTCCCTTCTCATGTTTGTGCTACCAAAGAGCGAGAGTTCTAAACTTGGTGCAAGGAAACTCATCAGTCTATGAGTATGCAATACAGTTTGAGCGGCTTTACAGATTTTATTCTCACCCGACCTCGGAGGAGTGGAGATGTCAGAGGTTTTCAGACGGGCTGAGAACTGACATAAAGAGGATTTTGATCCCACTCAGGATTACAGAATTTGCTGACTTGGTGGATCAAGCCACCATTATAGAGAGTCTTAATGTAGAGGATGTTGGTGGAGTTGGGAAGGCTCCATCTAATAGAGCTGCTAGCAGTTATGGTAATGGAGGTAAGGGTGCTAAGAAGGGCCCCTATAGTCGATCGCTACGCCAACAGCAGTCTCAACCATTTCAGTCTAGGGGATCGGCAGCATCAGCTCGAGTGCCAGTAGGGACTGCTACTTCTGCATTTCAGCCTAGGGGAGCAACTTCTTTCGCTCCTAAAGCCTCAGCACCGTAGATTGTCAGATGTTTTAGGTGTGGTGGGCCACACTATCTGAGCCAGTGCCCACAGACTGATGTCAGAGTTTGCTTCTCGTGCCAGCAACCAGGGCACCTTGCTAGGGACTGTCCTACGCCTAGTGGGGCAGTTTCATCTTCTGCTAGCGCCTTGCACGCTGTTAGGCCTAAAGCAACTAGGGCTCCAACGATAACCAGATCGAGAGCAGAGGGACGTGTATTCACTACTTCTGGATCAGAGGCAGCCCATGCGACAGATCTTGTTCAAGAGACAACGGTAGTGGCAGGTACTTCTCTTTCTGTATTGTTTGATTCTGGAGCCACACACTCTTTTATTGCGGACAATTGTGTGAGAAACTTAGGATTACCGGTGAACGATCTAGGATGTGACTTGGTAGTATCGACACCTACTTTAAGTTCAATTAAGACTTCGACAGTTTGTGTTAGGTGTCCCATAGTAATTGAGGGACAAAGATACAAAGTAAATCTTATTTGTATCCCGATGTCAGGGTTAGATGTAATCCTGGGTATGGATTGGCTAACTGCCAATCGTGTGCTAATTGATTGTGGCCGAAGGTGTTTAATCTTTCCTGAGCAGCAAGATTGTGTAGAATTGATTTCTACTCGCCAAGTAGAAACATCCTTAGGTGAGGGAGTATCTTATTTTGTTTTATTGGGAGTTATGAATGCAGAAGTGGAGCAAAACCTTTAGTCAATACTAGTAGTACAAGAATTCCCTGAGATTTTTTCAGAGGATATTCCTGGAATACCTCCACGTAGAGAGGTGGAGTTTTCTATATATTTGATTCCTGGAGCTGAGCCAGTGTCTGTAGCAGCGTATAGAATGGCGCCAAAGGAGTTGATCGAGCTTAAGGAACAGATTGAGGATCTAATGCGGAAACAGATGATTAGGCCGAGTGTATCGCCTTGGAGAGCACCAATTCTCTTGGTGAAAAAGAAGGATAGAAGTTCTAGATTATGTGTTGACTATCGCAAGTTGAATAAGTTGACAATTAAGAATAAGTACCCATTGCCGCGGATCGATGATTTGATGGACCAACTAAGAGGTGCTAAGGTATTCTCTAAGATTGATTTGAAGTTTGGGTACCATCAGATCCGAGTGAAGGATGAAGATATTCCTAAGACTGCTTTTTGCACTAGATATGGCCATTATGAGTATATAGTGATGCCCTTTGGTGTCACAAATGCTCCAGTTGTGTTTATGGACTACATGAATCGGATTTTAGACCTTTCCTGGATCGATTTGTGGTAATCTTTATTGATGATATTTTAATTTATTCTAGTTCGTCAGAGGAACAATAAGAGCATTTGAGGACTGTACTTAGTGTTTTAAGGGAGAAACAATTGTATGCTAAATTGTCTAAGTGTGAGTTTTGGCTAAAGGAAGTGAATTTCCTTGGTCATGTTATTTCAGCTAAAGGAATTGCACTTGATCCTTCCAAAGTTGAAGCGGTGTTGCAGTGGAAAAGGTCGAAGACAGCCATAGAGATTTGTAGTTTTGTGGGCCTAGCAGGTTACTACCGAAGATTTATAGAGGGATTCGCGAAGATAGCTACACCATTAACACGTTTAACTTGCCATGATCAACCCTTTGTGTGAACCGAGGAATGTGAGCAAAGCTTTAATGAGTTAAAGCAGAGATTAACTTCCTCGCCAGTGTTGATTCTCCCTGATACTAGTCGATCGTTTGAGGTGTACTGTGATGCTTCCCATCAGGGATTAAGATGTGTGTTAATGCAAGATAAGAGAATGGTAGCTTATGCATCTCGCCAATTGCAAACTCATGAGCGAAATTACCTGATTCATGACCTTGAGTTAGCTGTTGTAGTCTTTGCTCTGAAGGTGTGGCGGCACTATCTTTATGGAACTCAGTTTGATGTATATAGTGATCACAAGAGTCTGAAGTATTTATTTGATCAGCGAGAGTTAAATATGAGGTAGAGACGTTGGGTGGAATTCCTTAAGGATTATGATTTTCAGCTCCAATACCATCTAGGAAAAGCTAACGTGGTAGCCAATGCATTAAGTAGGAATGTGGTTCAGGCATTCTCCTTAAGAGTTAGTGAAACCCTTTTGGTAGAACAATTTCGAGACCTGAACATACATGTGGACTTATCACTTGAAAAGATTAGTTGCAGCCGAATTGTGGTGACTAATAATTTCTTACAAGAAATTAAAAACAAACAACTGTAGGATCCGATGTTATGTCAGATTGTATTTCTCTTAGGGACAGATAAGACAAAGGGTTTTAGTAAAGGTGCTAATGGTATTCTCAGATGCCAAGGTCGAGTTTGTGTCCCTAGAGATACTGAATTAAAGAGAGCAATTCTAGAAGAAGGATATAAGGGTAGTATCAACATTCATCCTGGTGTTACCAAGATGTATCAAGATTTAAAGCAGATGTTTTGGTGGCCAGGCATGAAGCGAGAGATAGCTGAGTTTGTTAAACCTGTTTGACTTGTCAGAAGGCAAAAGCGGAGCACCATAGCCCTCTAGGAGAGTTGCAGACGATGGAAATTCTAGAGTGGAAGTGGGACCATGTGACTATAGACTTTGTGTCCTATCTACCTAGAACAGTTAGAAATCATGATGCAGTATGGGTCATAGTTGATAGGCTAACAAAGAGTGCATATTTCTTGCTAATTAACATGACCTTTAGCTTGGAGAAATTAGCAGAATTATACATTAGAGAGATTGTCAGGTTGCATGGAGTGCCTTCTAGTATTATCTCTGATAGAGATCCTCGATTCACTTCCCAGTTTTGGCAGAGTTTCCAAGAAGCTATGGGCACACAATTGAGGTTGAGTTCTGTATATCATCCGCAGACAGATGGTCAATCTGAGCGTACTATTCAGACCTTAGAAGACTTATTGCGGACTTGTATTGTAGAGCAGAAGAGTAATTGGGAGGATATGCTTCCTTTGGTAAAATTTACTTATAATAATAGCTATCATTCGAGCATAAATATGGCACCATTTGAAGCTCTGTATAGTAGAAGGTGTAGAACTCCTATCTGTTGGTTCCAAGATAGAGTACATTTGATGGTTGGACCTGAAATGCTGCAATAAACTAAGGAGAAAGTTGAACTTATTAGAGAAAAGCTAAGAGCTACCCAAAGTCGACAGAAATCTTATGCTGACCGACGTAGAAGATCCCTAGAATTTGAGGTTGGTGATCATGTATTCTTGAGAGTATCACGCACTATAGGTGTGGGGCGAGCCTTAAGAGCCAAGAAGTTAACACCTAAGTTCATAGGATCGTATCAGGTATTACATTATAGAGGACCAGTAGCCTATGAATTAGCGTTACCACCTCAGTTGTCTGGAATACATAATGTTTTCCATGTGTCGCAGCTAAGGAAGTATGTTCCAGATTCGTCTCATGTAATCAAGCCTGATGTTGTGGAGTTACGAGATGACTTGTCTGTGGAGGTCCCAGCTGCTCGTATCGAGGAAACTAGAGTTAAGAAACATAGAGGTAAGTTTATTCGGTTAGTAAAGGTTGTTTGGGACCCAATAACTGGTGATGCCATATGGGAGTTAGAGGAAAGAATGAGAGAGTTGTACCCTCATCTTTTATCTGAGGGATAAAATTTTTGAGGACGAAAATTTATTTTCGGGGAGAGAATTGTCAGGCTAGTGATTTATTATTGAGTAATTTATAATATTTTATACTTATTCAATGTTAATTGAAGGATTATTTGGTATTGGAATATATTTAGATAGAGTTTAAAAAAAAAAGTGAACAGTACTGTATGAACAGTGCCAATGAACAGTAAAATCGCCTGTGAACAGTACACACTGCGTACAATCTGCATATGAATACTACAAACCGCGTATGAACAGTAATTTCCAGCCTGAACAGTAAGGCGGTGAACAGTGTTTCCGGCGATGAACAATAAATTCTGGCGGTGAACAGTAAATTTTAAAAATTTTCTATAAAAAAGGAGCTTCACACGAAATTTTCATTTCTTCACCCCTATCCAAGGTTCTCAAAGGTTCTAAGGCCGTAAATCACCATTTTCTCTCATACTAAACCCTCATAAACTTTGATTTCTCGCCAGATCTGAGATTCTACGTCTATTCTGAAGGATTTGAAGTAAGTTTGTTTAAGTTTGAAGCTAGATTTACCGTTCGTTTCTCTTCTCCTTCTCTTTCTCATAGAAGTTCATGGTATTCTTAGGAGAAACTCCGTTCTAAAGCCGAATCTTTGGTGAATCTTGCATTAAAACAAGTAATATTCGGTAGATCTAGTATGAATCATCTTTTTGAGGTAAGGGGAGTTTACTTTAGCTTATAATCTATGTTTTGGACGGTTGATATGTTATTATAAAAAGTTTTGATATGAATTTTGTTAGATGTATTGAATAAAAGCTATTTTCTAAGCTGTAACTGCTGTTAATTGATTTAAAATGCTGAGATTTTGGCTGATAGATTATAAACTTGCCTTAGCTGAGCTGTTAAAATAATTTTAGCAGTGTGCATCATGCTGAGATATATGTTTTGCATCATTATAGAGCCAAGTTACATGTTTAGGTGGATAGACATGTAACGGCAAGTTCATGCTGAGCAACTGTGCTGTGTTGTCTGGATCTAGATACCAGAATGAGTCGCTTCCGGAATGAGTCGCTCCCGGACCGGCTCGATTCCTTATGGATTATTTAGGCTGTGAAACCAGTTGGAAACCATTTTCATGCTGTGCATTAGATGGGCTGGAAATGCATGGGGCTATTGCTGTGAGAAATATTTTGCTCTACATATATGATTTTATTTTATTTTAGTAAGCTCACCCTTGCATTTCTTTCTATGTCGTTGTGTGTGTGTGTACTGCAATGATCGTACGGTGGTACGTGAGCAGGTGTTGCATCTACTTCATAGGCTGAGGGGCTAGTGGAGAAATGTTAGAAGCTGGAGTTGAGTAATCTTGCATTAAAGTCTCTTTTTCTTTATATTTTGAGACCTCATGTCAAAGGAGGTACATAGTATAATTTTGGGTATTCTGAATATTATAAACTAAATGTAATATTATGTTGTTCTGTTGGATATTTGTTGTAAGTAACTTTATTTTACTTTGAATGAGAAGTGAATTTTATACTTATATTCTCTATTATTTACCTATTTTAAATAAGTATGTGGTGTAGAAACAATGTTCTCTGTTCCTTATAAAAAAGGGGTCGTGACACCATGTCGATGATAGCTTGACATTTTTTAGGGTTTGCCTCGATCCCCTTTTTGAATAACATGAAACCCAAGAATTTACCGTCGGATACTCTAAATGTACATTTTTCAAGATTAAACCACATCCCATGTTGCCAAGCCTGACCGAATACCTCTTTTAAATGAATGAGGTGGTGCTCTAATTTGGCAGATTTGATCACCATCTCATCAACATATACTTCCATGCATTTTCCTATTTGCCCTTCGAAAATTTTATTCATCAGACTCTGGTAAGTCGTCCCCGCATTCTTCAAATCGAATGGCATTACTTGGTAACAAAAATTAGCAGAGTCAGTGATGAATGCAGTTTTTTCCTCATCCGGTGGATTTTTTTGAATTTGGTTATACCCAGAGTAGGCATCTAAGAAACTGAACATTCTGTGGCCTGCTGCACTGTCTACTAGGGCGTCAATGCTTGGGAGAGGGTAAGCATCTTTTGGGCATGCTTTGTTTAGATCAGTGTAGTCGGTACACATTTGCCATATGCCATTTACTTTTTTGACTATGACTACGGCCAACCAAGTAGAGTATCTAACCTCTCGGATAAAACTGGCCTGTAGTAACTTAGCAATCTCCTCCTTTACCGCTTTCGCTCTGTCGTCTCCTACTTTCCTTTTCTTTTTTACTATTGGTTTTGCTGCTTTATAAACCGAGAGGTGATGACAAAGAAATGTTGGATCAATTCTGGGCATGTCTGAAGCCGACCAGGCAAATAGATCAGCATTTCGTATCAATATTTTCTGGAGCTCATATTTTTCTTGGCCGGATAGGCCGACTCCCAAATAAGTAACTTGCTCAGGCTTTGGTCCAAGCTAAAAAGGTTACTTACTTTCATTGGGCTCAACCCGACACCCTTTGTCAGTCATAGGATCAAGTTCAATATCTAAGTCCTCCCCAGACCTAGGGGTGACAATGTTGACATCTCGTCCGTAGTCTTGAAGTGGTTTGATGTGTAAGCTTGCAAAATAGCACTCCCTTGTTGTCTTCTGAGCAGCATGAACTGTGACTATTCAGTCCCTTTCAGATGGAAATTTCATAGCCAAATGTGGAGTAGATACTATGGCTTTAAGTTTGTTAAGAGATGGCTTGCTGAGTAATATATTGTACGAGGTATTTGCGTGAACTACCAGGTACGTGACCTTGATGCGCTTTCCTTCATGCTCTGATCCAAATAAGGTGTAAAGGTCAATACACCCACGAGTCTTCACCCATTCTCCTGAAAAACTAACTAAGGGTTCACGGTATTCTTTAAGTTCTTTTTCTGGTATTCCCAGTTGCTTAAAAGTATTCCAGTAGAGGATGTCGGTAGAATTATCCTAATCAATGAGTGTTTTCCGGACAGTGCAGTTGAGAATGTCTACACTTATCACCATAGGGTCGTCTTGTACAAAGTCCACTCCTTGAAAGTCTTCATCAGTAAATGTAATAGGGGGATCTGAATCCTACTACCAAGTGAGATATTGTTAACTGATCTAACTTGCCTCAAATGTCTCTTTCTGGCCAAATAGGTAGGTCCTTCCCCGGCAAATCCTCCAGCTATGGTATTAATGACCCTTTTAGGATACTTCTCACATTCATCGTATCATCTAGTTGGGGGCTCCCTGGACCTACTCCTCTGTCGCTCAAGTCTTTTGTCATCTTATCTCCTCGATGACTCAGGGTAACGATCTCTTCCTTTATTGGATTGACCGACGGGATTTGTCTGCACAAAATCTTTTAAATGTCCTTCCTTGATTAATTCTTCAATTTTATCTTTCAGCGCTGTGCACTCCTCGGTGGTGTGACCCTTGTTCCGATGGTATCGGCAAGCGTTGCTTTTATCTGGTCGAGGAGGGGTGTTGGCGCGTCTAGGCATTCTCAGTATTTCTGTGGCCAATGCCTGATCAAGTACTTTGGACCGATTAGTGTTGAGCGTAGTGTAGGAAGGATATTTGGGTCCCCTGGGCAGCTTTTCAAGTTCATTTCTTTTCTCCTTATTTTCCTGCTTAGACTTGAAAGTTTCTCTTCTATCTGTATTTTTTGAATTGGACCCCTGGTCCATCCGTACCTGGTTTCGGTACTCGGACAATTCCTCTATTTGCATATACTTTGCAGCCCGACTTCTCAACTCGTCTAGGTCAGCAGGTGATTTTTTGCAGATGCTGTTAACAAAAGGTCCTGACTTAAGGGCCGTTGTGAGGTGATGCATAGCCACTGCTGGTTCTAAGTTATGGATCGAAAGGCTCACTTTGCCAAAACGCTCCATGAATGCTCTAAGTGATTCTCTCTTTTCTTGTCGAATATTGACCAGCGCTAGGGAGGTTAAGGGATGAGGTTGGCTTGTGGCAAACTGCAAGCTGAACCGTCTTGTGAGAGTTGTAAAAGAGTCAATGGATAAAGGGGGGAGTCGGGTGAACCAGCCGAGGGCTGGTCCTCGAAGTGAGGTTGGAAAAATCCTACACCATAAAGAATCGTTCTCGGTGTACAAATCGACCTGGGTTGTGAAGACGTCCAAGTGTTCCGCAGGATCAGATGTACCATCATATTTTTCTATTGTTAAGTCTCTCCAGTTGTTGGGTAGCTTAGCCTCCAAGATGTGGTGAACGAATGGGCTCTGACTCATGAGATCGTCTCAGTCATTTTTGGCTTCCGATTGAAAAACCTGTTTTGATTTCTCCTGCAATGCCGAGGATTCCCCCTGATCCTGTACGATGCATGTAGTTTGGGAAGGGATGTGTGTTCTTATTTCTTCTCTCAAGTTAGCATTTTTTCTTCTTAGAGCCGAGAGCTCCAATGTATCCTTTTCTCTCTGTCTCTTCATCTCCGTCATTTTTGCTTTGAGTTGTCTTAGTACAGCTAAGAGGCTCTCATCAGTTCCTCCTTGCATCACAACTTCAGGTGTTGGTTCATCTGCTGTGACACCCTCCAGTTGTTGCCGAGAGGTTCCTCCCTGTTGAGCATGTCCTTCCTGCTGGCTTCTCATTAGTACCATGATTAATATGAAAAACGAGGCTAATCATGCCCCACGGTGGGCGCCAAAATGTTTTTGTTAGGAAAACACTAGTCTTCAAGTCTCTAATCTGTCGTGATGATGTCTCTTTGATTGTCACTGACGTAGGGAGGGTACCTGTAAAAAGCACTCCGATGCTGAAGTCAGGATTCGATTCTAAGCAATAAATGCTATTTAATAATAAAAATTCAACCTTTTACCTGTATTTCCTACCTTCCTTTATAGACATTATTATGGGCTAATGGACCTGCTGAGCCAGCCTTGATTTTGGCCCTTTTCTTAATGTAAATAATATTTTGATTATTATCCTTAATTGAGTTAATTATCTTTAAATCTTGACGAAATATTCGGCCAAACTGGATCGAGTAGGTACTCAATTTTCTTTTCCTACATATAAGACTGAGCATATCCCTATCCAGTACACATTATTTTGTGCCCCATTTTTCGGATTGAGCAAAGAAAGAATGTTATGGTACTTATCAACTTGTGTTCCGTGTCATGGTGATCTCTTTATTAGAGGTTGTCGTTACGAAAGTACGCTAAAAAAATTACTAATAACAATATCTCCTCGGGCAAAATCAATACAACAAAAACCACCTAGTCTCAAACAGTTGTTCACTTGTCTGTTGCAACAGCAAAACATGTATAGGAGCACACTTCAGGTTGGACAATGGACTCACCCAAGCCTTCTTCAAACCCATTACGAATTTACGAACACTGCCCCTCCCTCAGAGTGCCACAATAAGATCTCATACAAATCAAAATGGAGCAGTGGTTCTTCGACTTCAACAATCCAAAAGCCATCAACCCTATGGATCAAAATGCCAACTCCTAATCTTCTATCATCACACCGCTGAATACAAATATCTCCCTCTTTCCAAAGTTTGTCTCGCCATGACAAGCTCCCTACTTCACAAGGGTTCTTTGGCAATCATTAAAACTCTCACAAGCACTGTTAATCTGGATAGTTAATTTTTTTTTACACATATATCCCTACGGTGAAAATCTAATTGGGAACTTCAAACATGTTCCATGATAGATAAAACCAGTGATTTGATTTTGTTATATTGAGACTAATTGGTCTTTTGTGCAAATATAATTTTTGAATTTATATCCATTCTCTCACCTTTCCCCCATATTTAGGGCATAAATTGAGTTATAGTGATCTAATTGAGGCGATATTAGTCTCATTACAAAGATAAAAGAAAAATATACAAGTTTCATGATAAATAAAGAGCTAACTTTAGCCATTTTCTGGTGAGATGTTGAGCCATAATTCTTAGCCATGGTGCTATCTCCATCTTGATAGCATAACTAAAATGCAGCATTCTTGTCATTAATGGAATGGTAAGGAGGGGGGTGTTAAATTAAGTTGAAACGTGAAATTCGAAACAAAAGGCTAATGTAAAAGAACTGCGTTCAAATTTGAAAATAAGAGGTTCCAATTGTTTTTAGACAGCAGAAAGCAAAAATGGCTTTTGATTGGCATAGCTTGGACTGCTTGGTAAGTTGAAGTCTAATTCCTACTAACAAGTGAGTTAATATTACTTTGTTTGCTTTACCTTTTTACATTTTTGTTTCTTTAACTTCCCATTCACACACAAAAAATGTTTGATTCAGTCATTATTAATATATATAAATATAATGTATTAGTTTACCCTTACAAATATTAGTAGAAAGGATGTGAGTCGAAATAATTTTTTTATAACAAATTAATTAAAAAAAGTCCACTAATTACAAATTAGGTCAGATCAAACAATATTAGGTAATAATTTAGTAAAATATACTTTTAATAATAATAATTATTTTTTTTATCAATTTAACTATTGATTCTTACAATGTTGTTATGAAGATGATGTATATAAATAAGAAGGGATGAGTTTTAGCTACTTCATTTTCTTTCACTCCATTTTAAGTTTTCGAACCATATAAGTTATTTTTTAAAAATCTTTTATTCTCTTTTCTTTTATTTTGCTCTAACCAAACATATTATAAATATAATAAATATGATAAGTGATGCAACAAGAAAAAAATATAGAAACAAAGTACAAATAAACTTATAAATTGAGATGTGAAAAAAAATCAAAATTATAATATTAAAATTTACCTAAATTATTATCTGAAAATATTAAAATAACATGTAATTTTATATAAATAACATTATTTACATAATATATTTTCGTAATAATTTTTACACATTAATTTTTTTTTATCTTTCTCTAAAATATTTTACTCGAGTAATATGTTATTTTAGTCTCTCAAATATAAAATTATTAATTTAGTACTTTAAATTATGACAAAAAATACTGCATGAAATTATAAAAAGTTGATTATATTTAGTCCTTTAAAATAATAGGTACTTATCAATTTAGTTCCTAAAATTATAGATATAAATTTAATTTTTGAAATTATAGGAACCAATTTAATTCCTGAAATTATGAGAAATAAATTTTCTTAAAATTATATATAAAAAAATCTTTGCCTCTCTTGATAATCTCCCCAAATTTGTCTAACGTGTTAGATGTGATAGATTAAGTGTTAATATGATGCCTCGCTAACTTGAGGTTTTCTTTTTTACTTCAGGTTTATTCAAAGATTTATTTGCAAGTGAGAATATTTCTTTCTTACTCATTTGCTCCTTCACTATTTTTATATAATATTTAAGGTGAATTTGTAAATTTTTTTTAATGAGTTTTATGCTAAAATATTATGATTATCCATTGACAAGTTTTATGCCACAAAAATATCACATCAGTACTTAATCTGTCACATTAGATATCTGTGAAATGAATTTAAGAAAGATTAATTAATTAAAAAGACTAAAATATCTGATTTTACAAATTATATACATATTTTTTATAATTTTAGAGATAAAGTTGATGAGTATTTATAATTTGATAATCTTGGAGGGTATTTTTTGAATATAAGTTGAAGGACTAAATTACCAATTACCAAATACTTATAATATGAGGTATTATTTTGATTTTATTTAACACTAATAGAAGTTGCTGGAAAGATTTAGTGTATAAATGGAGAGGGAAGGAATAGGGAGAAGTTCGCGTGGCATCTGAATTGATTTACAGGGAGAGAATTAACGCGCGGCGGAGAAGAGTGAAGCGACAGCGAGTGAGGAAACGAGGATGTTCAAGAAGGCGGTGGAGGCTAAGTCTCATCAGAGGTTGTCTGGTGCGGACAGAAAGAAGCTGAAGCGAAGCATTAAAGACAAATTCCAAAGAGCTTCCGATTCCGACTTAGACGCTTTGCTTCCTCCCAAGGTTGGTTAGTTAATTATATAGGTGCTAGCTATTAGCTAAGTTGTTCATCCATCTTTATATCCATAATTATATCATACACGCACAATTAAGTATTGTTCTTATAAACAATTAAATTAAATTAAACAGGCAGAGATAACAGTGGCCAAGTTACAAAACCGAGTCCATGTATACGCTGTGGAGGGAGACTTTCCAATGTTTTTCGATATTGATGGCCGCGGCTCTGAAATCTTCCCAACAGGTGCTACCCTACCTTCATTTCTCTTTATTATTATTTGATTTGATCAGGCCATAATTAATGAATTATATGTATATGTGAATAAATTGTTATTATGAATTCCAAATGAATGAGGTTACTGAAAATGAATGAATCATTGGATGCATGCAGTTTTTGCACTGTGGAGGGTCCCTGAGCTACTGCCTGCTATGGTGCTGAAGGGAGGTGAGGTTTCTCGGTTTGTAATTGGAGGAGCAGACTTGATGTTCCCAGGGATTACTGTCCCTCCCGAAGGTCTCCCTTCCTTTGCAGCTGGGGAAACTTGGGCCGTTAAAGTACCCGGAAACCCCGCTCCCATTGCCGTTGGGAGTACCACAATGAGCAGCACCGAAGCATTGAAGGCTGGATTACGTGGAAAGGCCCTAAGAATAACTCATTACTATCGTGATTTGCTTTGGCAAGTCCATCTAGAGCTCGATCATCCCTTTCATTAGTTATAAACAGCTAATCGAATCTTTCATTATTCAATCTGCTTGCTTGGATTTGCAGGGAATCGGCTGAGGGCCGGTACGTGCCTAATGCAGGTTTTTTGGAAGATGCTGTGTTTGAGGATCCTTCACTATTGTTGCTGCCTTCTCGTGATTCTGATCTGACCGAGGTTGCTTGTCAGACATCAATTGATCAGCAGAACAACCCAAATAGTCTTGGAGCAGAGGAATCTATGGATGTAAATGAGTTACAACCTGACTCCACTCATGTGTTGACAGCACCAAATGATGATGAAAATGATGCTGCAACTGGAGCAACTGAAGGCATGGCTGATTTGAAGTTATCAGATAATTCTGCCTCTGCTAATGATTCTAATGACCAACATCCCCTATCAACTGCAGACATAGATTCCCTGTTAGATAAGTGCCTTCTACAAGCTTTGCATACAACAGTGAAGGACAAAGACCTTCCCATGCCTGGAAGCACTCTATGGTAGGATTCTCTTCTCTCTGGGCTCTTGCTTGACCAATTCAAACCATTTGAAACAGATTGGCCTAAAAAAATTTAGCACACCAGAAATTGCAGTTGACAATAAGGCATAGTTTAGAAAATTTAAAAGATAATTCACTAAGAATCTAGGTAATGAAAATGTGACTGCTATTGTGGAGTATGCTTCTAATTGGATGAGATCATGAGAACTTTGGTAGTGATTTTTCAAGCTGTCAATGTTTTTACTATGCAGGCATTTTTGATAAATTTGAAAATTTAGCTCTGACTATTAGTGCTAAAGAATTAAACATTGAATTTTGTTTGAAAAGATTTTAAATGTGAGTGCTGAAAGTGTTGCCACATGAAAGACAACTATTTCCTTTTAACATAATAACTGACGCTTTATTCAGGGAAGTTATGTCGTTTGAGGATTTAAATCAGGAAATAGTTGCTGCAGAATACATTCAGTGGTTACTCGTGTGCATAGCCGTATTGAGCAATTTTTTCTAGATTTAAATTCATTTTAGTTTGTATTGAACACACGCTGTTGGGTAGTGCTGAATTGATAAGTTAAGTTTGCCTCTAGTAATCTAATAAATGTTTGAATTTGGGTGTTGCAGGTCAAACCATGTCTTGCCATGTAGGCCTTCAGGAATTACTTTAGACATCAAGAAATCCTCCTACAAGAAGTTATCGAAGTGGTTACAAGCAAAATCCTCCGCTGGCTTGGTTTGTCATCTTTCTTGTTACTTGGATAAGTAGAATAGTAAATAGAAGCTTGTTGATATTGACAGGAAAGTTTTTAATTGTTATATGAATTATAAAATTAAAATTTAGAACATTCCATAGTATTTGAGTCTACCAAGGTCCGGATCCATGAGAGTATTAACTGGCTTTGCATCCTCCAAAATATACATTGTATATTTCCTCTGAGAAATAACAATGCTATGTTTGAATTGTGCCATCTTCATTCCCAAGAAATATTCGAGTCTACCAAGGTCCTTAATTTGGAAATGCTGCCAAGGATGTTGCTTCACTTATTTGTTTCCATGATGATCGCTGCCTATAATAACAATGTCATTGACTTGAACCAACATGAGATGGCCTACGTAGTTGGTAGAGACCATGTGAGTGAGTCACACTTGATTCCAATCATCTGTCCTGAACTCTGGTCTTGTAGAAAAACATAATCCTTAGTAAATGTAACAGTTAAATCAAAAGATTGGGGTGAAACAACTAATGAAAAGGAAATTGAAAAGAGATCCACAAACATAGAGGACATTGTCAAAAAAAAAAGAAAGAGGAAGGGCAAACAGTACCAATGTCTTTAGATTGGGTTGAGAACCATTAGCTATAGTTACAAAAGGTAAATATTCAGAAGTAGAAAGGGTAGAGAAAAAGGATTGATTACCAGCTATATGATTGGTGGCCCTTGAATCATTTACTCAAAGACCAAAAGAAGAGGAGTGAGAAATGTCAGCAAAGAAATTACTAATTGGTGCAACCGAAGCAGAGGAATTTGAAGCCTGACGGTCCTCATACCACCTTAGAAAATCATTGCAACTAGGAGGTGGTGCTTGTGGAGTAAGTGTTGGCAAGAGAGGATCAACTGAGATCTGTAAAGTATTTTGAACAATGTTGGCGGTGTGAGGAAGACGCCCATGTAGAGCATAGCACTTGTGAATGGTGTTCCCGATCTTATGACAGTGGTCACATTTAGGACAAGACCTTCCTGTTTTGCAATACTGAGCATGATCACCTCCTCGAGAGACCAAGGCAAATGAGTCAACAGGGGTAGGAATGACTACCTAAGAAGGTGTTTTAGCCAGGACATGAAGAAGAGTAGACCAAGCAGTGTCCATGGTGGGGACTGTGGTGGTACCCAAGATCTGATCTCAAATGTGAGAATAATCTTTAGGCAAACCATATAAGGTCAATAACATGAAAAATTGCTGGTACTACTCAATTTCTTTTGCAGGTGTATCAGCTGGGGGTAAGAGCTCATTGAAGTCATAGACAAGACTGGATATCTTTCCCAAATAATTATCTATAGAGTTATCAATCCTACAAGAACTAATAATAGTTATGAGATCATGGCAAACCTTAAAGAGATGTTGGGTATTATTGGTATACAGAAGTTTTGCTTTGCTTGAGTCCAAACAGCTTCACAAGTCTCATGAGTGCAGAAGACTGGCCTCAACATTGGATGAAGAGTGGATTTTATAATGCAACACAATTGAGCATCAATCTTTTTTCACTAAGGACATTTGTCCTCACTTATATCATCTGCCTTGTGGTAAGATGGGTATCATAATCCTGTAATACAAGCCAAAGACGAATGTTAGAGGCTCAAGAGGTATAATTCTTACCATCTAAGTGGTTAGAAGAGTGGGCAGTGACGTGGTTTGTGAAAACAGGGACCTCAACCTTTAGAGGATCAGAGGAAGCCATGGGTCAACAATAGGAATGAGAAACAGCAGTGAAGCAGTGCCAAACTGTAACAAATTGCATTGTACAAGGCCTGGAAGAAGCAACCAATTGCAGATTGAGGACAAGTGAGAGGAGATGAGCCTGGTTGCACCACTGGTGGCTGGAAAGAAGCGCTCACATGTTGCCATGCGTGGTGGAGGTCATGGCGGAGAGAGAGAACGCAAAAACAGAGTGTGTGTGTGAGCGCATGGGATGGTGGGAGCTTCATTTGACATGAAATTCTGGAGAATGGCCAACCTTGAAGAGGTGATTCTAATGCCTAGGTTAGTCGCTGGAAAAAGTTCAGTTTGACGGTGAACAATAGCAACGTTTACCACAACAGTGGCAGCATACACTGGAAAAAGGAAAAGGACTGAAAACTGAAATAATGAGCACAGTTTTCAGAAAAAATTGCACCGGATGGACAGTGGGTCTACTAGGTAGTCACAGATTAGGATTATATTTCATCAGACTCTTGATACTGTGTAGAAAAAGAAGAAAAACAAGAGACAGAGAGAATCCGTGTGTGTATGAGACTGTATTAATAATGATTAGGTAATAATTACAAAATATTTTGTTACATAATTACCACAATTAATACTATCTAAATAATAACTAAAATATTCTCAATTTATTTACAATTATTCTTAACAACACATTATAGTTATATGTCCATTTGGTGTAATACATTTTGAGCTAAATTTATGGACTTCAATTTTACTATATGTGCTCGTTTTGATCATTTCTCTTCTGCTTGTAAAGCTTTCTGCAATGAAGTTTCTGCACTGCTGTTCCTGGATTCTTTCCTCATGTAGATTCATTTTCTACAGATATCAGTGAAAGAAGATAAATACAAAAAAGAAGTCATGCTACTTTCAGTAAATCGAAACCATGCTGATTATTCATCCTTTAAGCCTGAAAAAAGGCCAGTGGAGAAAAGTGATCAGCCCAGTGTTCAGTCTGCCAATGAAATTCGTTCATCCAAAACTCTTGAAGTGGCTGAAATCTACAAACCGAGTGTACATGTCAATTCCATATTTTCATCTGTTGGAGCTGACACAGGGAAACTTTTTAGTGCTGCTGAAGCTTCTGATGTTGTCTTCAAGTACATTGAAAAAGAAAATCTTGTAAAACCAACAGATAAATCTATTGTGGTTCTTGATGCTATATTATGTGATGCACTGTTCAAGGGGGCTATTAAAAAAGGAATAACTTACCCTACAGAAATTCACAAGAAGGATTTGGCACCAACATTTGTGAACCGTATGCAACCTCACCATGTAGTGGCAAGAGGGAATGAAACAGTGGTTCGTAAAGGGGCACTTAAAACAATTCAGCTTGTCACAGAGCGTCGGCAAGGCAACAAGAAGGTAACCAAACTCTCTGGTATGGAAACCTTTCTTATAGATGCTGAAGCATTAGCATCAGAACTGCAGAAGAAGTTTGCTTGCAGTACCTCTGTTGCAGAACTACCAGGTATTTCTTGGTTGCATTAAACTTTTAAGTTTTATGTTGGTTTGTACTTTGTATACTCAAGAAATATTGGATCTTCGAGCAAACGAGCATCTTTATTCTTCTTAATGCCTTTTAGATGTTACTTTTCTTTTTTTAAATTCAATTTCTTTGTTTAAATTGAATCTCATATTATGGTGTCTGAATAATATAGATATGCATTTGTATAGAAATAATGATTTTGGTTTATCTCCCCTTAGTTGATCAATGCTGAAAGCTGAGATTGTAAAACTACATTTTTGTCTCAAAGGTGGAAACAAGAAAAGATATCAAATCTCTGTTGTTTAGTCCCCAGCTACTATGTTTATAGAAACTTATTAAATTTTGACCAATATGAAGAATATAATAGATTGGGGAATTATACTATTGTGAAGTGCATTATTCCTAAAACCTGGTGGTCTGATTCTGTAATCATTGAAGTAGGACTCTCTGTATATTTCTTTGCAATCCCAGGATGATATATCTATATATGTGATTAATATTATTGTATTGTATGAATTCCTGTAAAGAAAAAAAGTGACAAAGCTTCACGGGATTTATTTTCTGTTGCAAGCCCAAGTTGATAATTGTAGAACTATTGGAGAGGTGATAACTAGATAATTGTAGTTGCATAGTATTTGATTTCTTTGTACCAGTACTTAAAAAAAGAGAGTAAGGGGCTGTATGGGAAACTAAACTGATTTAATATGGCACTTTTCTGAAGCTTGTGCAGTAAGTGTGAGAGTGACTACTATGATCTCTGTTGAGTATATGGGGCAACTACACAGGCATTTTAATAAATATGTATTGATTTCCTTCTGAATGTGACAAACTAAAACCAGAGATTAGGGATGCATGCAGCATGCAGGTAAATGTTTTATGTTCTTCTGTTTACACATCTTTTGCATCCTTCTGTGTTAACATAACAAGATAGGGATGAGGTGAACTAACAGCACGTGTATAAATTTCCTTGTTTATTTCATCAAAATTTTCGTTTGAAATGGCTTGGGGATGATGGTCAGAGACTACAGCTTTCCAACATTCATGATTCTGATCTGTGAAGTTTGACTTTCTAGATACATCTAATAAAATGATATACATTTATTATATTGTCTATCTGAAATTCGAAGGTATTTGTTTGCAGGTAAGAAAGGGCATGAAGTTTTGGTTCAGGGAGGAGTTATTGATGACCTGGCTAGGCATTTGATAGAACAATATGGAGTTCCAAAGAGATATATTGAAGTTCTTGATAAAACCAAGAAATGAGCACATAAAGTGGCATTTTGTAACGCTACTTGGAGTGCTTTACTTAGATGTGTGGAGCTGTATGAATTTTTGTACTTCTCGCACACTTGGTATTATTGGGTTGAGGTGAATGTAGAAAGAGCACACTAAGAATAGAAATGAACGAATCACAAATGTTCTTTGCAATTCGAGGATTTGCCGTTTACAAGTTTATTGTGAAACTCTGAATGAGGGAGGCCGCCATTCAGATCAACAAACACTCACTTGAGGCAGTGTTACACACTTTTATTACTAGTCAGTATGTAATCTAAAGACAAACTTTTATTTTAGTTTTTTGAGATTGTAAGCGTTAACTATTTTATTTTTTGACTTAACAAAACTTTAGTTTTTTATTTTTGTAAAACATCATTCATTTTTTTTAATTAACTTTTTCACTGACATTAAGGATTAAAGCGAATGTTTTGTAAAATTAAAGGCTAAAAGTAAGTGTTTTTTAAGCTTAAGGATTCCAGTAATTAATGTTATTATTTCAGGAAGGAAAGTTGAAATATGTAATATTAAGTTTAAGTATTGTTTATTATGTTTTAAGTTTAATTATAATTTTGGTCTTTGTAGTTTGTTATTTGTTAAAGGTGTCTTAATTTTCAATTGTGATTTTAGATCCCACAATTTTTTAAATTTTTATTCAAATTTTAACAGAATAATGAACTGATTATTAATTATGTTTTAGTGTCCATGTCTGTTTTGCTATTAATTATACGAACATGTTTATGTGTCTATGACAAGGAAAATTTGAGGGGGATTTCTTGAGGAGACTGAGAATAATACAGAAAATTAGAGCATTTGATGCTGAAAATCAAATAACAAAATTATGTTTTCATACCGGTGGATATTATTAAAGGATACTATGATAAAATTTACATGACAAGTAAACGGATATAATTTTTTTTAAAGGAGACCAAAATTGCATAATTAGAAGTTAGGTATGGACTGGAATTGTGTAATGAGAAGTTAGGAGACCAAAATCAAATAAGTGACAAGTTAGGACGAACAAAATTATAATTAAGCCTATGTTTTGTTTATGCATTTTTTAAACCAATTAGTCAATCATTATTTATTTAACTTGTAGTTACTTATAGTTTTCTTTTGAATATCCATGACATATTTTTTAACATAATTGCCACAATTAAAATTTTACAATAAAGGCATATAATCGATAAAATGTGAATTGGAAAATTGAAAATTTATGTAATCTGAATAATGTATTCTATCGTTATTATCTTATTTTGCACATTTTAATCATTTGGTAATTGTAATAGCTGTTTTGTTGAAAGGAAAATCTTCTAGTGATGTCTATAACCACAGGGTAATGAGGTTATTGAATTTCAATGGGTGGTAAACATTGTAAATTTATGGAAATTGCTTTGTAGTCTGAAAATATGACACAAAATAGCATACGAATAGCAGGAACTATGATTTCCGTCTCATCCCATCTTCTTTTTTAATTTAATTTATTATTTCCATCCAATAGAATACTGACACGTTTCTTTGTACTCTTTTCGTACCATCTAGCAATGCTGTAACTTTATATATAACTATTTAACATTTTAAATTAAATGGATTATGTTTGTTATTAGGAACGAATCACGATTAAAGCTATTGCTTATTTTGGATTTTATTTTTTGAAACCTCGTTAAGAATTTGGAAAAAAAAAATCTCTGATCAAAATAAAAATATATACTCTAGTAATTGAAAAAAATGCGAGTTTAGAATTTTATTTGTTACAGTGAAAAAGAATTTTTCTTGTTATCATTTTTAACTTATGGCTAATTTTAAAATTATGTAAGCATATCTGGAAAAAAATAAAAATTAATAAAACGCGGAACAACAGAATGGAAAAAGGAAGGTCACGTAGGATAAATAGAAAGCCTTTCCCTCCAAAAATGCTTATATAAATGGTTTTCACTTTTCACTCGATCTTTGTTTCTCTGATCGTGGAGGAGATGGAGGAATACTTGGAGTACATGAAGACCCTGCGCTCTCAAATGAACGGTACCTGTGAATATTTATTTATTATTTATCCGATCTGAATATGGAAATAGGAATTTAATTCAGATTTGGAAGATCAAGCGGCAAAGATTTCGGTCGAAGAGGAAATGCAATTGACCAACATACGCACTTTGGAAAAAGACATTGGTTCAGGTCCTTTTCATGTCCTTTTATTCCATTTCTCTCTATCAACGTTATTTTATTTCCAAGTAAAATTGCTAAACTGTGTAGCAAAATCTGGAATAACGCAACTCAAGGAAGACACTGAAAAGATGAAAGGAGCAAAGGTTGAAATATGCTCAAAGATATTGGAAAAACAGAAAAGGATTGCCTCTTTGGAGTCTGATACATCCAAACTCACCCAGGTCAGTTCCTTCTCCCGCTTCATCATTCAATTGCTTCCATCTCAAATGTGAATGCCAGAACTGATTTTGGTAACTAAGCTACTTAGGAAACATGGATACGACACAGACATAGGGATACGACAAATTTAAAAAATTACAGAACATGACAGGGCTATGATATAATACATAAAATTAATAATAAAAAAAATATAGAAACACACATCTAAAGCAGACAAGACTTTTAATTTTAGCATTATTTTAGATATGGCAAGTCTATATGCGTATTGGTATAGAAAACTCAAATGTAGTAGTCAGAAATGTATACTTGCAAGGTTGCAACAATAAAATCAAATTTTAGATTAACATTTGTGCTTTCCGACTTAAGTCTAGAGTTAATACGGGGATGATGTGATGTGAAAAATTGATAAATTTATGTGGAGCTTTAGGATTGGTTATGAGGAATTCAGAGCTTATTTCTGGTGTTGTTCTTGACTCTCTACCAAACAGACTTTGGAGCTTATTCAGCATGAGAGAGTTGGGTTATCTGCCAAACTTTCAGAGAAGAGGTAACTGAAGATACTGAGGGAATGGTCTTATGCATTTGATGCATTTCCATCTAAATTGCTTTACCCTTTCAGAGCCTACTATAGCAAGGTTGCAGAGGACATGAGTGCCATATTACTGAAGCAACAGGTTCGCTTTTATTCTTCTTCTTTGTTATTGGTGCGTGACCTTTGGAGCGGCAGGCTCAATGCATGAACTAATATCCATGAACACTGGCAGCAAATGTTGACATCAAAGGGGTGATTATGTTTTGGGGATAATTCCATTTGCAATACATACATGTTCTGCATGTGGAACTATGGTTTCGTTGTTTGTGTGAGTCAACATTACACCACTGAACAAGAAGCCAATCAGCTAGTCTATAAATATTGGGTGTTGGGGGTTGTGGGGTGCTGAAAAGGGTTGAAACACTTGTTTATAAATACGTTGTAAACTTAAAACTCGTCTTAATACATTTGTAAGGAAAATACTGCGGGGGTATCTTAGGGTGTGAAATTTTAGTGCCACATGATATCTAATAATTATATGAATTGACTTTTATGTTAATATCTTGAAACTTTGACGATCAATTCAACAAATTATTGTCAAAAGTATGTTTGTATAAAAGAAATTTTATTAAGAGTTAATAACCATAATGTCATTTAATTATTTTGGAATTAAATTTTTCTTAAGTAAGAAATAATTTTCAGTAACTTTAATACATAATATTTTAATTATAGAAAATATTATATATTTAATAGTTAATATTTAATGATACATAATGTCCTTAAGTATATTCAAGATAATTTTTCTTCAGTAATGATTAAGCTTTGTCATGATATATAAGCCAATTTTTCTTGGGACCAGCTCTGCGTTTCATTCTTCTTCTGCCGGTTTGCTGCAAGTTGCAACTTTGTACTGAATAGAAATCTTTGGCAGGAATGGTTCAGTGCTAAGAAGATTAGCAGAGAGCTGAAAGAGCATGAGTTGGTATGCTTTTTTATCTAGAATATCCTTATATATCATAATTCCTATGGTTCCTCTGAAACTAGGAGTCCTTGGTATATATTTGAGCAAACTTCTTGAGCTCGCTTATTTCTTAGGAAATAATATTGTACGATAAATTATTGACCAAAAGGAAGAATATAGGAAAAGAACTCATCCTCCTATTTTCAGGTCTTATTTATTTAATTGTTAACTTTATGTGCTTTTCTGACTAGTCTCTGCTAGTCACTTTTATCTTGAATTTATGCAGGTCATGGAAAATCTTGCTGGGCGAAGAAGTAAAGCTGAAGGCACGGTTCTAAACTTTGTTTTGATGTTTTACAGAGTCTTATGCAAAATGACTTGTGATAAGTTATTTGAATATGCTCAGTACTTTCTTTGTTTTTAAATTTAGCTGTGTAGATGGAAGCAAAGGAATAGTTCTTCTTTACCCTGTTGGCAAAGCTTAAGAATCATATTTCAGGTTCAAAATGGTGTTTGTGTGTGAAATATGTTGCTAGAAAGGATGAATATTTAGTTTGGCTCCACTACTAACTTTCCATAACCATGCTTATCTCTCGTTCAACTAAAAAAGGAGCACTGTAAACCAATAAAGGATCTAGCCATATAAGTTCACCAAATAGAGCATAGTCTGATTAATAGAGTTAAAGAAGACCCAAGAAGATATTAGCAGAAGCCATTAAAATAAAACTTGCACTAAATTATTTCAGTAAAACTTTGGTTTTTGATAGAGCTCATTGATATCGATTGATCCATGTAGCCAATTACATCTAATGTGAGAGTCTTCTAGTTTTTGTTTTTATTACATTATATGACAATAAATTGCCGTGTCATTTACTATCATCATTCTTTTGACCTTTCAGTTATATAGATAATTGGGGTTGTGTGTGTAAGAAAAAATCTGTTGGATTGAACTGACAGGTCATTATAGAACAACATGCTGTGTTATATTCATGCCTCATGTAATGAGAAGGCAACCGAGAGTATAATTTTTAGGTCTCTAAATTGTAGGCCCTAAATGATATGACCAAGAGTGCTTTAAAAAACGGTTATGGCAGTGCCATGGCGGGTAACAGTGGCGTTTTCCAACCAAGACGCCACGACCATGGCGAAAAATGGCAGTTTTCAGTGGCGGCCGTGCTTTAAAAAACGGTTATGGCGGGTAACAGTGGAGTTTTCCAACCAAGACGCCACGACCATGGCGAAAAATGGCAGTTTTCAGTGGCAGCCGTACTTTAATAAACCGTTATGGCGGCGCCATGGTGGGTAAGGGTGGCGTTCTCCAACCAAGACGCCACGACCATGGCGAAAAATGGCAGTTTTAAGTGGCGGCCGTTAGGCGCCTGACGGTAACGGTGGTAACACCGACCATGGCGGAATGGCGTTTTTGAAAGGAAAAATTGAGTTGGGCCACGGACCCGACCCGGTCCAAAGAGAAAACCCGTGAGCCCAAACCCTAAATCACGTAATCACATATTTTCTTCGTCACTATTGTGTCGCTTTGGAGCAACGGTCGGCCACGTGATGCTTGCAGTGGTCAAGTGTTTCTTCAGTCACAGAGGTTAAGCCCTAATTGCAGACAGTGTCTTGATCTGGGTATGCACTTTTAAAGTGTAATGGAGAAAGGGAGCGAAAATCCGATCTTGCCCTTGTTGTAGTATCGTTTAGGGTTTTTTTAAGGGCAAAATGAACTTTTTTCCACTTAAAATTTTTTCCTTCCCTTCACTTGCCCTTCGTCTCCTTCACCATTTTTGCCAGAAGAGACATCCTTTCTGGCTGTTTTCCGACAACTGTGAGTGAAAGGCCTTATTTTTTGACATCCATTTTCCATTATACTCTGTCCCTCTTTTTTAGTTTTTTCCTTTTTTATTATATTTTTTTCAATTTTATTTTTCTCTCTCCCATTCTATTTTACTCCCCTGTTTTTTCCATTTTTTCTTATTATTTTATTATTTTATTCTATTTTCACTTTCAAGTTTTCTTTTCCATATTTATTTTTAATTCTCTACTTTTCTGTCATAAACTCCAGCCTTCTTTTCACTACTTTAGGACCATTTTATTCTTTTTTTCTCAAAACCTTCCTTCTTTTATATTAGTTAGTTTTCTAGTTTTTATATCCATGGCATCCTCCATAATTTTATGGCAGATTTTTTTGCTTTCCGCCATGATCCGCCGACAACATTGGTGCTTATTGGCCATCGGCCACAGGGTTGAACCCGATCCACGAACCCAACATGCACCCCTCACAACCCTATGTCCCCCTCTTAGAGAAGGTTTCCTCACGACTCTTTAAGATATTTGAAAACATGTCAAACCCAGGATTCAAACTCGTGCCGGCTCTGAGGCGCAACACTTTTAACATATAACACCCTGCATCAGACGCAGGTCCTTCCCTATTTAAGCCATTGGGCATTGGCCATCGGCTTGAACCTGGTTTACAAACCCAACATGCACCCCTCGCAATCCTATGGACATATCACTAAAGGATAGAAATTACACCTAGAATCTTTAACCTTGAGTGACAAAAGACACAATTAAAGACTAACATGATTGTAAATGCATACTTAGGAACCATTGATGTAGTTTCCATTATTCATGGTCTAATATGACCTGTGCTGTCTATCTTTCATGTACTAATTTTACTATTTATTCCTCTTTTAATTTCTCCTTTTTTATTTGCCACTTAGTGGGAATTAGTAATCGAGCAATAATGGCAATGCAATGCATGATAGTGGTCACTTCAGATATTGTACTCTTCTGACCATATATGCTAGAAATTTTGACATGCTTGTTGAAAGAGAAGCATAGGATGATGAAAACTGTGTTTCTCAGGTACACACTGAAAAGCTGAGTGTATATATATGGATTACATTTGATTATAATCTTATGGGCTAATTAATGACTAATTACTGTTTATAAAATAAACCTAGAAAGAATATAATAGTACTCGTTTCTTTCCAAGCTTTTAACTGAACTACGTTGAAGTTTTGTCATGTGAATTTAATAGCAATGAATGATCAATACATTTTTCATGTATTTTAAGATGCATTAGAGTTAAAACTGTCTGTTGCCTTACTGGACTGGTTCCGTAACATAAAGTGGCTTTGGTTTAATTTCTCAAATTGAGAATCAGTGGAATTTGGTACGGTAGTTTAAACTCAAACCTGCCCACGAATACCTATATTGTTAAACTGTAACCATTAGTAAAGACTGGGATACCTTGTGGTTTCTGTCAAGGCTAATGATAGAACACTGCAAGAATTTGGGATTAAACACACTAATTGAACAGATAATTACAGCAGCTGTCTCAGAGTATTAATAACTCCTACAGACAATAACTGTGTCCAAAGAACTTCCAAATACATACCTAAACTATATTTTCCTACAGTGCATATCATATATGAAAATTACATAGCTGCTCCTACAAAACCGAATATCTGTCTATGATACGACCGTACATACAATAACTGCTCCTAAAATTACAGAACTGAACCTAATAACTGTCTATCATCACACCACACCTAAAGTGGCAGCTCCTAAAATACATAACTGCTCCTACAGATCAGCCAACATGACAGTTAATATTACACTTATATTTAATAATACATGACTGCTCCTAACAGTAACTATTAATTCCTAATGGTAATTATCAATTCCCATCACACTAAATCGGAAGTCCATCTTTTTTCGCCTTTTAGGTATTGAACTTAGAGGTGTTTAATAAAAGCCATTTTTTAAAACTAAATTTGATATCCTAGCTTTCTTTTTATTATCTTAACTTGCAGGGAAGGCTGATGCTGATGGTAACCCTATCATGGATAACCTGGTAGATTACTTCTTTCATCATTGTAAACTACATGGAGTTGGAAGCTGGTAATTTATCTTCGGTTGACAGGGGGGTGATGTGAGGAAGAACTTAATCGCTGAATTGGATTCTGCTAAAGCAAGGCTTGATGAGATTCTTAATTTGAAAGCCAAGGTTCTTACGGAGAGCAACAAGGTCACTTATTTGCAACCTTTTTAAGTGGTGAAAGTATTAATTACTCCAGTTTGTGGTTGATTATATAGTTATTTTTGCTGTGTAATTTTTTTATAACATATGGCGAAACATTTCATTGATTCTGGAAACTAAAATATAGTGTTTTAAATTACACAAATCATTTCTATCTGATTTAAGTTCTCCTGGTCCCTCCTAATTTTTGAAAATATGTTTCTTCCAAAATAGCCTTCCTTCTATCTCTTTTCTTTTCCATTTTTGTTCTTCAGCTTTCAACCATATTTTCTATGATACGTGATGGAATATGTACCTGGCAGATCCTATTTACTGTGATCAAGGTTGAACCCTAGCATTTAAAAAAAAAAAAAAACAGAATATGTGAATCATCTAATTTTGGTCTGCTGAATTTTCGGAAAATTGGCTTTACTTATACAAATGGAATTGATGCAGACACATTTACCCTCATGCTCTTTAATTAAAATATTGAGGGTGACAAACAGTGCAAATTCTTCGATTGAGTCTTTCGTTTTCTCCAGCCTTACTCAAACTTAATTGGTGTTAATACTTTTAAAGGTTGGCAAAATATAATTCTTGAAAATTGCCAATTTTCAAGCTTTCACAAAGTTAATTAGATGCAAACATTTTTCCCTGATAAGTTTGTTAAAATGGTTGCTGATGGTTTTGAAAATCAATCTTTTGCAAACAGAGGGATGCAAAAAATGGCTCTGAAGCATAATAATGGGGTGGGAAGTTTTATTTGTAACTGTCGGCAAATGTGTGACTTTTTCAGCCTTATACAATGATTTTTTTCCAACCCCTTAATGCTTTTAAGAAAGTCAGAATGGGAATTTATTATTATATTGTGCTAATATGGTTATATTGTCTGTATAATTTCTTTGCTTCTTACTAACAGTCTTTTTCATCCTAGATAAAACTGGCTATTGAGGATGTGAAGTGCAGAGAAAATGAGTTTAAGGTTGGTTGTTATTCTGCAGGAATTATTGGGAAATGTGTGGTTATCATAATGTTCTTTTATTGTGATGATTGGGTGGAAGACATTTCCATATATAAGTTTGTTGCACCCTATTATTTTGATTTACATTAGATCTTTGATGGTTAGCTATTTTTTTTCCTCCTCTTATTGGGACGGGCATTAAATTTGTGGCTTTTAATCAATGATTTCTTATATTATCTTATTTAATTTTTTGTTCATAATGAGCGAGCTACGCTAGCCGGACCTAAAAGCTGCAGATATATCTGCTCTTGAAGAGGAATATAACGCCCTTCTGTCAGACAAAGCTGGAGAAACTGAATACTTGCAGTCTCTAGAGAAACAAGTAGAGAAACTCAAGGTAAAATAACTTTAATCCACTTGAAAATCTTACAAGGCACTGAAATAATTATCAATAAAAAAATAGCAGGTAATCAAATAGGAATAATCGAATGACAATATTCATTTAAAACTATCATTATTTTATATAAAATCAAACCTATGTTTTAATTTCCGTCAAAGTTTTTCCCTTCCATTTCTAGATATACCACTGATTTTACAGGAGATCCGTCATGTGGTAAAATGTTCTTGTGGAGAGGAATACACAGTTGCAGTGAATATGTAATATTTTAAGAGAACATGAAACTTCAGGAGGCTGAGAATTGAGTTGTTCATGTTGATCTTCGTCAGATAATGCTATGCATCAGTATGGAATTAAGTGGCACAAATTTGACTGAATGACTCCTTGACTTCTGATTGCATTTTCTATCCTGTATATAGATTAATATACGGTTTTTTTTATATGGAAAGAAGAAAAATGATCAAAATATGGTGTTTTGGGGAAGAATAATGAAAAAAATATAATTTTTTAAATATTGTCAGACTCTTCAATTATTTTTTTCAAAAAATTACCATGAACGATTTTGACTTTTTATTATTTTTTAATATTTTTTTAAAAATTGTCATTAATAAATTTAAATTCTTTATAATTTTTCGTGGTTGCATCTTTAAATTTTTGCATTTTTACTAAAATTTGTCAATGACAATTTTTGAATCTTAATTTTTTAAATTTTCTAAAAATATTATATTTTGATATATATATTATCTTTGAAATTTATATTTAAAATAATTAACCACGTTAATAAAATCTTATATATTTTACTTATTTTTTCTCTTATTTTTGTTACATGAGTGTTTGACTTTTTTGTAATTTAAAAATTAATTTAAAATTTAAAATTTAAAAACAAGAAATTTAAAGTTAAAGCTAAAGTTGTTTAATAGTTTTATATATTTTTAGTTTTAAAATTTATTTATAAATTAATTTATTAAGAAGTTCTAATGCATTTATTTGACTTTTCAAAAAGATTATTAAATGATTTATTTTTTTAATCTTAAAATTTTAAATAAAAGAAATATTCTAATGATTGTTTGGAAAGTGAAATTTTAAATCGAAAGAAGAGTAAGACAAATTCTTTATTTAATAAATATATTTAAAATTAATATTTTAAAAAATAAAAGATATAAATAGATATATTAACTATGCATTTATTATTATAAATAATATATAATGTTTTTAATTTAAAATAAAAAAATGTCATCTCTTCATTTTTTATCTTTTATTATTGCTCATACATTACACCAATAATTTGCTACATAATTTATATGTTTGAACAATTCTAGGCAACTTAGCTTTTGTACTCAATTACGAGATTGAGTTGATGATTATGTAAATGATTTCTTTTCAAAGCGCTACGCCTATGGGTGATTGCGGAGCAGTATAAAGTAAACTGCTTATAAATATTAAAATACTACATTAAAAAGGAATTTTTTTTTCTGATTTTGAGATATATCATAAAAAACACTTGTATTTTAATAAGAAATAAAAATAATGATATATTATTTTGATATTCAAATAATGGAACAAGTGAAAAATTAGCATGTATACCCAATCGAAAAACGTAAGTTACCAAACTGATGTGGTCAACACTGCCCAGCACAAGTATGGAAATATTCGCTGCATGAAAAACATTAATCTGTTCTGCCAGGGTGTGACCACTTATGAATCAATCAAACTAAGGGCATAGGCATTCACGAGCAATTCATTGGTATTGTACCAGTTGAGAGTTTGGACAGAGAGAGAATTTTGTTCACAAAAAAAAAAAAGATTTTTTATTACAAAAATAAATTACCCATAAGCATGCACTATAAGTTAAAGCAACCAGATTGCCCCCTCCCAAAAAACACGAGAAACAAATTGCGCACAAAGCTAACATCTGCTAGCAACTTTTACCACTTTTATGGTTACTTCAACCTTCAAAATGTTGAGAATCAATATTCAACCTGAGAAGGGTAAAAAGAAATTAATTCCACGCTAACTGCCTTTGAAATTACTAGAACAGTAGCTTAAGTAAAGAAGATACCCAATTGTTTCTTCATGCATAAGTGTCAAAGGAACATCTCTAACAATAGACATACCAAGGTTGAGTAATTAACACATTGCTACACGGTTACTGCTCATAGTGGGGAAAGAAGAGAAGGGTAAGGAATTGCTTAGTTTCAATAATCGTTCTCCATTTTTATTTTTCAATTTTACTATTAATTACAAAATTATCATTTTATTTTTATTTTATAGAGAACAAGAAAACAATTACTTGTCACTGGGAAGGTATTCACTAGAAAAGTAAGAGAAAAGTATGACTCAAAAATTAAATATGAGGTTTTCACTTCAAAATCGAGAGAAATAGAAAACATTTATTACCAAGCAGGAAAACAGCCAACATACAAAAAGGATCATAAACCGGATACACACATTAAACAGATAAGTTATCTTTTTTCTCTTGTTGATCCATGGTATCACAAAGAGCTATTCCTATGGTCTCTGGCAAACAGACCAATGTCAAACAAGAGGACATTATGACTACTCCAAATACTCCATAAGAGAAAATGTCATTTTTCCTCCCCGCAGATATAAAAAATGGGATGAATATGTTGCCAAATACAATTGCTTGCCTCACTAGTGAGGTTGTAGTGTTCCTCACACTAGTGGGAAAAAGCTCTATAATGTAGAGGAGAAACACATTATAAGCTGTGACAGCACTAAAAAATGCTACCAATGATAGCCCTACCTTAGCTGCTGGTAGGGCATTGCCTACCACAACACACATTATACAGCATATCCCACTTGCTATTGAGAATACAAGAATAGATGGCTTTCTTCTGTAGTTTTCCAAGAAGTAGGTGGCTACACAAGCGGGTATTTCCATCAGGGCATTGAACACAACAGCCAAGTAAATGTTGAATCCCAAGTTCCCCACCGCTAAAGGCATGCCAAAATACACCATTCCAACACCAAGACCAAGCACCATAATTGCCACCATTCTTTTAAGAGCCCAACTTCTCTCAAACAATTCTGCTATTGACGAGTATAATTGGAAAATTGAAGTCTTTTGTTTAGGAGGTACTTTTAGTAAGCTTGAAGTTAAAGTAGCACCATTTTCCACTGAAGAAACTCCTTTAAGCATTGCCATTGCTTCTTGCTCACGGCCTTGCATGATGAGCCACCTTGGAGACTCGGTAACAAAAAGATAAGCAATGACAGAGTAACAAATAGCAGGAATAGATGTCCAAACATAAAGATATTTCCATGAAGAATTTCTATTTAAATAAGCTATTCCCGGCAAGCACATGTACCCCAACGTGAAGCAAAAATATTCTACAATGCCCACCGTGAACCTCCACTCTGTGCTCACTTTCTCTGTCAGTAACACCAAAACACATGTTCCAATGGATGAACGCCAAAACCCAACTAGGAATTTCAAAGCCGAGTAGATCCAAACATTGGTGGATAAGACAATGATCACTGAAGTTATGGACATTGCTAAACAAGACAGAACGACCAAGTTCTTTCTTCCAAGAGAGGTATCAGCCAAGGTGGCTAAAAGAAAGGAACCAACAAGGCAACCAATGAAGAAAGAGGATTGGGGTAAACCTGTGATGAAGCTGCTGGCACATTGGAGGCCAAAATCAGATATCACTGTCTTCGAAGAGGGTCCATCCCAAGCCCAAGAAGATTTTGGGAGCTCACAGATATCAGAATCTGAGGTGCATATGGTGGGATCTGTGCAGTGCCATGTTGGGTATTCATCACTGTAGATGGCTATGAATGATTGCTGTGCATCGAAGTACATAGCAATCGACACAAGGATGCATTGCACCAACCCCGACCACCCAAAATTTCGCAAACCATTCTCTATGATTTCATCCGATGAAGGAATCAATTTTTCCTGCACATCAGAATTAGATTTTGTAAAAATTGGAACCGAATCTTCCATTTCAATTCTGTGTTATTTCTTCTGCTAATAGAGGTAGAAGTTATGAGCAAACAGTGCCGCTTCAGCTTTAAATAGGAAAATTTTAGATTTTATTTAGGATTCCATTCAATTCTAATCTTAACAAATTATATTATAAAAATGCAAAATGACAAGTGAAATGAATATGTTGTCATTGCCAAAAGGAAATTACAACATTATGATCTAGGAAGCGACTTGCCGTTTCTTCATACTTAGGATGTGTAGCGGGTTAGGCAAGACAAAGAGGGAAGCTTTTGAATAAAATTGAAGTTCAATCGAAACTCGCTACAGATTATTTGGCAATGAGGAAATCGCATTTCCCACAATAAGTAACATAGGAACGGACGCACATTAAAGTATGTACACAAGATTGAGACTACGTTATATGCATACCTCGTCAACCATGGAACGTGTGGAATCAAGCAACTCCTTAATCGCCGGCATCAATGGATCCAAAAGCAAATAGACGATCTGAGGAACCCACGTGTACAGGTTTGTCTCTTCTGATTGATTCAGTTCAGAAAGTGTTCACTGTTCACTCCTCTACAGCGTTTTGAAATGGTTTGACTCCTTGTCAGGATCGTACACGATTCAGAAAAGGCCACGCTGGTCCTAACGTTTTTCTGTGCATCTTTTAGTGGAGTGACATGATTGATTTCTGCGGCCTTAGGGCATTGCCATTGTTATTTAATTATTTATTGACCTTGCTTTAAGTTTGGTGGAAACCCAACACGATTTTAATGCTTTAGCGGTGGACTGCGTGAAAGTTCGTGCCCTCGTTTGCTCCTATCTTCATTGAGAACAGAGCTAGCACACTAAAACATAGGACCCGGATGGCCTGTGCAGTTCTGGCTGCAGTTTTGCATTCGTTTAAGAAATTTTAGTAAAAAATAATTTTGATTTAGTTAAAAAAATTAGTTAACTTAATTTTATTTAAGTTAAAAATATTTATTTAAGCAAATTTAATAAGAATGGTAAAAAAATTAAAAAAAGAAAAAATAAAGAAAGATAAGAGAAAGATCAGAAATAGAAGTAAAGGAAAAAAAAGAGAGTGAGAGAAAGTTAATAGGAAAAAAAAAGATTAGACAAGGAGAGTAAGGAAGAGGAATTAGTGAGTGTAAAAAGTAAGATAAAAGAGAAGAGTTAAATAAGAAGAGAGAGAAAAAGAGATTAGATTAAATTTTTGACTTAAGTAAAATTAATTTAAGTTAATTTTTTTAGTTTAAGTTAAAATTATTTTTTATTAAAATTTGTTTAAATGAATATATAATTACAGTCTATAATTTTTGTTAGAACTGTAATATTTTTTCATTTAATAAGAAATAATGATTGATGTGATATATATTTTTATTTTATTTATTTATTTTATATTGTTATTTGTTAAATATTTTATTCTTTTATTCATAAAATTTTTAATTTATTTTTTCTTATTTTTCTTTAACGTTTCTATGATAAAAAACTATAGCCGCCGCCATCTGTCACGTTGAGGCAAAGGAGATGTGCTTTGGTTCTGTTTGTAGGTTGATAGTTTCACCGTGTGAGGGGCCTTCTGGGATATCTTGTTTTGACTCTGGGGATTGTTCAGAACCTTAAATAAAAGGAGTTTTTTTTTTTTTTTTTAACTTTTGTTGAAAATAATAAAACTACAATTATTTTTAAACGAATAAAGCATACGGCATTTATCTATTTCATTGTTTGTGGGGTAATTAACGTATTTATTGAAACAGTATTTCTGGAACGGTAAGGCGCTGCTGGGCAATATCGATAATTACTTTTATTCACAAATTATTAAATAAAATGAACAGATAATTTTGTAACAGTTATTTTAATGTTCAACGGCATATGATAAATTGGCTACACCCTGTTTTGATCTTTGAGAGAGTCAATGTCTAGCATTTAGTCCCTAACATACTAAAAATGTCATGCCTCTAAATTCTATATATTCTGACACTTCAGTCTTTAGATTCAATTTGGTAATATATATTTTTAATTTTTTTATCAGATATTTTTCTGTCAAGATATATATTTATTGAACAAACGCTAAATAAATAAATTTTGTAAAAACATGATAAAGTACAAAAATTTTTAAACTAAAAAGATAGAAAAATAATAATGAAAAAATTTACAAGTTTCATGTTGAAATTATTTCAGTTAGGGACGTATATTTTTTGGATTCTTCAGTTGTAGATGTCTTCATTAACAGTTTCTACTACACGTTCAAAAGATGTCTCCATCTAATTCAATAATTCTTAGATGAATGTTCTTCAATAATTTTACAAAATTCCTTTTACAGTTTTTTCTTCCTTTAATATATGCTTCTTCTATATCTTTGTCAGTTTTATTTGACTTTTAATTCAATTTTTAATTTAGGCTAAAAGATAACCTTAAAAGATTATGTTGAAATACATAACAGAAAGGATTTTAAAAACAGTAACCATAGTGTATGCAATCTTTTGTTTTATTTATTTCGTGCAACCATTTGAGGTAACGAGAATTCGATAATACTTTTTATGTTTGGTAATTTTTCTTTTTCAATATTATTAAAAACCCAATTGATGACCCGTTTACAAATATAATCTTTTAAAAAATTACAATAAGTGAAATCAAATACACACAATTTGATTTAATATTTTCTACTCGACGCAAAAACAAAATATACATAACTATACGCGCTCTAGTCCAAGGTCATAAAAAACTATGGATCTGTATTCCCTCCGTTGTCATAGAAATTGAATATTCGGCTCTATTTTTGTTTAAGAGAACCTTAGGAAAAATAAAAATAAAAATTAGGCAAAGCAAATTTTGCATAATTATCCCTAACGAATACACCTCTTCTTCAACTGCGCCCCCATAAACTCCTCCATGGCCATTCAAATGGTGTTATTGTAGGTGGCTGTTGCAGAACAACTACTCCAGCTACTATTAGAGGGATATACAGGACACTCTCCAACAATCAATCTGCCATTCTTGCCACCAAGAGTCGCCTTGACATCTAAGAAGAGGCCAATGAGCAGTTGATCAATCTAATTTATATGTAAGAACGTTGGCAGCTGCACTGGGTCATTTTGCTACTTTGGGCTGAGATGGGACAATGATATGATTTGACCACTTGGTGAAGATGTTCATATGCATTTCGTCAATGCTGCATTGGAACATACTTTTCCCTTGGAGTTGGAACTTGAAAATCGCATCAATGATCGGGGGAAAGGTGCGCATTTTCTTTCCTTCTTTATTTTAGTCTAAGACAAGGCCAATAATTGACATATGGAAACCGTTTGGGGTTGTTAGGTTGGTGAATTATAAGATGTACCATGCTGGAGAGAAGTTGGAGAAGAAACGTATTCGCTAAGATAATTATGTAAAATTAGTTTAAGTAAATTTTATATTATTTTTTTATTGTTTTCTTTAAGTTCACTTTAATAAATCTAAATTTGCTTAAGAAAAATAGAACCACCACAACGGGAGAGGACTCAAATTCTAAAACTTAACTTTTCATACATATTTAAGTATAATGCATTAATTTAATTTTAAATGCTCTACTAGTAAGATCAAATAATATCAACTGAAAAATGCCTTGGATTTGATTTTTATTTTAATGTGAACTTGTTCCTCTAATTTCGTATCTTCTTAAAAAGTAACTTTAAACTTTTTATTTTTCTACAATTAACCACGCATTTTGATATCGTTACTTCATCACCTTTTTGGAAGATGTTTCCATTTGTTCATGACTCGAGGGAATAGCCTATTTTGCAAGTATGAACTCTGTAGAAAAATATGGCCTTTTTCCCTATAATCTTTAGCATATATATTTTTTAAATACATAGAATTGAACTTTATGATCTATCAGGCTCTTCAAGTCTTCATAATTCAATGCAAACGCAATTTTGGCGAGTAACCTCTAGCAAATTGGCCGGCATCATTGTCGAAGTTATTTACACCAGATTTACATCTAACTGCAGATTATGAGCATGTAAGAGGACTTCTTTTCAAATTACAAAAGGCCTAGTTTAGCCTAAATGACCATTAGTTAGCGCATGATAAAGAAATTTGAAGTTATGCTGCCGCCTTGATAGGACCATAACCAGAAAAATGAAAAAGAACTAATTTATTTACACAGTTGTTTACAACCTCGCTGCCTTCATTATAGCATTAGTTTTGAAATTACAACTGCATACAGCCGACTGCACAGAAGCAGTTGGGTCTCACTCTGATTATTGAGTTCCAAGAGAAGACAACCGCATGCTACTTCACAAGCCTACAAACAACATCAGATGTTGGAAACAAGATATAGAATGAGAACGAAACCTGAAAGAACTTCCATTTCACTATGTATAGCAGATATCCTTAGTAGATAAGATCATCCTGAACAACAGTAACAACTATGAAGAATAGAAAAATGATGCAGAATCACCAAAGTGGAATGGAAAATGCAGGTATTACGATGTTCCGATCAGCTACCAATAATCATGTCAGTATCACATTTTTAATAGCGAAGGGGCAGTGCTCTGGAGTGATTATTATTATTTAATTAGAAAGCTTAAAGACATTCTCACAGAGCAGTTGTTTACCGAAACAATGGGTTACATCAAAACTTATAGTTGTCTACTAAAACCTATCTCAGCCAATAGAAATTAGGTTCTACCTGTTTTCCAAAGAATAAAACTAGAAATTACCTGGTTAATTAATTTGTGTAATAACACCCAAAAAAACATTGGGGTTATCGCCAATATTGAGCCCAACGATGGATGGTCTCAACCATCTGAGGGAATAATGCACTCACACTCTCATTGATAAGATCCTGGAAGAAATGTATACTGGCTTCATCATCCAAGTCCAACCGAAACTTTTCCTGAAGCTGTATAGCCACAAAGTTCTTGGTGTAAGAAAAAATGAACAATTTTGACTTATTTATTGAAGCACAAGGGAGCTCACCTTAAGAATCCCCTTTTCAGGATCAGAAGCTATGTCAGGAATATTGGAACCCGCCATTAAATAAAATAGATTTAAAATTAGGTTACTTGATTTCCGAAGAATATTGTATGCTTCACAACAATAGGACTTGAACCTTGTATAATATTGGCTGCACGGGGAGACAAAGAGATCAATCATTATATCACAATTTAAGGCACAAATCACACAACCATCATGTCAAATCTGAAGTGAATCATCCATTGGGAATTTTACCTTTCAGCTCCACCCATAGCCTCAACCATTTCCTTGCAAAGTTTCATTGGTGGTGGAAATGGCTTAGGATCTCGTCCAAGAATAAAACCAAAGTCAACATGGAAAAGACGTCCATCATCTCTAAGGAGGAGATTGTCTAAGTGTCTGTCAAAATAAAAATAAAAACTCACTTCAAGCAGGGAGAAAATAAAGATTCGTTGAACAATGTAATTTTCTATTTCACAAACTACAGAGAATCAGAGTTTTCTTCACCAAAAAATGGGGAAACAATTCTAGGACATTATGTGAGTTATACGCAGTATAAATTCAAGAATTCAAGATAGTTAAGATACACACATGGCAGTAACTCTTCATAACTAAACAATAAGATTAACTTATTGTTTAGAAAGTGGTTGAAAGCCAAGCCTAGTTCATTTATTTTAACCTCGATTCCCTTTCTAGCCTTCATGTAACATGACGCCTATACCCATCTACAACTATGATCTTTTGCTTAAATACTTAAATGTTTCTTATCAATTAAGAAATTTTATTGCCAAGAGAAAGAGAATACATAAAAACAAGATCATCTTCAAAAGCTGAAAAACAACAAAACAGTGAAAAAAGTAAATCAGTACATTATAATAAATAAATCTCCCTAGTATAAATCTTGATTTAAAAGAATGCAGAAGATAACTGAGCAGACAGTCAAAAAGCCATGAAGACAACCCTATCGAGAGCAAGGGCAAAAGACACAGACCATTTTAAAGATGTTAAAATCATAGAACCAAAATATGCAGATAATTTTATAATAACACATCTAAGTTCTAACCTTTTCAAATCCTGATTGAACAAATTTCTTATCGACTAATAGCACACAAGACATGATCAATTTCAACACCTAAAGGAACAACTATCCTTGGTCCATACCTACTCAATGTCTCAACCCTAGCAATAGATTCCTCCTATGTATTGGGGGTGGGTGACATCGTGTAGGTGATCTTAGCAACACATCACAAGAACAAAATTAGAAGTATTGATACAAAATAATACCACAACTAGTGTAGATAAAGAATAAATGTAATGAATGAAATCAACAATCACCTGTCTCCAATACCAAGTATATATGTGATAACAGAGTAGCCAGCACAGCTTTTTATAAACGTTTCAAGGCAGGTGGCTGTAATTCCAAAAGGTCCATGATCATCAGAATGAAACTTTTGCAAATAGCTTACAATGCTACGGTGCTCTGATAGAATCTAGACATGAAAAGATTATATATTAGTTGAGCAATTGCAAGATTGCGTGTCCTACAATCAACATGGTTATTCATTAATGTAAAATCAGGGTTTAATAGCTCGGGGAAGGGGAAGCAACGGATACAACTAATATAATCAATTTCAACACTCAATATTATAAAAAACAAACTGCATAAAGCAATTAGTAATTATTTACCTGACAGCCATTTGAATTCCTACTCTAAATGTGAATAATTTTGTCACAACCTATCTGAAGAAATAAAATATAATCTTTCACAAAAATATTAGCAACTAAATATATAAACTTTCTAGGAAAAAAGTGTTTCAACACAGCTACAACATTCCAAATATTTTTAGTATGTTCTACTATGTTACAATGATTAAATATTTTGATTCATTTTCAACTCTTTTTACTGATAATATCAAAATATTCACAATGTGTAAGCAGATATGAAAGTACAGACAAAACAAGATTCATAAAACCTAGGCCTAAGCATCAGCTTAACAAGCCGTTGTTAGTTAACAATGGTAAATATGATATAATTATATATATAAAACATTCACACTTAATAGATCAGAATTAACTCTTACTCCACATCAATGTAGATGAAACCAGCAGTCACGAAAAGAAGTGACTACATGCTAATATACAAGAAACAGCTTTAAAAAATCATATGGCACCATACCTGCGCCAATGAACGGGATGGAATAAATTCCAACATTCCTTCATCTTGTCCAGTTGCTAGCACCTTGTATGGTGTTAGGTGCAGATCAAGATTTTCTAACTTGAGCAATCGATCCATTAGTGATACCATTTGAACAACCTACAGAAAACCAAAATTTATGTAATCCATCCCCCCAAATGCTTGAGATGGAGTTTGTGTGTGTGTGTGAACATGTGGGCAGGCACGTGTTTTTTGGTGTATCAATTCACACATGTACTCAGGTATTCATTTGCATGCATAACAGGGATACAGAGGAAGGTTTAAGAGGAATACCAACTGATCTTGCCGAATATCATCACCCTTTTTAAATATGATTTTACACGTTCCACCATTTGCTGTTCTAAAAGTTAGGCGCAAAGGATGCAATGCACTTTTAAATATGGATGACTCCGAGGGTACAATCCCAGTAATGAGAACACCTGGTGCCAGAGGTGATCGTATTGGCTACAAGTGAAACAAGCAACAATAAACATACAGTTGAGGAATTTGTTAAGAATGCATTAGATATAATTATTGGAAATAAAATAAATTGAAGAAATAAATAGTTTCTTCATGATGCATAATTAATTAAAGTAAAAAGGTAAACAAAAAGATGAAAACAATAGATAACTACACAGCTAAATGTTAAACTGATACCTCATCAAAATAGGTAAGCTCACTTAGAAGACCAGAAAGGAGTTGCCTAAGCTTTTCAATCTTCTTCTGTGTATTACCACGAACGTTCCTTACATCTCTGGTGATTGAACACAACTGAGCAGTCAACTCTGTCTGGCGTACCAAACTCTGCCACTGTTTAAACCCATCTTCCTCTCCATTCACACCAGCTGCCATCTGAGACAAGGGCATAGTTGTCAAGTTCCAAAATGAATCATTCCAACTAGCATGTTCATCGCCTTTAATTTTTTTTAATGAAGATTAATATGTTGCAAGACTAGTGTTAATTAGATTCCTTTATCAAATATTTGTTGCATGATGTAAAACCAAAATCTTTTAAGTCACAAATGAAACCAAAGTGTCATTACAGCCAAGTTACACACCCAATTTTTCTGAATCAAGAACAAATTTATTATGTCATCTACTAAATATAGGTCTGGTAATTGTCTTCAAGGTTTATATTACGGAAATTAAATTAATGAAGAAATCCACTTATTCACATAGAAACACAAATCACAAATGGTGAAATATGAAAAGATTTTCTAATGTAGTAGTACAAATGAAGTAGAGAAATGGATTAGTTATTAGGCCAAACATGCAACAATAAAGAAATATACAATATCCTGACAAACAATATTTTTCAAATGTAGATAATAGGCAAAATTATATGCTAATAAGTATCAGTACAAAAGTAAAAAGAAGCAAATACTCAGATATTAAGAAATTTGAGTTCAAACCTTCATCATATTCTCCTCCAGAATCTCGTAAGTGCAGTAAAATCGTTTGGCATATGTAGGATCATAAAGTTCAACAGCCACATACCAGCGAAGAAAGCTTGCCAATTCAATATTGCGTAATGCTGTTAAAATTTAGGTTTCTTTAAGGAAAGAGCCAAATATAACCAGAAACAACACCTGAAATAGCTCTCAAACTCTCATGCACATACCACGCTGGACAAGGAAATGAGAAAGGCAAGATTTGTCAGAACGCTCAAATCGAAGAGCCTGAACCAATTGAAGTAAGTAACACTGAAGCTCTTCATCATCAGCTCTTTCAAGAACACTAACCGCATAAGCACGGACCTGAAATGAAGCAGCTACGTAAGCATCATATAGTTCTCTAAAGGTGCATAAATTTATCCTATTGAATAAAAAGACAGAATTTTCAATATTAAGTCATTCATCTATACCAACAGTAAGGTGGGTGTGCAATGGCATTTAGCCCCTACCATTGCTGTTAGATATAGCATTATGTTACAAGGGAGTTACAGAATCTGAGATACAGATGAGATTAGACTGATCTCATGTTCATTAGTTTGTTCCTAGTTGAACTTAGTTCTGTTTGCTTGGAGAGATGTTATTCTCTCCCTAGTCTGTATTCCTTTTTCAAGATATTACATAGGAAACTAGAAATAAACTTACTAATATGTCCTTTGATAGTTAAGTGATTAGTGTGCTGAGGACGTTATGTACATGATTAATCTGCACAGAATTCTATGGTACTATATTGTACTGCAGACCTAATTAATATATATGCAAAGACCTACACCCACATTGGGTACAATTTCCCCAAATAGCATTCTACAAAATTACCTCTTCACTTTCAAACACAGGAGACAACAGTTCCAGTGCATCACAAACGTCAATCATTTCCCACTTGCCCATCAATTCTATTGCTTGTTTTGCTTCCTGAGATGCAATCAGGATTAGAGAATATCAGATTTTCTTTTTTTCTAGGAATAAAAATTTTAAAAAAATAAAAACAAAATAAATAGAGATAACAAGATGATAAATCATGAATAAAAAAGATAAGTTTTTCCCCGATCCCACTAATGGGATTTAGCTAAATAGATCAAATGACACTGTTGTGTTATACCAAAACAAATTTCAAAAAGGTCATTTAGATTTAAACAATGGTTTCTTAGAGTCATGCTTGATGTATTGTATTACACCTAATGTTAAATAACTAGCGTTGAATTACATGTTCAGTGAAGTGAAACAAAAAAATAAATAAAAAAAACTAGTTTATGTATTTGAATAGAGACAATGGCATGTCAAACCCCCACAGTCTACCAGACAATGTCCAAAACTCATTTTTGTAAGCTAATGGACACATTTAGCCTAACCCTATATATACATTTGAAGAAGTAAATAGAGTTGACAAGGGAAAAAGTTGGAAGAACATAAAACTGAATGGAATATTGTTGGATGCACATTAATGATTGATAGGTGATAAGTCTATATTTTGATATGTTTTAATAGCCTATGTATTTTTGTGTGACTATTATTTTAATTAAATTTTATACTAATTTATATATTAATTGTGCAGTTTAGTATAAGAAGACCACAATTGGGTTTTAAGTGCATTTTGGGACCAAATTAATTGAAAAATAAACCTTTGCAGCAGCAAACATGCTCAAACCCTATCAGTAAGCACAAAGATGCTTCGATACACAAGCATGGCCATGCATGACCATGCTCAACTGCGAGAAACCCAACTATAAAAGGTTTTCAAACCCTATTAATGAGACCCCAGAAGCAGCAATTTGAGCAGACTTTTACACATTCTGTTTTTGATCTTGTTTCCATTTCAATCCTTCCATGTCTTTACACATCTCTTATACATCCTCAATCTTAATATTGGTCAATTGCTAACGACTATTGGAGTTTCGAGAGCGCATCAGATTAAGACCTCTCCTCATCTTTTTTCTATTAGAGACTCCTCTAATTTGCATTCATTTTTTAATTACTATAGATTGGTTTATTATTATTTTCATTTTCTTTTATATTATGTTTAGCTAAATCCATAGTTAGGGTTATAGTTAATTCTTTACGAGATTTTTATAATTTATGATAATTTTGTATTTCCGTTATTGATTAGTGTTATCCTATTGCGCTATATTTTTATGTTAGAATAGACAATTCTTGAATATACCATAATTAATCATATTGTAGGCGATCATATCACATATAATTAATGGATCTATGAGGTAAACGAGACAAAGTATTAGATAGGCCTAACTTAGTTCTTCTCTTTCAATCATTATTAAATTAACAACTCATAAGCTCTTTTATGTTTTTTCTTTCTTTTATCTTACATGATCATTTTGAGTGATAGTTTAGAGAAAAGACTGTTAATATTGCATGATCATTAAGTGTTAATAGATTTAATATGAGTGATTGAAAACTAAAATTAGAATTAATCTTAAAAAAAACATAAAGTATAAAAATAAAACCATATGCCTTAAGTTCTTCTCGATTAGTTTATTATTAGAGGCTACGCTATTTTAATTTCTTATTAATTAATTTTATATTCAAATCCTTGTTATATTTAATTTCACATCCTTTAAGTTCAAACAATAAATTTTGAAATCTTTGTAGGACAATATTTCGACAACTTATTTTAGAATTTTTTTATTATTTTTCGACGGATATACTTGCTCACGAATAATGAGTGGACTCATAAGAGGAAGATAACAATATCAAACTTGTTGGTAAATAATCCTAAAGGAACACTTTTTTTTTATAAAATGTTTAAAATGCTTGATGATGTTAAAGAGATTGGTGCAAAAAATATAGTTCAAATTGTGACTGATAATGCAGCAAATTACGAAGTTATGGGAGTGATGTTGATGTGAAAAAAGAAACACTTGTATTGGATTCCTTGTGTGGTACATTGCATTGATTTGATGTTGAAAGACTTTTAAAAAATACTCATTCATGAAGAGAAAATTGCAAAAGGCAAAAAAATTACAACCTAAATTTTTTCATCAAAGAGGGGTCTTATTTTTTATTGCAACATTTTACCAAAGACAAAGATTTGGTGAGGCCAGGAATTATTCATTTTGCCACATCTTATTAAATTAGTGGATATTTTGTAATCTATGTTGTATAATGAATCTTGATAATAAATTCAATTTATTTCCTTCTTCGCTATTTGCTCTTTATCAATTATGTACCTATATAGAATATCATAGATGAATGATGGAACAAACAGCTCCATAGGCCTTTGCATTTTGGAGACTATTTTCTTAACCCTAAGATGCACTTTAGTCCTAAATTTAAAGCCGATTTTGAAGTTAAGCATGAATTATATGATTGTTTGACAAGATGATGCCTAATGAAGATGAACAATGTAAAATTGGTTATCAACTTGATTCATTTAGAAAGTAAGCTGATAATTTTGGTAATCACTTGGCTAGAACATTGATAGGAATTGAATGAATTATTGAAATAATAGAGCTACTCAGGAATTAACCCTGTACATTCATACAAAATAGATAGGTAATAATAGAAAAAGGATCTACGAATAATGAGATAAGCCTTTTCCCTATGGCAGCAGCCACTCCCAAATAACCTCCCAGATGTTTCCTGCCCTCTCCCCCTCTCCATCCTTCATCTTATTCCTCTTCTCAGCTGATTCTTGCATCTTCCTTGCCATTCCATTGATGCCACGTATTCAGTTTGTTAGAATCCTTCATAACGGCCTCCTTGCTCACATTTCCCATTTTACCCTTATGCTTATCACTCCTTCTATGGTATGTCTTTAATGGGGATCCAATTCTCTTAAACCCAACAAACACTATTGACATGCATTTGCCAACTGATTGGTGGGTGTCTCATAGAAATGAACATCTTGAGCTTCAAAGATTTGTTATTCAGATACTAAGCTTGACATGTAGTTTCTCAGAGTGTTAATGTAATTTGAGTACCTTTGAGATGGTAAGTAAAAATATTTTTCTAATATTATGTACTATCCAACTATTTTAATATTTTTTTATCTTAAATTATAATTTAATATATTATTATTTGTTTAAGCGCATACTAAAAGAAGAAACTGTTTCAAGCAAAATACAATGAATGAGGTTGTATTTGTTATGGCAAATTCACAATTGGCCAAAACGAGAACAACTTGAAGAGGGAAGGATCTTGACATATACGTAGATAATATTCCAACTAACAATGAGTGGAAAGTAAAAAATAATGATGGAAGAAATTATGAAGATTTGGGCCTAAAAGACAATTTGGAGGATGAGGCCATTCAGGACAATGTTGATGCTCTAAATGAAGATGAGGACTTGGATTTAGACCAAAGTTTAAATCAAGATGTTGGTGATGGTCCTAATATTAATATGGACAATTTAGATGGTGAAGGAGAGATGATGGACCAAATGAAGATGAAATTTATTATGATATTTTTTATTATCAAAATATTTTAGATATTATAAAATAGATATCTAAAGTTTGAAAGTTGTACTTTTAAAGTATTTTGTATTTGGTTTGAATTATGTTTAAGTTTCTTTAATGTCTTTGTTTTCTTCCTATTTATATTATTTTACATGCATACATACAATTTTGTAAGATCTTATAACTCGTGTTACAATTCTACAAGTTACAATCTTTGACTCCCTCTACGATTCTATGTAGAATTTTGATTTTGACTACCATGTGCACTATGACTTCCAATTCATTAAACAAAATTCATCCAATACACAATTGAATTTACAAAACTACAGAATTTTCAATTTTTTCCCCTAGTGATGAATTGATGCAGGATGGAGAAGGCTACAATTTCAGAGTTTGGTAAATTGTAATCAATAGACCTCATCATACTTAAGTACCATTCCAATAACATAATCCAAAACCACATATCATAATATATATTACTAATTTCCAAGATAATAATAGGCTAACCTGAACATCACTCCATTCAACACAACGCAAGAATTTTGTAAGAGCCCTCTTTTCAGACATCAAAGAGAAGCGAAATTTCCACAAGAGCTGCCTCTCATCTCCACTCAAAGTTCTTGTTGGTGGATATTTTAGAATTCTCTGAATGGACCTTGAAATAAAGGACCAAATAAAATAGTCAAACAGTCATCTGTGTAAAAAAGGATTAAGTAAAATACTACAAAGGGTGTAAATAAAATGTTCACAACAGAGCCAAAGAGAAAATCAACTAAGAAAAAAGTGGGTTGTGTCAGTTGAGCTCTACAATACAAGTTATATTTGATAAAACATTTCCAGTTTTTGCAATCAAATTTGACTAGCATTTTTGACAATTTATCAAAATTTTCATTTATCCCACAATATAGGGTCTAAATTTCTTCGAAAGTACTGACCATGAGGTCCTCAAAGAAGATACTTTATTCAATTATTTTGCATTAATAGATTATCCTTGGCAAATGCAAAATTCTTGAGATAAGTTAGACCATATTTTACTTAAGTTATAATGTTAAGAATTTTTTAAAAAAAATCCTAGTTAAATCTGAAATCATTAAGTTTAGAGAGTTTAGCCACCTGGCATAAGAACATGGTAATCTAAATCGACAATAACATTGTTAGACAACAGAATTTGGCATGTGTACATGTATTTTGGAAGTTTCACATCATGTCTGATATTAGTATGTTTCTCTTAAATATCCACTCTTAAGAGGTGAAAATGAAACTTCATTAACATGTTAGTTGTGTTTGCTTCTCAGTTGATGATATATGTCACCAAACAAATTAACCATTTCAAGTACTGAAGAGTTAAATTATAACATTAATCTGATCATAGATATAACAGGGAAGTCATATTTGGACTCAAAAGTTTAAGCTTACTTTCTTTCATTTGAGCTAGGCTTCAGATCTCGGTCTATGACACCACGAGTCAAACTCCTGGCCAGCTTTAACTGTTTGTGCTCAGAAGGATTTATCTTTCCGACTTCTGGGTCCCATACAATAACAATGTCATTTGTTGAAGCCATAGGGGATGGCAGCAAAAAATTTGCACCCGATTCCTACATTTTCTAACAAATAAGAGTCAATTTACATGTAAAATTCATATCTGCATTTATTATATTATTAAAGAAAAAAGAACAACTTCTTCAGGGGTTGCTTGGTTAACTGGTAATTTCACACCAGTATGCAAGGTAGCATACCTCAATAATTTAGATGGTCTATGTATCGAATGCGAACATTATTAGAAACCCAATACATTCTGGGGATCCCATGTACATCTGAATTTAATTTAAAATGCTAAATTAAAGGTGGAGATCTTGAATACTTAAGCATTTGATGCAGGAGTGTATCACATATTGTTGTGACCTGTGAGAATGACAATAAGCCAAGTGCAAACTTAAATGTATGAAGTAATTTACTGCATCATATACTAACAGACCAAAAACAATATTTATTTGGTCATGTAACAAAAGAATAGCAATTTGTTTCAACAATGATTTTGGAAGAACCTAACTGAAGCAGACTTTTGTGAGAAAACGTAGAAAATAGAAAAGATTAAAGTTGATCAGAATTTTGGAACATCCAATTACTCCACCATTGTGAAGGCCATAGTTATCAATAGTGGGTTACAGCAGTGCTATAGTGGAGCAGCCACAGACCCCTAAAAATTTGAATAGCAGAGTGTTTTTAACTAGTGGTCAACATAGTGGCTACAATAGCAGCTGTAGCACCACTATAGCAGCACTAGTGTAAAACTTTTCAAAAAAATCATTTTTGCCCTAAAAACAGCACTGTTTTGGGAGAATTTTTACTTTTATTGCTCTTTAGTTGTATATTTTGCTTAAAAGCTATGAATTATTTTTTTAATTATGAATATGTTATGGATTTTGAGTTTAATTTTAAAATTTTTGAGCATTTATAAATAAAGTATAAATTATCTAATTTGTACATAACATTTCTAAATAGCGGTCTGTTAGGTAACCCACATTAGTAGTAAGTTAGTTAGCTAGCTTGTCAGTTAATTAGGCATGATGTCTATAAATAAGTAGAAGGGATTGGAGAGGGAGATCTTGTCAATTGTAAGAGAGTTAGATTGGCTTGGGAGGAGCAGTCCCTCAAAGAACTGCAGAGTTCTGTCCTTGTAATTGGGGTTCATTCCTAATTCTTCTTAATCAAATACCTGATTTCTATCAACTGGTAGCAGAGATCAGATCTTGAGGCTGTGGGTGCATCTTGAAGCTGATCCAAGAGGTGTTCAGGTCAGCAAAAACAGAGAAGCAAGTTCTTGAAGTGTTCAAGAAAGAATATGTGGAGGAGATACCAGAATTTGAAGGAATAAAAACCTATTTGTGTTTGATTAATGCAGAGCAGCACTTTGAATCTGCGGCCATAGTTGATGAAGCAAAGATACAAAAGGTTGGGAAGGTTATGAGGGGACATGCTGTTGTTTGGTGGTTTGTGTGGAAAGAAGACAATCCAAGTGCATCATGGTGGGACTTCATGAAGGCTATTGCTCAGAATTCCAGCCTGGATATGACCTAGATCTGCCAATTTGGTTTGAAGATCAAGGTTCTTTGGTGCAAGAAAACAGAAGAGAAGATAAAGTCTTAGAGAGAACAGAACCAACAACTCAAGGGAAAAAAACAAATACAAGAATGAAGAAAGTTACAAGAATTGAGAGAAATCCAACAATAGCAACCCAACAATATTCTGGACGTAGTAGTAGAAAACATAAAAAAGGATGAAGTTCTTGAGTTCAATAATCTTAGGAGCAGCAATGACAGAGTATTGGTGCTTCTTTGGGTTGTATAGTGCAGCAAAAATTGAGGGAGGTCCTATGTTTGGTCTGAGAGCAGAGCCCAGGATTGAATCAACAGCAACAGTGAAAGTGTTGGGTGTGAGTAGTATGATCAACCCACCACAGAACCAAAATCTTAAAAGTGGAGAATCTTGATAATCATTTGCTACAAAACACTTGTATAGAGACTAAAATGTAAGTTTTTTAAATATAAACACTAATTTATAAAAGAATGTCAACTATAGGGACTAAATGTATAGTTTAACCTAAATTATAACTATATGTTCTTTGACTAGGTATTCTCACAAGCATTGTTGTGATATTAATCCTTCTGGCAATGTCACAACCAAGACACAAGAATACCTGAAAAACAACTTGATGCTCAAAACTACAGAAGTCTACAACCAGGTATAAATGAGAACTTCCGTTCTTCAAGCTTTCACGTCCCTTGATTTTCTCCATAGTTCTAAATGTGAGACGATCCAGCCAGTCCACTCGTTGAATTTGACCTCGCTCATACTTATTTATAAGTTTTTCCAATCGTTCCAACTCCCCGCGTTCATGCCTTGGGACCTAAAAGTATGATGTTGGGATTAAGATTTCATAAAAGCAAACAAAAAATAAAAGATGGCATCTATGGACACTTAAAAATGAGCATACCTTTCCAGGTGTACTGGTAGGGAATATTCCATCTGCTTCTTTTCCTAGCCAAAGTCTAAGCTTTTGCTTTCCAGTTTTAAGCTGCTTTTTGCTGTTGAAGAGAAGAATTGTGGCTCCTCCTATCAATCCTTCACCATGTGAAAGATCCCAAACCTGTCCACACAAGAATATTGCTAAAAATATCTAAACTCACAGTTTACAAATTTTACAGTAAATTTTGTATAATGCTAGAAGCTAACAAAAACAAACACTATTGTGTAAGGCAAAACATGACCAAATTTCAATTCCTGCTTCAATTAATAGATGGACACAAAACAACCAATAGAAAGTTCAAGCTTTTGGGCTATCACAGAGGAAGCACAAATAAGATAGTAAGCTGAAGCTGCAACTTACAGTAAAAGTGAGTTGTGACTGAGCAGTTAAGTCTCGGTACTTTGTTGTCAATGTGATGAGCTCATTCCAACAATATGATGGTCCTGCGGATTCCAACCTTTACCAGAGATTTTAAAAATAAAATCCATAGAACAATAAAATGTCAGTCAGCATAATATTATCAAATTGAGTACTAAATGAGCGATATATCAAGCGAAAACAACTACCAAGCCTTATCGCCCTAGATAAGGTTCACTACATGAATTACATGATATCATTAAACTCAGTCAAAAACCAAAATTTCAGATTATCAAGTGAAAACATTCTAAAAATTAATAAGAAAAAATCCCATCTAATTTGTACTCAAATCTTTATAATTAAGTCTTGACACAATACCTACAAAAGTTGAAGCATATGTAAATGAAAAAATAGTAAATAAAATAGAATAATTGAAGAGATAAATCAGGGAAAGAAATCCCATCCCATAATAATTATTATTTAAGTATGTCAATTGAAACTTGCCAGGTATACTAAAGCTGGATGAAATATAAACTGCAACATATTTCAATTAAAATATACAATAACCTTGTTCTTGTGGGAAGGCCAAATGGTGCACCATCAATGTACAATGCACACTCCACATACAACTCTGCCGTTCTATTCTCCGTTGGAGCATTATCTTCTGCAAGCAAAAAAGATAGTTTGATTATATAATATAAAATCATGAAGTAAACAATTTTATTTAGTGGACATTTTGGACTACATGAGGGCTCAAACCTCTAAGTGAGACGTACTAACAGTCATTTGATTTATCAAATGAACATTCTAGAAAAAGGTGCTGAATGAACCTGAAGTAAGGAACTTGGGAAGTGGCAGATTGCCTTCAAGGCGCTCCACGCGGAAGGTAACAGGAAGATTGATATCGCAAGACAAGAAGAAGCGAAACTCGTTACCAGTCATGTAAACTTGTTTGTGCTGAATTAGGGTTCTTTGAATTGCTCACAGTAACAGAAATGGAAGCCAAATTGATTCCTAGACAAATCCAGTTTTTGAGTCAGATCCTGTCATAAATCCAGTTACTGAGACTATTCTAGTCATAATTCCAGTTTTTCAGGCAAGTCTTTTATAAATCTTGTTTTAAAACCTTGTCCTTTACAAGATCAGTTCATGAAATCCTTAGCTTGTCAACTCTCACAGCTACCTAGTCCATTACTTCCATTTGTTATTTTTCTGGCAAGTATTTGGTTTGGTAAACTAAAGATCATATTCAAGTACGCAACCAAAATATTTGTGTCACTTATTCACTACATTATCTAAACAAGAAAATAGCCAAGTCAAAGTCATTAAATTGATCCTGCAAATATGTAGAAATATTATTTGAATCAAACTAGAGTATAGCTAAGGGGATGTGTTAGGCCTTCGACTACCGACCCACTAACCTGTGAAAGATCGGATCAAATCTGCGATCCCACAATCCTTGGGAGAAAGATCACGATCCTGATACAATCCTCCATGTTTGGGATCCTGTATGCAATTAAGATCGAAGAAATGGGGACAGATCACAAGATCATGTGATCTTTATCACAATCTTGACAACACTGGTAAAAACTATTCTCTAAAATTAATAAGCTATAATTATTGCTTGTAGCCTAAAATTAAAAGAACACAATGCTTAAAATCCACTATGATTAGTTTCAAGAACAATTTATATCCTTTCGTTAATAATTTATTAAAAATATTGTTTTAAAAAATTAGTAAACAACACTTAACAACCATTGTCAAGCAATTGATGCCATAATATTGAACTTGACAAAAGATATTAAGTCATTTATCATCAATCACCACACCATTTGTAAAATGCACATTGTGATTCAAAACAAAAAACAAGCATAATCAACTATTATAGCATATGCTTCCATTTCCATGTCAAGCAACTAAGCCTAGATAATATGCTTCCATTTTCATTTCAAGCAACAAAGTCTTTAATGTATTTCTAGAAAAAAAAAGTATTTAATTATGCAACAAATGGAATCAAGATGTACGGCATGCAGGGTTATGCAAATAGTTAAAGGTTTAGCTGGTGAGTCCAAAATGGAAGCAAATCCTATATATGTAATCCTTTGCAAGAAATGGATCAAATGTATTGCAAAAAAGAATAACAGTGACTGAATCTTGTTCAATTTCTCTCAAAAGTAAAAAGTAACAATTTTGGCATATGGCAGGTAGCCATGGGATATGATGTACATTTACATTTGATGTCATAACATAAAGTTAAATATAGAATGTGGAGCTCAGGAAAAGAGTTCTCAAGTCAAAATACATACAGTTCTTAAAAACTAAAATAACACATAATCACCTCATGAGAGAGGAGAGAAATAACACTCAGAAAAGAACATAACATGTTCACAAAGACAGAAAAATTAAGAGGGAAAAACACACATCTCAGGAAGCCAAAACAGAGGAAGAGAAGGAAATTGAGACAATTTGTTGAAAAGCATTGGAAGAGGCAATCAATAAATTTATGATCAAGCTCTAGGCATCAAACTGAAGCAACCATTGAAGCAATTATTCATTCCCAGACCAAGTAATTCTCTTTTTAACCCTTTAACTTAAAACCATTGAGACAATGTGTTCAGAACAACATTAGGACAGTGTCATTCTCAAAATGCAAAAAAGTGTAGTTATTTGTTTACTCTTTACTCTGCTATCTTTAATGTGTTTAACTTGAGCTTAAATCCTATAGTATCCTGTGCATTTGTGGTGATTGTCTATTTGAATATTTAGGATTTCATTGATGTTTTGTTTCATATAGCTTAAGTAGTTTACCGTGTTTCATATTGCCTATTTGAATATTTAGGAGATGTTCTATCTTGAACAAGACTCTTATAAAGCAAGTTTATCTATAAAGGAAACGAAAAAGGTATTCACCTCTAACAAAATTTAAAATACATGGCAATCTTTTAACTCACTAAAATTCAAGGGTAGAGATGTCGTACAGCCTTATTTAGTAACTCCACAAATAGTTGATCTGCATCTAAATCACCATGGCAGCCATTGCTTGTTATATTAAATAAAATGCCAAGCTATGGCGAACATTTCAAAGATATAACCTGAAGGTATATAGTGAAAATAAGGTTGGTTCATGGAACGAAGGATTGTCAAAATATTGAGCTACATGACTCGGAACAAAAACTGGTGAAAAATCATAGACAAGACTACACGTACTTAAGCTAAGTAGCTATTTCAGGTTCCAAGTGAGTAAATCAATGGAACTTGAATAATTATAATTGCCGAAGTTGCGAACAAGCAGTTGCGGCCAACAGCGTTGGGGAATTGGGCGACGATAATGTGAACGGCAACGTGGACATGGAAAACACACTAAAAACCTATTTAAATCATAAATTATAATATATCATTCTCAATTTCTCAATTCCAGAGAGAGATACCCTAAACCGCCATTCTCAATTTTTCAAATCGTTTTAAGGAAAGGGAACGTTACCAATGTTCCACCGAGTTTGAGAAGAGAAGAACGTGAGGAGACGTGAGCAAATCACTCAGTTTGAGAATGCAAAGTGAATGAGAGAGAAGCCTGGGTCGCCAGAAACAAGAATGAATTTCGTAACTTCACTAGGCCTTCGGGGATGGATTTCGTTTCGGTGTTTGTCAAAAGTTATAAAAAAGGAATTAAATTAAACTCATGTTTTGCTAATTAATTTATATTATCTTTTTGTTCTTATTTATTTTAAATAATTTTTATGTTCTAATTTTTTAATTATTTATTTATATGATTTTTGTTTAATTTTTGCCTTGGAGTAATAAGTAGTTAAAAGTCAGATAGAGTTTATTAGGAAATCAAAAGGTAAAACACAAGAACGTTTACAAAACTAAAAAGTAAAAAATTTATTGACAAGAAATAAAAATGTTCTATTTATAAAAATGAGTTTAGAGTAAAACAAAATAGAGTACCATATATTTATAAAATATTATAAAAATTAAGAAAAATAATTTTATATAAAAATATAATAAAAAAATGAATCAAACTGCAATATATATAAAATGTAATTTTTTTTTGTCGAATCAAATTTCATTTTTTTCAGTTTAATTTGATGAATTAAAAATAATTTAATTCAACTTTAAACACCCATGCACTTGAGAAGGAAAAACTTATTAAGAAAAGTATGTCTTAAGTCATAAAAATATAATTTCATACTCATGTTTGGTAGAAAATAAAAAATAATTCATTCTTAGGTAAAAATTATTTTGTTTTAAAATACGATTGTCATATTATGTTTAATTTTTATTTATATGGAGAGGTTAAAAAAAAGTTATATTCTCAAGGAACAAAAGCTTTGAGTAAAAACTCTTGTATTGCCACCCCTTTCCTTAAAAATTGTGCATTTTTCTATTTTTTGCTACACTTCGTAGGACTCCTCCATTTTCACTACTATTTATTAAACAAGACAAGCTATTAATCAATGTTAGGTTTGTTATCATATTTTTTATATGCATTGTTAGCGTTGTAGCTTTTTTTTATTTACATTTGTCAACAATTAATTTTGTCTCATTCTATTTTTACTTAAATAAAATTAAAAATTAAAAATTTTAAAATATCATCAAAATAATAAGAATTATAATAACATAAAAATATAATAAAAAATAGAAAATATGATTTATCAAATAAATATTATGAACAATAAAATTATTTTTTAAGAAAAATATACTTAAATATAACAAAACTTCATTTTATAAATTTTAAAATAAATAAATCTTCTAAAAAGTATTATAATAATTAAATTAAGCACGTACATAATAAATTTTAATTTGATATAACACATTCTAATCTTTTTTTAAAATTTAACTAACTTAAAAAAAAAATCTAATTTTCGTTTTTTTGTCCTTGGCACGCGAATAAAAAGGAGGAGCTTTTCAACTTTGCTCTCTTTCACGATTCTTTTTTCGAACACAAGCACAGGGGATAGCACTTGCCTTCGATACATTAAGGGGTTTTTACTTTTGTCACGTTAATCGTTGCTAATATTTATTTACTTTTGTTGGCTTCTCTCTCACGAGGCATTGACCTAATAAAGCATTGATTGAAATATTGGTTTTCTTGATTTTGAGGTACCATGTGGACCTTTTTTTTTTTCTTTTTTCCTTCCTTTAAGATTCTTCTAGTTCTTTGGGCGGTGATTGCAAGTAACTTTCTTGCATAAAATTTGCCCTTAAGTTACTAATATCTTTTTTTCAATCTATAATCTTGTTTTTTATAGGAGTAGATGTATTATCATTGTTTCTCGTAAGCATCATACGTATAATTCATTGATTCTAGATATGTGCATTTCCATACCTTTAAGAATTGAAAGGTATGCGCATAGAGTCCTCTCCTATACAGTATTTTTTATTCTTTTTTATCAATACGATGATTTATTATTTATTTATCTTTCTGTGTTGTGTAACATGAATACTTAGATTTTTTTTATGCATTTAATTTGTATTATTGTAAGAAATATCAAATTAGTTTTGATAATGTTATGACTTCACGGTATATCACCTAACATAATGGAAGTTAAATGAAAAAAGTTCTATTATTGTTATACCAATGTAAATAGGTAAGGTATGAATATAGTATTATAATATTTATACTTAGCATTTAAAAAAAATACTTTTACTTGATCTCATAATCATATGTATAATAACTTTAATTTACATCGTACTCTTTAGTTGTATTTATACTCGCATCTATTATTTATATTTGTTTAAAAAAATACTTATAAAAAAATATATTTATAAAACTTCATAAGTAATATAATAATATAAAAATTCAATATGCAGTTTCAATTCAACTAATAGATTCAATAAATTTAAAGATTATATGCAATGGTACTTAAGTATCATGATATCTTGAAAGTTGACTACAAACATGAGAAAAAAATGGTAAAAAAATAAATAAATAGCAATTTAACATTTAAGCAAAGATTCGTACAAATAAACTAATGTTAGATATATAGGTTATTTGCTGGACCACTAAATAAATGAATGTTGAACACAAAATTTTAAAAGCTTACTAAAATGTTGTTTTAAGTTGATACCATTGAAGAAATTCGACAAGTGTATATGAATGAGATTCATCTAAAATGCCATATAACACGACCAACAAATCATATTTCAAGTATCCTTTAATTTAGCATAAGAGATTATTTATCATGCAAAGATAACAGAATGAAAGGCAAAGAGTGGTTGAAGAAGATAGACAACACTAGCTACCAAGCAGGCAAAACTTGTAGATGAAGAGACTATAAGTTGGTCAATGACAAGGTGGAATTGACCAACAACGTGGCAGAGGTGGTAAGTGACAAGCTAATCTATAATGGGAGATGTAACACCTTATGTTTAATTTCAATAAATCATAATTTTACAAATTCAGAATAAAATAAATTTCATTTCAAATATTTTAAAATAAGGAAAGGGGTTACAATTTCTATCAAGTTACTACTACATGACGTTTTGATTATAGCAGTTTCATCTGCTCCTTTCACTGAGTCCGGTGTTGATCGTTTTGATTACCTGAAAAATGAATGTAAGGGTGGGGACTCAACACTACCAAAACATACAATTAAGTATAGAGTCTCACCTCCAGCACATTTCCAATACATTATCACATCCATAAGCACAATTCATGAACCCATGCATACGCACGCCAGCCACACTCACATTGACACTGTGATCACAGATTTACACCATAAATGGTCGTTGGTTACTCCCGCCTCACGGATATCACGTGGGCAGTCACGGGTTACTCAGCAAAGGTAATGGTCAGAGGTCTAGTCAAGAAGAGAGTGTGTGGCCTGTGGTGCACCCGTTCCACAGTCGGTGTCATTACCACTCCCTCTTTTCCAAAGTATTTATACTGTCCTCATCTCCCACACCCGTAGTGTATCACTGAACCATTCACAGCACATTACAATAACGTTAAACGCCCCAGTCACACACATTTCAATATATGGCACATAGCTCACATTTAACAGTTATGGCACTAGGCCCACATTTCATTTTCATAGCACACATAGCACATAGCCCACAATACATTCAAGACACACGGCCCCTAGCCTATTTCCATTCATATTACACGCCCTCGGGCCCACATTTTCACACAATATTCATTCAATTATATGACACGATTGCTCATACCCATTCACAACATCCAGTACATAATTCACATAACATATCTCAGCAATTTCCTATCTTCTATCTCAGCCACATCACAACATTCCACAGAATAACAGCAAATTACACATAAAAAAGTAGGGTAGTCCCCCTTACCTCGAATTGAAAACCCACGCTTAAAGTCGACCACAAGAGTGTTTCCCACACAAATCTCGGCCTAAACACACAGTTAGTTTCCATGAGAACCCCAGAAATCACCCAAAATCAGAGAAAGGAAAGGAAAACCAAAACCCTAACCATTAAAACTCACCTCCAAGCGTTCTCCACGCGGATTCAACCTTCAATTAAGCTTCCGAACGACTTTGGAGGCAAAGCAATGAGAGGATCGAAGGGAGAGGGAGAAATAACTCTCCCCGAACCCTAACTCCCTTTAAATCCTTTTCTGGTCGCGATACTCTTTCTATAGCGAGATATTCTAGCTGCAGTGAGGAAACTTCGCTGCAACGACACGCCCTCTCGCTACAGCAAAAAATCAGAGAAAACTGCACTCTGGTTTCTGCAGAATCTCGCTACAGCGAGACTGCACTAAAAAATACACCTCAAACTTTTGCTCTCTCGGTACAGCGAGACATCCCTCGCTACAGCGAGAAGGCGATAGTTCTGGTCCTTCTTCCCAGAGCCCTCTCGCTACAATGAGAACGGCCCAGCCCAACCTGTCATGCACACACACACACACACACACCATATATATATATATATATATACATATTCACAACATATATCCAAAAAAAAAAATACACACATGAATATACATTTAGATTTATATAAATAACAATAATTAATATTATTGAAATTTGAGGCGTTACATGAGATATCTCTTCCCTTATATTTGATCTGAACGGAGGGTGATCAATGACGAGATTGAACTGAGCGACAATGAGATGAATATGCACAATGGGCAATCTTTTGTGGCGACTTCGACGACTAGCTCGGCAATTCATGGTTATTGCAACAAGTTTGAACAATGTAGACGCTGAAAATGAAAGTAAGGTTAGGGCAGAGAAACTCAAGTGCTTAATGAGGTGAATATGTAACACATTATTTTCTTTCTTATTTTTGAATTTGAAATTGAAAGAAAATAATAGACTTAATTGAAATAATATAATTGGGTGTGTGTTTACGGTGAAAAATGACAATTTATAAACAAAAATAATCCAAAGATCAATCTGGAGACTGGATTAAGTTCTCTTTGGGTTCTTTTAAGTGTGTTGTTAATGTAACGGTGAAATGGACGCTCAAATTAAGCAATTTAGCAAGAACGGTAAATAGGAAACGTGTAAAACTGAATTACAACGTATAAGTTTGTTACAAAAATATGCTAAATAGAAAGTAAATTGCAGAAAAAGGAACAAAAGCATACAAAGAAACTGGAAATAGACTGCAGAAAGGTAAATGTGCAAGAATGTAAATATGCTGGAATGTAAACGTACGACTTCTCACACGGCGAACAGCGGCCACCGTGGGTCTCCTTGTAGCTGGTGTCTGGCGCAGTGCAGGGTTTCAGCATTTCAGAGAATTTAGGTGCGGTGTCAGGGTGCAAAAAGTCATCCTCTGTAAAATGACACTTTGGAGTATTTATAGGCAGGAAGACCACCACCGTTCTCCTCCTTTTGCGAGCACTTCTTAGTAACTACCTTTAACTTTTGATGTCCATTATCAACGATTGTTTGTGATCGTGTTGTTGGTTGGGGTTTCTTTTGTAACCGTTATCGTCCACGATCTCCTTTGCGTAGTGGTGAATGATGATGACTGCTGGTAACCACTTTTGGATTTTGCAAGATTTTTATTTTTCTTTCTTTCTAGTGTTTCTGGGAGAGATCTAAGAGGCTCATTTAGTGTTATGGCCTTAGAATAATTTCTCCTTGACTTCTCTTTTCGACTAATTCTGAAGTTTTGAGAGATTGTCTTGATCTTGTGGACTTAGAATATTTTCTGACCACTTTCTATTTTTCGAGCAATTCTGGAGGAACTCTGGAGCTCAACCAGGTTTGTGGACTTAGAATATTTTCTGACCACTTCTTATTTTTTGAACAATTCAAGAGGGACTGGAGGAAATCTGGAGCTCAGCCAGGTTTGTGGGCTTAGAATATTTTCTGACCACTTCCTGTTTTTTGAGCAGTTCTGGAAGAAATCTAGAGCTCAGTCAGGTTTGTGGACTTAGAATATTTTCTGATCACTTCCTATTTTTCGAGTAATTATGGAGGGACTGGAGGAAATCTAGAGCTCAGCCAAGTTTGTGGAGTTAGAATATTTTTGACCACTTCCTGTTTTTTGAGCAGTTCTTGAGAAAATCTGGAGCTCAACCAGGTTTGTGGACTTAGAATATTTTCTGATCACTTCATGTTTTTTGAGCAGTTTTGGGTATCAAGGACTTGAAAACTCCTCAAAACTCCTCGAAAAGCCATCAATTTTGTGGACTTCTCTCATTTTCTTGTCAGTCCTGTTTTTCATGTAGTTTTGGCTGTCAGTGACTTGGAAATTTCTCGAAAAAGCCTTCAGTTTTATGGACTTAGAATATTTTCTTGTCAGTCATGCTTTTCGAGCAGCTTTGGGTATAGTAACTTGGAAACTCCTCAAAAAAATTTTCAATTTTGTGGACTTAGAATATTTTCTTGTCTTTCAAGCAGTTTAGAGAAAAATCAACAATGTGACAAAAATCTCCTAAAATAACACGAAATGTGTCCCTTTTAATAAAAACTAAAAGTCTTAGATAATCTTCTAATATTCTCTTAGGATATTTAATTAAATTAGGGTGATGCATAGCCATAGAACAACTATTATGAAAACATCCAATCCCCAATCCAGCATAAAAAGATTCAATTAAAGTGCATATAACCAAAATATAAAAAAAAGAGGTATCATTTAAAACTAGCATTCTAAATGATTTGATTATTCTTATTTGTTATAATGTTATCGACTAAGCCAATACATTAGTTAATGATTAGTTAAATTAGTTTGTTTTGCTATCAATTAACAATTAATTAGTAGCTTTTTGTGGCCAATATGTGCCCCCACACTAGTCTCATATCACAACACTTTTACTCATTCAATCAATTTAGTTTACTCTCACATTACTTATCTTTTGATTTCTCTGACTCTCACCATATCTTAAAAAAGACTACTAGAGATTCACAACTTGTAGCTTAACTTTTTTTTTATGCATCTATACAACATGAAATAAATGAAAAATACTAAAAAATTATCGTTCTTATTATCATCTCACCTTTTTTTTAATAATTCTTTTGAGAAAATAATATTTTATTCAATGGCTTACAAGAATGACAACCTCTCCTATTTACTATTCCTAACAAAAAGTCCTCGTTAATGATTTGTAAATGTAGGCTAAAGAAATCAATTGTTAATGCACATGAGTGCTTGCTAATCATTAAATTATATGAGTTTAGAAGTTTATGCTTTTGTTGGATGATATTTGTAAAATTTAGATTTTGCTAAAATCTTTATTATATCATAATATCATTTTCACTCACTTTTTTTTTGTCTTACCCTTCCTCTTGATCAACAAATCAAAGAAACTACTTGAGAAACTTTAATTTTAAAAAATAAAAAATTACAAATTACAAATTTTTAGAAGATTAAAATTTTATTTTTTAAACGACTAAAAATTAATATTTATTTTTTATATATTTACATAAAAAGTACATCTAAAAATATACAAGTGTTAGGTGGCTAGTATAGATAAAAATCATATCCCAATCAGCAATGTAATTTAGTTTTATTTATATGAAAAGTACATCTCAAAGGTTGATATCCCCCCCCCCCCCTCTTTTTTAATGCTTAGTCAAAGGTGGATTTTGAATTCCTTATGTATAGCCAGCACACGTCAAATGATAAAGACATATCAACAGCCAGAGACATTTAAAACTTCTGTCGATATAAGTTTATTTCAAACATGTCTCCCGAAACTATATAGTTACCACTGACTTAAATCTGAAGGGACGAAATTCCATGTTTGTTTAGAATTTAGATGCATGCACTTTAGTAAATTAAACACCAAATAGAGACTTTCACTAACGACGCTTCTTTCTGTCTGTCTCGCACAGTAAATTTCATGCACATACCTTCGTACGTAGCATGCCAGAATCTATGATTATATTTAAGCTGAGCACATTATGTTAAAGTAATTTAGGATTAATTATATGCTATGCTTAATCAACCAAGACAATATATATCTAATTCATAAAGTTCTTTTATTCATAATTTGGAGTACAATGCAGAAAGCACCATTTTCTGTTTTTCCCGTTTGACATTCACGCATTTATATGATGATCCTCTTATCTTGGCCATACAGTGATTGTAAACAAAAGGCTGAAATGAAAGAAGCCAAGAGTAACCCTTGCCAGAATTATAAAAACTAAACTACATTCGGAGCATCTCGCAATGGTAGTAGCTACACCTCTTATTTAGCATAAATATACCTCTGTTAACATAGTTTAGAAATGGGTGTCATCTGTTGGAGGGTACTTTGGGTAAGGTGGCTTCCCGTATGGTGGCTTATACACAGGTGGCTTCTCAACTGGGGGCTTGTAAACTGGTGGTTTCTCAACAGGTGGCTTGTAAACTGGTGGTTTCTCAACAGGTGGCTTGTAAACTGGTGGCTTCTCAACAGGTGGCTTGTAAACTGATGGCTTCTCAACAGGTGGCTTGTAAACCGGTGGCTTCTCAACAGGTGGCTTGTAAACCGGTGGCTTCTCCACAGGTGGCTTGTAAACCGGTGGCTTCTCAACAGGTGGCTTGTAAACTGGTGGCTTTTCAACTGGGGGTTTGTACACTGGTGGTTTCTCAATTGGTGGCTTATAAACTGGTGGTTTCTCAACTGGGGGTTTGTACACTGGTGGGTTTTCTACTGGGGGCTTACCATAGTCAGCAAGTCCTTGAGGAGTGAGAGTAAGAGCTGCAAGGAGAAACACTAGGGAGCTTAAGGAAGCCATGTTACTCATTTCTGAGTTGGTGCATGACACTCACCCAAATGATAGGTTTTTATACTAGTTGGGGACCTTACTATTTGGACTAATAGGTGAAAGTCTCGATCCAATGGTCATTGTGGTTTGGTAGCTGCTGTACAAAAGGTCCAAATTTGGTGTGGAATTTCAACGGCTGAATAGGTAATTTTGTTTTCATATAGTTGCAAAGTTGGAAATTAAGTGAGAACTTGGATATGTCAGTACCGGTGCCAATATTTCTCATTTTTCAAATCGCCGACGCCTTATCTTCGCAAGAAACTCAACCATTTTCAGCTTAGTTTAAATTGCCATACGAATTTAGAACAAATAATTGTATCGATTCAGGCTAGTTTACAACAGTTCAAGAGGAGTTTATAAAAATTATTAATGTTTTCTTTTAAGTTTTGTAATAAGTTATTTGATAATATTAAAATTAATTATTTATATAAATTTTATATTCGAGTTTTTATAATATAGATTTTCATGTATTAATTTTTTCTAATATGTTTAATTAAATTATATGCTTAACGCATCCTTCCATTTTAATTCTTCATTTTAGCATAATAGCTATTACCAACTAAACTATAATTCAAGTGATTTTGATTCACTGTTGGTAACTTTTAAAAAGGCTAAACATTAGGAATTGAATGCATGTTGGATTCAATTTGTGTTCCCAAATTATAGTTAGTGTTTAAATTTTTTTACAGAAATTTTTAAAATCAATCACTTATTTCTATGAGTTAAACCTAAACTGAATATGCTATAATTTAGATCTGTCGAGTTAGGTTTAAGTAAGATTTTGTATTCTCTCCGATGATTCTTTTTATGGTTATCATAATTTTTTTAATTATATTAGAGAAATATTAATAATATATTTCTAACATACTATTTTAAACATACTATTTATTATTGAGTAAAAATTAATAAAAAAAATATAAACATACTTTCTAACCCTTTCTATCATTTATTCCTATAAAATAGTGTTTTAAAAAATATATATATTTCTACATTTTTCGTATAAGAAATTTTAAATGCATTAACTTTTGAATTATTTTTATGTTTTCATTCAATATAATATGTAAACAAAAAACTTACCAATTATTCATATAAGTGAATAATTTATTTATATATTTTAGTTATCAATTTGATTATTACAGAGGTTATGTAATAAAATAAATTTATGACATATAATTATTATTTATTAATATTAATAAATTATTTATTTATTATAAAAAATTAAATGGAGTATATTTAAATCGGATGATGAGATCTGCTATGCTTGATTGGGTTGATATCACCTGTTGTGCACATCTGCCACACCCAAATCTGTCAGGCCGGAAAGCATGAATTCCCATAAGATCACTGTAATATAGGAAATAACTGTATTAGAGTCTGTTTAGATTCCAGTTGATTCAAAGTACCTTTTGAGACATATCTAACAGCTAGAATCATGCTATGACATTTTCTAATACAGTTAAATAAGTACATTTTCTATTTTTAGTTTATACAAACAGGCCCTTAGAAACTAAGGTCCGTATGCAGATCTGCGTACTACTCAAGCTTCAAACATGCAATACTTGGCTAAATAATTGAGTTGGCTAACTTAGGAACCTTTCGTTAGATAAGAAACATCAAGGTGTACCTTTCCTGCAAAATTTGCGCTTTCTTAATTTCCATTATTTGGTTCTGAATACTGAGAGCTTAATAAAAATTTGAAAGATTAAAATTAAATTCACCTACATTTATTCAAAGTAAAAACATTGTTATGCTTAAAAATTTAAACCGATATTAAACAATTACAAGACTTGCAAATCATCGAGTAAACTTGGGTGGTAGCTTCTAACTCTTGCTTCTAATAATTCTTCGTGGGAAGTCTGATAGTGGGACAAGTAGTAAATGAGATGAAAAGACGCTGCCATGTTCAATGAAGGGTTGCGTGCAAATTTTTTATTTTAAAAAATTAAAAGACTAATAATATCATCATTATATAAAGATAATTGTATCAATATTAAAATTCTAATATTGATAATAGATAATAAAAGAAAAATTACATACCTTACAATTGTCCTTTGCGTGATTTCATATTTTGAAATCGTTGAAGGATTAGTTCATTATCAATACTATTAAATACATCTCTCTTAATATAAGTTATTAGACAATCATTCATCCAAGCATCTCCCATTCAATTGTGCAACTAATTTTTTACAATTTTCATAGCAGAAAAGGCCCTTTCTACCGTTGTTGTGTCTACCGGTAAAATTATTGCTAACTTCAAAAGAAGATAAACAAGTGAATAAACAATATGTCTTCCAGTTTCAACCAACTTATCTGAAAGATTGGAAATTCCTTTTAAGGATGCAAAATCAACACTACTACGCATATCAATAATAAAAGTCTCAAGTTGATTATCAAGCATCACTAAATCACTTGAAGAAAATTCACGCAGATAAAACTTGACAAAGTCAAGTAGTCTTCTTTTATCAAAAGCAAAGAAGCCATTAACTGGATTTAAACACGCCATAGAAAGGAGCAATTGAGTATTTATCTCTGTTAAACAATCATTAAGTTCTTGAAGTTGCATGTCTACAATATTATAGAATAATTCAACTCGATAATGATGCTCTACTGTGACAACTTGAGCTTTGCGTCGTGATCTTCCCTTGGACAAAAAAGCATCTTTCATATTAGGAATATGAATGGTATGCACATTACAAAATGAAATTACTTCCTTCAATAAAGAATCAAATTCACTATCCCTCATAATCTGTAATCATTCCTTTGTGATATTAACCAAATTCATAGCATTGATTATATCTTGATCTTTTATTTGTAATGCTTGTGATAGTTCATTTGAATTACCCAAGACATTTTTCATTAAATGTAATGTGAATACAAAATCAAAATCTTCTATCAAATATAAAAGACAATTGGCTTTGGCTCTTTGATCTACATTTGATCCATCTTCTTTTATAATTTCAAAAACATCAATGATTGAAGAATATATCAAAATCAAATTTATCAAAGTTTCATAATGTGAACCCCATCGAGTATCAGTAGCTCGTTTGACACTAGTTTCTTGATTCAAACCTTGCCACTGGAAATATTTCCTTTTCTCAACGCCTCTCTAAATTTGCCTATTTGTTTTTCATGAAGCATGTCATGTCGTTTGCAAGATCCTCCAACAACATTTAATAAATTGGACACTAAATTAAAAAGAGAAGCAACTTGAATGTGATTTTTTGCAATGGCAACTAGTATAAGTTGTAATTGATGAGCAAAAGAATGTACATAAAATGTAGATGGATTCTCCTTCAAGACTAAACTTTTAAGACCAGAAAATTCACCTTGCATGTTACTAGCACCATCATATCCTTGTCCATGAATTCTTGACACACTAAGCCCATATTTGCAAAATAATTTATCAATTGCCATTTTCAACGATAAGGCAGTAATATCCTTAATATGCACCATGCCAACAAAGCGCTCAACAATACTTCCACTTTTATTAACATACCGTCAAGCAACAGCCATTTGTTCTTTATTTGATATATCACGAACTTCATCAACAATAACAACAAATAATTCTTCTCCAATATCATTAATAATAGCATTTGTTGTTTTCAATGTAGCAGCATTAATTATATCCTTTTGGATTAATGGAGTAATTAATTAATGATTTTCAGGTGCATTTCCCAAGATAACATGATTTATTGATTCATTGTGATATGCAAGAAACTTGAGAAGTTCAAGAAAATTACCTTGATTAATAGAATTGATTGATACTTCATGACCACGAAATGCTAATCCTTGTTTTAATAGAAACTGAATGCAGTCAATTGATGCAGTCAAACACCTTCGATATAAGTCACAAACTTGTTTAGATTGCTTAGAAATTGCAACTTTAATATGTTGATTTTGATTCATCAAATCCTGATATTTCTTCCAAGCAATGTTATGAGCATTATTAGGACCTCCAACATGAGATGAGAGTACTTCTTTCTTGTTCTAACTTATAAACCCCCTTGTGACAAATGTGTCTCCACTAGATTGCTTTCTAAAATCAGGCCTGAAAAGATAACAACATAAACAAAATACTGCATGTTTTTCAATACTGTACTCCATCCAATTATCAAATTCATTAAACCAAGACGGAGAAAATCTTCTTAAAGAACTCCCAAATTTTCTTTGGAAAAAGTTATGTTTAGTAGGTTGGTAAGGTCCTCTTTACAAATATGCTCTTCGAATCTTATCATGATCATTAGGATGATAGGTTGAAATTTTTATGCGCTTTCCTAGATCCGATGACAAGTCTTCTAAATTGAGCTTAATTTGTTGGGGTTAAGAACTTGATTCTTTAGGGTTTGATGAAGATTGTTACTCATTTGAAGGTAATTTTCTCTTAAAAAATTTTTTCATGACCTATTTGAAATATGGGATTAACAAAGTTTAAATGAAAAAATTCTACTGAGCAAGCATTTAAAAAAATATATAGAAGCAAAGTTTTATTGAATAGTGACAGAGGAAAGGAAAAACAATCTAACTACCTTGCCTTGACTTTAATTTGAAGTAGAAAATATGAAGATTGAAGAGCCGTAATCTGCAACCTCTATTTCAGATGTTCAAAGCAAAGAAGAATATTTGATTCAATGCAAAGAAGAAGTATTGAAAATTTTATGTAGAAATTTTCACTTATCTATAAGCTAGGCCAGGAGGTTTACACAAACTTGTTGGAGAAGAAAGAAAATTTTACAAATGTGTTGCAGAAGAAAAGTAAAAAAATAAAAATAAAAAAATATTATTTTGATTGATTTAAACCTTTAGCATATTCCTTCTGATTAGGGGGTGCAAAAATATAAGATTAGGAGGTGTAGAATATTAAAAAAATCATATTATTAAAAGTAATTATCAAAATTGAAGGGATACATTTGTCCCCCTTAAGCTCTATATAGATACGCCACTGGGCTCACTTGAAGGAGGCTATCTTCATCATTTGGAATGTCAGGCAAAAAATGACTAATGAAGTATTAACACACAAATATATAATAAAGATGGACAATTTAACTTTTTAATTAGTTAAAAGATTTAATTATATTTTTATTAAATGATTAACATTACATTGTATTTTTTTCTACAACATTATTACACAAAAAAGATATTAGAAAGCGACTATGTGTTTTTTTGGAGAATCATGCACTTAGAATAACTTTCTAAGTATCACTTGGAAAGTTTGGAAAAGAGAGTACTTTTAATAACAACTTTCCAAGTAATCAATGCATAAATTGCTATTATTATAACTCAAACTATACTATGCCATAACGAGACTTATAGAGTGTGAACTTATAGAATGATTAATAAAAACTACTCTCTAAAATCACCTTTTAGAGTAGTTTATTGAGAATTGATCTATAAATATCACTTAGAGGGTAGTTATTAAATAACCACTCTCTAATGTTACTATTTAAAAGAGTCTTTAACTTAAAGTCACTTAAAATAGGGGTGTCAAAAACTAAATGCTATAGATCCACCAACTTGCCTAACTCGCTAACATGCGAGCCAGTGACAGGTTAGAGCAGACTAGCCTATCAAACCCAATTTTTTTTTTAAAATAAAAAATAATAAAAAATTAATTTTTATTAATATAAAAATATTTTTAAATATTTTTTATTATTTATTGTAATTTTTTTTTATTTTTTGGATTAATTTTCAGTGGGCTAGTCCATTAATCCAATGGCTCGCTACTTTTTTTTTTTTTAATTTTTAGTTTTTAAGAAACTGGCTGTTAGCTTGCTAGCTTACTTTTAAACAGGTCGAACTAGAAATCTAATCTATTTTTTAAATAGGTTAAGTTGACCCCACTTTGACACTATTAACCTGTAACCAGATTATCACAAAATTGAAGATTAAACATAGAATATACCATGTTAATGAATGTGGTAATCTAAATTCTAAATGAGATTTATTCCTCCTATATAACATGACTTTTTATATAGTCATACTATGAAATGCATAACCATACTTAGTAAGATAAAATTAGACTTTAAAAGGTAACATGTTATATTTCTTGTGTTTAATTAGATATAAGGCCAAAATAACTAATCATATAATTTATATATCATCAAATAAATATGTTAATTTAATGACTCACTTAATATTTAAAAATAATGATATAATACTAAATATTGTTTATTATTTATGATATTAAATATATATATATATACTTAAATATGATAAAACAAATATTAAAAGAACATATAGAGTTAAAATAAGAATAAGCCCATTATAGAAGTAAGAATCTAGTTTGTCTAGAATTATTACCTAATGAGTCAAACTCTTATTAAATGAGCCAAGGAACCGAACCAAGCTCATTAAAGTTCTTTAGAGCATCATATGTGTAACCTTAATTGTTGATAAATAATTTGGCAACTACATATTATGAGTGACTAATTGTGAACATATAAATATAAGTTCACTAGGATAAAACTAATTAAGGAAATAAAATCACAAATATCATTAAAAATAAAGATAATATAAAGCATGCAAATAATTCACCATAACTCTAGTATTGAATTTAGCTATTCATAATGAAATAAACAATGAAAGTAATTGTTAAGAAACCTATAGTCATTCAAAAAGAAAATATAAACTAAAAAAATCTCAAGGGGAAAGAGATAGAAAAAAATTCTTGTCCCTAAGACATGCTCTTGATTACTTGCTCAAACTCCAGAAAGATATTCTACATCTTCACAAATGATCTCCACTCCAAATGACTCGTAAGAATTGTCAAAAGTTGACTAAGGAAAAGTTGTTTCTTGCAAGCCCTCATTGTTCCTTAAGTAGGGTTCTGAAAACCCTAAAAAGTCTATAATTTGAATCACCATGCAAGCAGCATGATCATGTATACAATCTATAAGACAATATTTTGATATGTTTTTACAACCTATAGTTGTATGCTTCATCATTATTTTATTAAGATTTTTCACTAATTTTTATATTAATTATGCAGTTTAGTATTAAAAGATCACAATTAAGTTTTGAGTGCATGTTGGATCCAAATTAGATGATAAATAGGACAAACATGTAATACCTTAAATTTAATTTTTAAAATAAATACATTTCACAAATACGAGAATAATAGAAATTTTCATTCAAAGGATTTCCAATGTATAGTTTAGTAAAGTATTTTAAAATAAGGATGGATTACAATTTGAATCAATTAATTGCTACAAGATTTAATTAATATATTTCAGTTTCAAAATAAATACTCTAAGTTCTATAACAGTTCCATCCATTCTTTCATTGAACCTGGTATTGATCATCTTGGTCACCTGAAAAATAAATGTAAAAGTGAGTACTCTACACTATCACACACAAGCATATAGACTTACCTTATACATTCTCCAAATTTACTATCACAACTCAATCATGCATCAAACAGGCGCAAAATAATAATTTCAACATTTCATTCTCATTCACACACACAGGTGCGCTTACTGCACCATCAATCATTTTACACAATGTGAACTCACTGCACGTTAACCAAGCTGACTGTGGTACTGTGATCACAAATTCCTGACGCCCTCAACCTCAAGGAATTACTTAGTTTCACACCATAGATGGTCGCCAGATAACCCCCGTCTCACAGATGCAATGTGTGCGGTCACAGGCTCCTTAGTAAAGGTGTTAGTCAAAAGTTGAGTCAGGAGGAGAGTGTGTGGCCTGTGATGCATCTACGCTCACTATTGGTATCATCACCACCCTCTCTCCCCAAGGTATTTCTACCGCCCCTATCTTCCATATCCCTAGTGGATTGCTGAACCATTCATAGTTTTTCAATATATTCATAATCAACATCAACAGGCCATTCACGCACATTTTCAACCATTCAAATTATTCAACATCAAGCGATGGCATGCTAACACACAATTTCATACACAATCTCAATCACATTACAATGTTTTACTTTCACACACGGCACATATGCTCACATTCAATCGCATTACATTCAACACACAATATTTCCAACACGATTCCAAGTCTCATCACACACTCTATTCATCATTAACCACATTACACTCTATACATTCTTCCTATCTCAATCTCACCACAATCAATTATTTTCACCTAAATATACATTTTTCTACGTCCTATCCCCATCACATTCTAATACATAATAGTACAAACGAATTCTAAACACAAAGGAGATAAGGTAAGTCTCTCCTTACCTCAAATAAAGACCCAACATGAAATAATAGTAAAAAAAATTCTCCACATGGTTCTTCGTCCCTTCGAACGTCTCAAACACCACCTCAACCTTTAATTTTGCTTACAAATAGATTTGGAGGCAGTTCAATCGGTGAAAATAGGGCTGGGAATAGAGATAATTGGAAGAGAAATGAAGAGAAAAAAGTGAGAATGTGTTTCCCAAACCTTAAACTCCTCAAATACCCTTCTGGTCGCGACACTCTCGCTACAGTGACACCTCCTCTCTCTACAGCAAAAATATCAGAAGAAACTGCACTTTGGTTTCTACAGAATTTTGCTATAACGAGACGGTACCCAGAAATGTACCCCTCTCTATTACCTTCTCGCTACAGCGAGAATACCCTTGGAACACATACTTAACCTATATTCAATCCTATTCCAGTCATACTCAACAATTTCAATTCAACCACAAACTAACAGATACACTTATACTCACAAACTCATCCATATATATATATTTATACACACATATTTACATCATCATCATATAAATTAAACATAACAACATATGTTAATCTATATATATTTATATTAATAAACCAATATATATATATATATACAAAATTTGAAGCGTTACAAAACACACTTATGCTTCAATAGCTAGCACGTCTATACTTTGAGACATATGCACTGCTATGCATAGTAATGTGCATGATCGTGCTCTTTATTGGGAGAAACAAACTTATAAGAACTTTTAATGTTTTGAACCCTATTTAAAGAACCTTGAGAGCTGCGGTTTGATCATCTTGATTTTTGTCAGCCATTGATGACTTTTGGAGCTTTGAAGTACATCTTGAGACCAAAAATCCACTTCATCTCTTCTCCACTAGGGACTTCTCTAGCTTGTGTTTACTTTTTAAATGATTATGAATTAGTTTATTATTGTTTTGATTTCCTATTACATTATGTCTACCTAAATCTATAATTAAAATTATGGTAGATCCTTTGCATAACTTTGTGATTAGTAATAATTTCAGTTTCTTCTATTGATTGATTTTTATCCTATTATGTTATATTCTATATGTTTGGGATTGATAACTCTTAATATATCATGATTAATTATATTGTAGCCAATCATACTACATATAGTTGATAGATTTATAGAATAAAACAAAACAAAGAATTAGGTGGACTAAGCTTAGTTCTTCTCTTTCGATAATTATTAAATTGATAAACTTATAAGTTTTTATGTTTTCTTTTCTTTTACCTTTCATGACGATTAGGAATAATAACTTTAAAAAAGATTATTAATATTTTGTGATCATTAAGTGTTAATAAATTTAGCATGAGTGGTTGACAATCATAAAGAAACTAAAATTAGAATTAATCTAAAAGTAAACATAGAGAATTATAAATGTGAAACTAAATGCACAATTGTGCTTGTCCTTAAAGCACCCCTAGTACTGCATATGAAGTAAGATTGTGCTTCTTTTTGCGTGTAGACTATCTTTCTATCAAATTCCATGTAATTGTGGCAAAACAATTCTATACTTCCTTGGTAATCTCTTTCACCCTAAACTGCAAAATGAACAAAGAAATCAGTGCAAATTTCCATCAAATAGCTATTAAGTGTATAAAATTAGGCTAAAATAACATTGCAAAATATAGACTTATCAAGAACTTAAATGATTCTATATTTAGAGGTTCTTCCGTCCTTCTATGTTCATCCTTATGTCTACGTTGTTTAGGGGATCTATTGGATTTTGGTGAGTTATAAGCTTTCTTTATGACAAGGGGACCGATTCATTGTTGCTATTAACGATTTCTTTATAGAATTTGGAGAGTACATACATTGAGAAAACAAAAAGGATGAAAAAGATAAATAAAATCAAATATTGATCAACTATCAATTACCAGGGAATGATAAAAATATAAATAAAAATGATTGTCCACACTATACATATTAGTGGTATGCTTTACACAAGGATCCTTCACCTTTCTCATTTATTTTTCATTTAGAGAAAAGATGATAAAAAAAAATAATATAGAGCTTTCTTTAAAAAACTTTAGAGTTCCCATAGCTCAAAAATCAAAATTTCACAAGATCCTTTATTCTTTATGGTATAAGATCTAATCATGTGTTTTCTCATGAATAATTCTCAAAATTATATTCAAATTATAATAGTAATGTTATGATTCTACATGTTTGATTGTTACATTAGGTATGGTGTAGGTAGTGAAATATTTTACACTTGAACATAATTATCATTCTCAACTTATGACTTTATTTGATTATAAATTGAAAAGTATTTAACTTTGATATGGAAAGTGAGACTTTTTTTTACATAATTAATTTGTAATAAAGTAAAACTCATGCTATGTACATCCTTTTTTATTCATAATATATACACATTCAAATCTCTTTTCCTAACTCATCCTTGTATCACATCTTAACATACAAATACTACTTATTCCCTAATCAGATCAATTCCACTGTTGTACCTAATTAACCCAATAGGCATAAATAATTTCATCTTGTGTGTTTCAGAAGATCAAGTTATAATTCATACTCTATTCTAACATGAAATTAAGAAGCTTAATTTAAATATCCTCATAAAGCATAATTGGGTTCATATGCTACCCAAATTCAAACATATGTTCTAAAGTTATCTAAGTATAGTCAAGTCATAAATACAGTAAATGAAAATAACATAAAGCATTGATAATACAACACCACAACGTAAAAATATTTAAACTAACTCTACTCTATTGCTAAAAAGGACTCCTTTTATTAGTAGCAAAAAAGAGTCTTTATGCATCTTCAAACAGGTCTTCCTTAAAATCATCAGAGTCAAAATCAAATGTGTTCATCTACCTTGTGAATTTTGTGGTATTGGCCAGTTTAGGTTTAGTCTTATGAAAGGTCATGCGTTGTAGGGATAAGGTGGATTTCCTAGGGGTGGTGATGAACCTAGGTCCACGGTGGTGTTGGGTGACTGTTGCTTCAAACTCAAACTCTACAAGGTCAAGGGCCTTAAATTGATTTTAGGAGACAAAGATTTAACAATAGGTGACCTACATCTATAAGTAGAAAAAGGTAAAGGAAAAGTAAAGGTCAAAGAGATCCTAAGGCAAACTTTTTAAGGTGCTAAGACAAAATTCACTTCCTATATACAAAGTAACCCTTCCATAATGTGCTTTTATAGTTAGGAGTATGCATTGTCCACTCTCCTTCTTTATCTAAATCAATCTCAATCTTCAAAAAGGAATGTGGCATCGACATCCTAAATATCTATAAATACTAATTTCAAAAGAAATAACACATAAAAATACAAAACAAACACAAGAGAAAGAGATATATTTCCAAATAACATTATCAAGAAAATAAATAATAAAAAACAACATTACAATTATAAATATCATAATCACATGATTGTCTCTTATTTATAATGCTAAAAAATCATAAGGCATGAGGCTTATGCACCAAATTCAGACGTATAACTTGAGCATAAAATTCACTTTCATGATCTTATAAGACTCTATATCTATACTTTCTTAATTTGGAAGATGTTGAGAGTTTCAAGTAATAGAGTAGCAATATCTACAACTAGTTTCACCAATGCGATACCTTTTAGGACTTGTGGGGATATACTATGTTTTATGCATAGTTGTTAGAATCAAATGTGAATTAAGTCTCACATGGAATGAGATATGAGCAAATTAGAGGTCTATAAGGAGATAGACCCATACGTCCATTGCATTAAAAGTTTTGGAGTTTTACATTCTTGTGTCCTACTCATTGTGAGGCTCCATATCTAAAAACTTTCCTACCCAACAATAGTACTCTTGGTTAGGGGTTGAGGCCAATAAAAACTTTATAAACCCCCTAGGTCATTAAAGCATCCATCCTGATTGTTCCATTAATGTCATAGTAATGACATAGATACTTTCTTTCAATGGAATGACTAAATAATACACATACTCATCTTTGAATAGTTCATATATATATTCCTTATGAACTTATGTCATGGCATATTCATATCGCTTAACTTATTTAGGACTTACAGTCCATAATTTCCACTATTTAGAAGATTCACATAATCATATTAACATATACTAGTGCATCATGCACTTCTACTAGGGTCATCAAAACTCATTACCATTATCCATTTCTTGAATTTAGTTCCATACTTCTAATTATCACTAATTGATCATGACGAGGAAGATACTATATAATGCAAAAATATAGTTATGCACTTGCCTATAAACCTTATTTATCCAATTAATTCAAGTAATAAAGTTAAGGTAATAGCCACCCATCAATTTTAAATCCAATTAATTCAAGTAATAAAGTTAAGGTAATAGCCACCCATCAATTTTAAGTATATTTACATGCTAATCTCAAGCATTATTGTCAACCCTTCAAGGTCTATTCATATAACTTAGTGTATTATTAATAAATCATTCATTCATATAATTCATATAATTCAAACTAAGACTAATCGACTTTCAATTTCACAAGTTAAAACACAAAATCATATTTTAAGTATAACACTACATTTCCTGATTCATATGATACAAACCACATGCCAAGGGAATTCATATTTTCACTTATTCCTTTTGCCTATCTATTGTTTGAAATATGACCTTCGCCTTACCTTGAGTAAGACTAGTGTGCCAAAAATGTGAATTTTGTATGTGGTATCGTTTTACACTTATAAAAAAAAAAAAGAATACATTGAAGGTAATAAAATTATAGTTTTACTAATAAAACTTGGCACATATAAATAGAGAATTAAGATAGCAAAGGCATAACTTACGATAATTGGCCAAAAGCATGCAAAATGAACTTTGATTTACAATCGAGAGGATGCGTGAGAAAGCTCGCAATGTGAAGATGAAAATATGAATTTACATATAAATTTTCTTGAGAGTTAAGGTCAAAAAACACAAAATAGCCACTGTGTATTTAGAAGAATTCATATTTTAGAGTACTTACAGTATTGGATCAAAATTACAGTGTTGGATCAAAAACAGGTAAAACGAGCTCTAATCGACAATTGGAATTAGGCTATGAAAAGATTGAATTGCATAAAAGGAAAAACACCATTGCATGTCACATGCATGATCAATTAGAGCAAAAAATTAGTGAGAACAGTAGCAAGACTCCATTCTAATGACCCTAGAAGAAGACATAAAGGAATACTCCTTCTACTTGTAATTTTGTTATAATTTTTTTTATATCTTCCATAATATAATCACTATGCTATTTATAGAAAAAATAAACATCAATTAAATCCTAAAAAAGAAATAGAAATCAAATTCTATAGAAAGGAAATAACAATCATATCCTAAAAATGAGAAACAAAGATAAGATCCTATTGATTAAGGATCAATTAAGGAAAATAATATAAATAATAATTATTGTCATGATATTTTCCTACTCTTGGAGAACTGGTCTTGTCCTTAAGGCTGAAATTCTGAAAACTTCTCTGTGATCTTCAAAGCATCTTGCTAGGTTGCATCTCTAGGGACGGAATTACTCCAATATATCAACTATTGTACAATTGGTCTATTATTTCTCTTGACCATGTGCTTGTCTAAGACATTAATAGGTTCTAACTGCATTCCCCCATCTTGGACAGGGGGAAGTTCTGTTGGTTAACATTGGCAGCTCTTAACTTCTTCTTTAAACATGAAACATTGAAAACAAGGTGAATCTTGGACTGAGGAGATAGTTCTAATTTGTAAGCTACATGTTGAACCTTTTTTGGAGTGTTCTGTAAGCTCTATGAAATTGAAGAGCTAACTTTAAGAGCTAAGGAAGTTTGCTTGAAGAGTTGTAGATGAAGATATACCTAATCACCTACTTCAAAAGCGCGTTTGGACATGTGTTTATTAGTCATTTGCCTTATTCTGTTTTGAGCTTGCTGCAGATTTTCTTTAAGGAGGTATACCATCGATTCTCTATCCCTCAAAGCTTGATCTACTGCTACCACCAAGGATTCTTTAGGAATGTAAGAGGTATAAGAAGAAGATTTCCTGTTGTATACCACCTCGAATGGTGTTATTTTGGAAGAAAGATTGAATGAGGTGTTGTACCACCATTTAGCCAATGGCAACTACTTACTCCACTCCTTGGGCTTATCTCCTGTCATGCACCTCAAGTATTGTCCTAAACTCTTATTAATTTTTGTTTGCCCTTTGGTTTGGGGTGATAGGAAGAACTCATCAATAATTGAGCTCCTTGTAATTTAAAGAGTTGCTTTCAAAATTAACTAGTAAACATAGGATCCTTATCACTTATAATGGTTTGTGGCAGCCCATGTAATTTATAGATATTATCTAAGAATAGTTAAGTAACCTCTTTAGCTACAAAAGGATGTGACAAGGCCAAAAATGAGCATACTTAGTCTATCAAAAACTATTAAAATAACCTCTTTAACATAGGACTTGGGAAGGCCTACAAAATCCATGGATATATCAAACCAAACTTGATCATGTATAGAAAGAGCCTGTAAGAGTGATAGACGATGTTAAGTTGCTATTAAAACAACTAAGTTTCTTTAAGAATTTTGTAGTATAGATCTTAACCTAGGTCGATTCACATAGGAACATCTTTAATTAAATTTAATTTTAAGATTTTTTAAAAGAATGAAAGTAAGGTTTTAGGGAGTTTTGAAAATTGCAAATTAATCAAATTAAATTATGAACAAAATAAAATTGAGTAAAAATAAATTAAGAAATATTAATCTACAGAATACCAAATGCGTGTAACTTCGATTATCACAGTATAGTTTGAATGTTTACCTAATTCAATTATTAATTCAATCGAATAATATAATTGAACTAGATTACAGATTAAATCAAATTATCATTTAACCTAACCCAAATTCATTATCAAATTAAAATATCAATCAAATCCTAATTTAAATTATAACCACAAAAAAGTTAATCATGATCTCAATATACAAATTTGATAATAGAGAAAAATGGAACAACTTCAGAGCAATTTGACTTGGAACCCAAATTGGATGTACAACGTTTGAATTTCACAGATTGAACGAGAGGTTTAACCTTCCATCGGAATACTTAACCCATGCGAGAATGAGAAGAGAATAAGAGAATTCGAGAGAAAGTAAAAAGAAGGATTCTTATTTCGACCAAATCTCAAAAACTCAAAGTGTTTACTTACCCTCTAATTCATAACCTTATTAGTATATTTATATGTTCTGATTAGGGTAAATTAAGTAGCTAAAATTCGTGCCTCAATAATAGCTAAAAGTCTAAATACAATTATGAAATACTAAGAGTCCAAATGCAATCCTGCAACAATATTCATCAAATTGCCTTAACTTTAAAAAATTATAAATAATCGAAAACAACTCCAAATCCAATGATCTATATATGCATTTCAAAGTCCTTAATATGTAGAATCCAATACAACTAGAATCAACAAAAAATTCAAATAACTAAAAAATGATAAAAACTCTAAAAATAAAGCATATAAAAAGCGTTTATTAATCAAAATAAAACTATAAATGTAAACTTAGAATATATTACGAGTTGCTACAATTTCAGATTTAATCCTCTAACAAGTCTCACATTCAGTCACAAATCTACAAACTTCTCTCCTCATCCTCATCTTCCAATAAAAAGCTCGTCTTATCCTTTCTAATGTTTTTTAAGTTCCCGAATGGTGTCCTCCCTCGACCCCTCCATGAGCATCTTGTAATATTTTAAATTTCAAAATGAATCCTTCTCCCACCCATAGCCTCCCTTTATACCTTAGTTGATTGTTTGTCAATGCAAACTTAGTGTTTGAATTTGGATCGGCCACTAATTCCTGGATTAGTTATTGAATCTTCTCATCCTTCTTCCATTAGTCTTGAAGAACGTTCAGCCACTGGGCTATAGGACGTGATATAACCTAATAACATATTCATCTTTCCCTTCTGGCAGCCTAGATAAGGCATCTGTTGCCTTATTTTGCTTCCCTCTGCAATAAATAATTTCATAATTGTATCATGCCAATTTAGTGAGTCATTTCTGCTGCATCGAAGTTAAAATTCACTACTCCAACAAATATTTCAAGCTAAGGTGATTCGTAATTATTTGGAAATGATGACCCAATAAAGCGGTCTTATGAATACCAGCGTATGTACTCTTATTTGATGAAAACCTGATCAGAGATCCAATTTAGGGAAAAAAACTTTGCTCCATGTAACTTGTATAATAATTTGTCAATAAAAGGGATAGGTAACTTATCTTTGACAATAATTTTTTTGGGATCTATAATCCGCGCACATCTTCCACGAGCCATCCTTCTTTTTAACCAACACTACCGAGGAAGAAAAAGGGTCCACACCTCTGTGGAAATCGAGTTTGGACAGAACCATTGTTATTCTGAAAATTGGGCACATTCCTATCACCGTCGTTGCTGCCAGTTGAATCTCCGTTTCTAATGGTTAATTGATCAAATTTTAGACTGATAGCTGCCACCATATTAGTCAAAGCAGACAAGGAAGCGGCCTGTTTCTGCGCTGTTTCCTTCAATAGCTTCACTATTCCTTCAATACGTCTATATTCTTGTGCTCTAGTCCCGTCAGCCATAAGAAGGTGCAAAGAAGAAGACACAAAGGAATTTCTAACACTAGTAATTCATAGAAGTAATAATATCTATTAAATTTCTTAAAACAATAAATTTGTTTTCATATAAATACTAAATTAACATATTTTGTTTAAATATAATTTGCAAGAAAACATTAAAATATAAACTACTTAAAAATCTTAAAGTGCGAATAGTAATTCCTATTAAATTTTCAACTAAGTTGAGTAAAGGAAATAAAATAAGTACTAAAACGAAAAATATGTAAAAACGAAAACTTGTGGTTCTGAAGTCACAAGATTAAAAAATTCCATTATTAAAAAAAAAAACGGAAATGCTGTTTAGTACGAAAAGTACGTTGAAGAAACATACGAACAGTGACCTGTAATTTATCTCAAACAGTAGAAATTAGGTGTTTTCTTTATTTAACTCACATTTAACCAATAAAATTCATCATTCGTACTAATTTTTTCCCACACTAAATTAACAATGCTCTTTTCCTATTTAACTCACATTTAACCAATAAAATTCATCCACATGTATTCATATAAATTCCTACTAAATTTTATCATACTAAATAGCAATGCTCAAAAAATAATCCATGGCATTTTTTTTGTGCGTAGCTCTTGGATTAAACTTACCTTCACCCCCGTTACGTAGGATTTTTGCAATAATGGGACAAGATTTAAATGACACATTCTGGTAGTAGTTGCACCAAATTGATCTTTATGTACATGTACACGACTTTCCACACTAAACTAAAATCAAAGATCACGTCATCGACCCAAGCTGAAGACCACAATAACACAGCACATTGGAGATGAGAATTTGTGCAGGCGATACATAATAGCTGTACAATATTTTTGTTATTTTATCCACTTCAACAACTAAGATGGTCAAACCCCTAAATGCACAAGATTTTGAAAATCTGATACCCTTATCACTAAACTGGACCAGTATCCAACATCTTTCTGCAGCGTAATGATTACGGATAACATCAAAATTAGCTCCTGTATAAATGATCTTCATGACCGGATTGGAAAAATAATATTCTAAGTCCAATATTCTCTACAGGATGAGGTGTAAAGCAATTCATTTCCACACTGTCTCATTTGCATCTGTGAAAATTGCATTATGATGCTCTATGAGCAACTGAACAACCTCAATTGCACCAAAGTCTACCGGTGTGCCATCATCCAAAGGAATAGGGGATGATGCATCTATAGCTTCACCATCATCTGCAACACAAGAAACAAGAAAAGGAATGCCAATCTCCAATCAGCATTAATTCTATGCTCTGCATTAAAATCTTAAGTAAAGCAAACAACCGTTAAACTAATTTTTGCACCCTTCCAAAAATTTTGCGAGTGACATGAGAGTAAAATGCAATGTCGATTCAAGATCCACAGGTTAGAAGTACAACTTGAAGCAAAGTTTAAGATGTTTAGCCTCACCCATAGAAGATCCCAAGATGCGGCTAAACCCATTAATTATAGAAGCAGCCGACTTGCATCCATAATATTGATTTACTTTACTTTACTGTTATAAAAATATCAAAGACTGTGCCTAACCACTTAATACATTTTCAGGTTATGTGATTATTCTTAAGAAAATGCCAAACAATTCAATGCTAACAGCCAGTAGGAGTAAGGCACGTAATTGATATCTACTTTTGAAGTTTTAAGCAGTATGGCATCTCAACATTTTTTTATTTCCACTTTTGAAGTTTCAGCACTAAACATTACAAAAGTATGCTTGCAACAACAGCAACAATAAATTCCTTTTCCCATAATTGCAGGTTGGCTACAAGCATCAATGTCAATGTGCTCAATCAAAAACCAAAATTTTGGAAATGTCATTTAGATCAAGGCCTTTTTAAATGGTTTCTCTTAGGGAGCCTTCAGTAGAGTGATTTATAAAGTTTCCCAGGAACAAGGAATCTTAACATGGGAATCTTAGATTCTTATGTTTGGCGTGAACTTTATAAATAAGATTTCCAAGAAATGAACATTCTTAGAAATGTTTTTTTAACCATGTTTCCCAATGGGAAAGGGTTAAATCCAAGATTCTCCCACAAAAGTGGGAAAGTTTTGGGCATACCCATAAAACAACATCCAATATTCCTAGTGATATTTAAGCATGTCAAACATATTTATAACATTCCAAAAATTCATGATTCCCTGAACACAGGATTCATAGGAAATATAATTTGAAGGAAAGAAGAAAAGTCTCTATAGATCAACAACCCCTTTTGGTTTTCCTTGGTCTTCCTCTACCCCTGTTTATCATGTTATCTCCATGTCATCAACTCCTCTTATTAGGCCTTTTACTGATTTTCTCCTAACTTGGCCAATATAAAAGTTTATACTCAATGAAGATAATTGCTAATAAATCATTTTGACGAAGAAAATCCCCATTGCTTGAGACTAAAGTATGATCGTCATCCTTTTGAAAATTACCAGTAATAAATAGTATTTTAAATCAATTTGGCTATCTTAAAGATTTACATGTTTTAGCATCATTTCACTTACCAGCAAGCATCTCCCAAGCAGTATGTGAACCAGGTGTTGGATCAAAGCTCCTTTTTGAAGGACTTTTTGACATCTGATTCCAATATTGACGATAAATTTCAGGTCTCTGTCCTTTCTGCCACATAACAACAGGTGCCATTTCCATAGCAAGGCTTCGAGCATCCATCTGGAAAAAGTCAACAATTTTGAGTATGCTACTCAAATCATATTTGAATATATATCTATGTGATGATTGTTTGTATGGTCAACAATCTGAAGGGAAACCAAAAATAATAAAGGATGACAATGATCGTATTGCATCTAGGAAAATAGTCATGTTTCCTTTCAACTTTTAGATTAAGAAGAAAAAATAATGACATTTGTAGGAGAAAAATATATAAGAAGACAAAAACACAAGAAACTGATCATAGAAAATCCTTCAAGAAGCAAGAAGTAGATAAACATAGAATAAAGACAAAAGGTATGTGACTATGTATATTGCAGGTTTTGATGATGTCAAAAAGACAAGAAGAATAGGCAAAATGGCAAAGATAAATGGTTAGAACATTAGATTTTAGAAAAGTTTGTCAAAAGTTTTTCTCGTTAATAAGTTTATTTGGCCATTTTTAAATTAATCAAGTTTTACTCAATAAATTTTAAGATAATTGTTTAGATCTAAAGAAAGTGTAAATGATGATTTAAAACTATGTAAAAAGTGATAAAACTTAAATCTTTCAAGTTTGGGGTTTATTGTAATCGATTACCGTATATAATTATTGATTATCATGTTGTTTTTGAACCCAAAGTTTAAAATTTTATCTGTGCAATCGATTACATATTCATGTAATCAATTACAAGAAAGTGACCGTTGTCAGTTTTCAAAATTTTGAATTTTGTAAGCAATCACAAGTTCATTTAATTGATTATTAAAGACCAGAATACGCAAAAATCATCTAAGGTACGGTCAGCAGAGAAGACCCTTGGAGGTAATAATAAGGAGAGTGGATTGGATGACTCTTATTCCACTAAAGAGGGGGACCCGAAAGAACCTTAGATGAATTTATTGTTTGGTTGTTGTTTAATCACTAATATTTTCAAAATGTAGAGATTTAGTCTATTGCATCAATTGTGCTCTTTTAAGTGATGCACTGAATACCGGAAATTCAGTTTATCACTGTCATATTATTGTCATGTCGTAGTTATTTTGAATATTTTATTATTTAAATATTAATATTTGCAAAAAAATCATTAAACTTCATTCTTCCACCTCTTCTTCAGCACTGCACGATCAAGCTTCTCAAATGGTCATGAATTCTGCTATATAGACTCAAGCCCTTCACTTGGCACAACAAGACAACCTAAGAACAATTTTTCCCAAAAGATAAACAAAAGGTTAAAATCCTCATCATCCTATGCAGAGAGAAACAACATCATTCCATCCCATCTCATTTATCTATCTATCTATCCCTTTGCCTTTTTTCCAACCCCTAATTTATCCATTTATCTCACTGACCCATTCACTCTCTCTCTCTCTCATCGAAACATGGAAACTCCATGCATCCTCCCATCGAAACCAAAGAGTCCACACGACCAACACTCTTTCTCTCTCCCATCAAGTATTGTTCCTGCCAGTGGCCACCATTTTACAACTTTTTTTCGACCTCCAACCATCAGATCTGGATCGTTGTCACCTGCGCCACCCAACCCCATCAATCCCACCTTCATCAAAGCTCTCACACGCTTGCACGCACCTTCATAATTTGAGGGGTGCTCCTGAGGCTAAGATGTTTCAACTAGAAGTGTTACTCAAAGAAGAGAGGGAAAATGGGGAATTTGTAATGGTGCATGCAAGAGAAGGGGGATTAAAAAGCATGGAGCTTGATGGGGGTAGAAAATCTAAGAGTAGATCCAATAATAAGGTGTTGGTGTGCGAAGAGTATTTGACATTGAGTTGGGTTTTGTGTTGTTTGGAGTTTGGTTGCACTGTGATTTCATGAGAGGGTCGTGGTCATCCGTGGTAAACACAAATTCTTGCTCTTGATTCTTACCATTAGGGGAAGGAGATCCGTGAACAAATAACTGCTGATATTTTTCTCTACTTTAACCACCCAACTTGATAGGTACCATGTGAATGAAGGGAGAAAACCACAAAAATATGACGATCAAGAATAATAAAATTTAGCAAAACTTAAGACGAGCAAGAATAAGAATATGAAGATAAGTTGATGGCTAAACACAAATTTGACAAAACCACAAAAGATAGTCATAGATTGCTAATGATGGGAGAAAATACATCTTTGAAACAGTTCAAAAGCAACTGTTCAAAACAATGACTTAGAAACAACAAATAAAATGCATCAATTCAAATTACTTTCAGCACATGGTTTGAAAGCTATTTGCATAGCAAGGCAAGTTTATTATGTGACATTATTTGTAGGAGAAAAAATTTATATCAGATAATCAACGGAAATGGAAATGAGCCATGATATTCACCATACATGGTTTGTTAAGCAAATAAAAATACATAAGTTCTCACCAGGTTTATGAAACCAATTTCCCACCATACAAACATACACAAGCCCATAGAGAAGTCTCCTACCTTATTGAGAAGTGACTTCAGGCTAACACGGAGTAGAAGTGCTGTTATAAACTCCAGTGTCATGTAGTTCACACTAGAAAGCCTCTTGAGTATGTTTCTCATGGAATATATACTAGATCGAGCAGCTCTAATCTCATTATAAAGCTCCAATGTGGTAAGTGGTTCAGGAAGGCTGGCAAGAAAATATTTTGCAAGAGCTGCTACATCAATTGGATTTGTTCCTTCTGGCACCAAAGCATCTGGATCTGCAACAAGCAATTGTGGTAGCAAGTATAACATCATCCAAATATAATAACTAAAAGCTACTCATTACATAAAAAATGATTGAATTACCTTGGTTGTATAGGGAAACCAATTGCTGAATTACCTTTTTATCCCCTTCAGATTTAAAGAGATATGGTGAGTTCAATCCTACATAAAATAAAAATGATGAAATTACTATTGGATCAAAATAAAACATTATAAGAAAATAGATGGATGCATGGATGTAAAACCTTGTTCTAGAAACAGCTACCTGAAACTATTAGATAATCTGCACATTTGACCAATATCTGAGGAATAGGTTTGCTGCAATCTTGCCTCTGCACAGTAACCTCAATAGGAACTCCAAATACTAGGTTCAAGGTAATGAATAATTAACTACCATAATGCAGGCAGGCAACAAATTTTAAATACAGTAAAAATCTATATAGGAACAAAAGCATGCAGTATAAATTTTAAATAAAGTAACTAACAATAAAAAATGTTACTGTAAAAGTGACAAAATGTATTTCATCTCAAGAAGCCTTGTGGAAACACAATGAAACTAGTTCTACATAGTTACAAAAAGATTCTGATGCATGAAACTTTCTGAGTCATATGATTTGAGAAACTTACTGGCTCAGAAACCAGTAAAGAAAAGTGACCAAGTAGTGCTTAGAACTCTCAAATAGGACAAGAGAGAACTAGAACTTGAAACTCTTAGTAAAGAATGAGAATTTGCTTATTCAACTTGATGCTAAAATGAGGAGTACAATGGGATATTTATAGTATTACAAGGATAATTCTAGATTAGAAATGTTTCTAGAGAATGGATAAGTCTACTTACCATCAGTGCTTGCAACTCCCTGCAACAGAAAATTAAAGTAAGAATGGTTAAAATGGCAGGTACTGGTAAAAATAGGTCACATTTAGCCTGATGTCATTCACCTTTTGCCATCTTTCAATGTCTGTCAAGATAGTCTTACTTTTTTGTGCTGTTGTTTTTGCCACCTAAATGACCACAATGCCAAATCAGAGAGAGAAAAAAGTAAAGAATATGACCATCAAGTTGATTCAGCAAAATACAACTTGGCATATAACTAGCAGATAACATATAGATAAAAGGAAAAGAAAGGGGAGAGAAGACAAGATAAAGAGAAAAATTGAAAAATCCAATAATAGCTTTAAACAATCTATAACCAAACCAAAAGTTACCCACATCCAACCGACAGAATATGTAATCCAAAATCACTTTGGACTGTTGGAGAAGGCATTCCTTTAACCCCAAATAAGGATCACAAGTAAAAGAAAAAATAAAATCATCATAATAAAGCAGTGTTTGGTTTGTCTTTTGTTTTCATTTGTGGTTAATATATTTTTGCTAATATTTACAAAAACGTCACACTGTGCTCACTCTATTTCTTGGTTTTTCAAAGTTTTGTAAACAAAAAAGAGGGAAAACAATGGAACTTAATAATTATGCATATATATGCCTTTTTTAAAAAGTTATCCAACACAAACCAAAATCATTTACTCAACTACATCACCTCTTCAACCTTGGATTTTCCTACAGCCACCTTATCCTTTGTCCCTGAGAAGCCTCTCCTAAGAAACGTACCCGTCGTGGCAGCAGCTGATATCAACCGATCCTGCACAGCATGCCTTGTGGATGGCTGCTGAAGAAGTGCCCACCGACTCTTGACCATCAATCCAACTTTCCCCGCCACTTCAGCCACATTACTCTTTGTATCCTTTGTGACCTCACCAACAAACGTTCCCGCTGATTCCTTAGCTTCTTTAAGCTTGACCCCTACACCAAACTTAAATTTAAACAAGCAGAGACCGGGGAGTAATCAAGAAAATAAAAGTGCAGCAATTTAGTGAAACATACCTGAGGAAGTAAAGAAACCAGCAGCCTTATCATGCCATTCAGGTGAGATGATAGAAGTCATTGAAGCAGAAGCTACGAACAAAATCAAACTCAACGAAAAAAAAAAAACGGTTGTTACTCGATCCTGCATACAAAGTGAACACATAAAAGACTAATCTACATCAATAGACAAAATTCTAGCCATCAATAAAATCCTATATTCTTAAGAAATAGAATCAATTCGATCAATTTCTTCAAAAATCAAAATCATCAGATTCAAAATTCCTTTACATTTCTACACACAACATAGTCAACCCATAAAAATGATTCTGCAGTAAAGAATAAAAGACATAAATGAATCGATCAACCCTGTATGATGAAAGAAGAGAACAAATTGAAAAACCTATATATTAAAGTAACAAATTAGAGAGAATCAGATCAAATTTACCTTACTTCTGTGTGTGTGTGTGTGAGAGAGAGAGAGAGAGAACTAAAAGGGAAAGAAGTAACTCATAAATTGGAAATTTGGAGAAAAACGACGGCACAACAAAGATATGGAATTCTAATGGGACTGCTCTGACCAAGTTTGATATTTAAAAAAGTTTTCGGTAACCCACTTTTAATATAATTTTTAAACTATTTTTATTAATTAAAAATTATAAAACTTATGTAAATCTTATTATTTATTTCTAATTTAATATTTTTTATTATTTTTAATAAATTTTAACATGTAATAAAAAATATGTTAAAAAATATATTAAAAAGTGCATTATTAATATTATAACGGTCCTTCTATTGTCTTTCATATTTTATTGATTTAATTTTTATTTTAAAAGTTAATTGGAGTAGAAATAGACCATCATTTGAAAAAAAAAATTTATTTTTTTTCAAACTACTAAATTAATATTTTTGGCTTGATAATTAAAGAGCATTTAAAAGAATTTATCAAGAGTTTATAGAAATAATTTATAACTCATATAAGTTATTTTGACTTTATTTTAATAAATATTTTTAGTGTAGCTAATTAGAATATTTATTTTTAGTTTATTTTAAAAAATTTAATAGTCAAATTTATGGCATAAATTTTTGTATAATAAAGTTTATTAAATAAATTCTTAATTAAGCTATTTTTTAAACCTTCTTTTTTCATTACAAAGCATTATGCATAATTGTGGTCATAGTTTTCAATATGACTGTATATGGAAGTTACAACTAAACTATTATTTGACATGTGTATTTAACTTTTATTTCTATGATTTCTTAGTCAAATAAGTAAACTAATCAATGTTCGTGATTTTAAGCTGTGTTTTTGAATATATTAAAGTTGTTTTATCTAATTTATAAAAGAATTAAACTAGTTTATATATTTTTTTATTGTTTGTAGGATCAATTGTCAAAGAAATAAAACTTGAAAACGTCAAAGAAAGCAAAAGTTGAAAGCTACAAGACTTGGACATCAAACTGCCCAACCATGGAAAAAATATGCTGCAACTAAATTTGTAGGATCACGCTAGATGCGTGTCAAACCACCATTCCAAATGCTCTAGGTATAAACATTTTTACACCCCTGATCATGGAAAAATGTAGAATGTTGATTTCCAAGGGTAAAAACACCAATGTCAATGTTTTAACGTCCAACATAACTCTAAATTTTATAAATAAATATTATATGAATTAATTTTTAGATATATCTCATTTAGTTCATACATTTTGTTTAGTTTCATCACTTAGAACTTTTTTTATTTTTCATTTTTTCTTTTTTTTTTCCATCATAGGAATTTGAAAAATTTATGTTTTTTCCATATCTATATGAAGTTTTCTTTTTTGTTTGTTTCTTTATTTATCATTGTAAATATATATAACTAATTTTTTTTACATTAGGATGGGATGGACTTATGCTTAATTCTCATTTATTGTTAATGTTATTACATTCTTATTTATTTTCTTCTCTTGCAATTCAGTTTGTTTCTAATGCATTTTCTAGTTTGTTGAGCTAAAATGTGATTTCAAACTTGATTTTATAGTTAAAAATTTAGTTGTTGAGTTAAATTTAAATAATTTATCATGATTATTGTGATGTTGAAGAAACCACTCAATGATTTTAATTTTTTTTTTATGAGTTCTTGTACAATAATGCATGTGCTAATCATATTAATTGAAAGAATTAAGAAGTTTTGGTTGATAGAATTGGAATTTTTATTTAAGGAATTGAAGTTGACTCAAAATTAGAGAATGATAGACGATTGTCAAACCGCTATCAAAATAACTAAATTTTCTAAAAATTTTGTAGTATAGACTCAAACTTAGGTTGATTCACGGAAAACATATTCTTAATCAAATTCAATTTTAGGTTTTCTTTAAAAAAATATAAATAAGGTTTTTAGAATTTTAAAAATTACAATTGATCAAATTAAATTGCAAACATAATTAAAGTGAGTAAAAATGAATTAAAAACATAAATCCACAAAATACCAATTGCGTGTAACTCAGACTATCACAGTATCTAAAGATTTAAATCTGCGTTTGAATAATCATCCAATTCAATTATTAATTCAATCGAATATCCTAATTGAATAGAGTTCGAATTAAATCAAATAATCATTTAACCTAATCTACATAAATTATCAAATCAGAACATCAATCGAGTCCTAATTTAAATTCTAATAACAGAAAAGTCAATTACGATCGCAATACACAATTCTGAGATTAGAGAGAAAAGAGAACAAACTCAGACCAATTTAGTGCAAAACTCAAGTTAGAATTACAACGTTTAGATTCCATAGATTGAACGAGAGGTTTAGCCTTCTATTGAAATGCTTACTTCATGCAAGAATGAAAAAAAAAAAAAAGAGTTCGAAATAAAGTAAAAATAAAGATTCTTATTTCGAACAAATCTCAAAATCTTAAAGTGTCTAATCATTTTCCCCCTAATTCAGAACTTTAATGGCCTATTTATAGATTATGATTAGAGCAAATTAAGTAGCCAAATTTTGGCTCTCAATAATATTTAAAAGCTCAAATACAATTATTAAATAACAAGGGTCTAAATGCAATCCGGCAGTAATATTTAGCAAATCTACCTCAACTTCAAAAAATTATAAAAAATTAAAAAATAACTCCAAATCTAGTTATCCATATATGTATTTTGAAGTCCTGGATGTGTAGAATCAAATACAACTAAAATCAGTAAAAAAATTATATTTATAGAAAAAGTTATGGCCAAAAGAGTAGTCAGAAGTCAAAATAACTGAAAATACGAAATTAAAACATTTATTTGTAATAAGCCCAAATTTATTCAAATAACTAGAAAATGATATAAACTCTAAAAATAAAGCATATGAAAAGCATTTATTAACTAAAATAAAACTATAAATATAAAGCTATAATATATTACATCAGATAACTTAATCTTTATTGCATGATTAAGAGTTAGATAACATAACTTTTAATGTAAAAAAGATAAATAGAAGAGAATCAAATCACAATTGCTTGTTCATCATATTTTTTGTGTTTGTCATTTTGTACAATTAAACATATACTTAAAAATAATTTTATTTATTTATTTATTTACATTTTGCTTAACATATTACTCTACTATGTTGAATGCTCAAATTGTAAATCAAGAAAGATATGTTGATAATGAATATACTCATTAAAATGATTTGTGCACTTAACACATTTGTTTGCATAAGCAAATAAAGTGCATTAAATTTTGGTTGCTATTGTTAGATTGTTGAGTCCAAGTATCGACAATCTTTTGAAAACTGCAAATTTGAGAATACTTTTCATAACAAAAAAAAAAAACACACACACACACACACACACAAAATTATTGTAAACTTGAAGAAATAATTAAATAACATGCAATAACCAAGTACATCAAGCTTGTAACATTAAATGAGCTCTGTTGGAGACAACTCTATATTTGTATATAGTATTTATAATTATGTTTTTGAATTCATTAATTTTATTTTTTAATTGAGAAAAATAAAATATAAAGAATTTTCTAAGTTTTTAGAAGTGATCATACAAAAGAAAAAAAAGGAGAATAGATCATTAGAAGTTAAACTCCATGTTTTTATGACAAGCTTATGCATTTTTAAGCTAACACATGACACATAATGACTTAATTTTGTATGTTGTGTTAAAACGTAAGAATGGGTATTTTTACGTCCAATAACAAGAAATTAGAGTTGATGTAAGCTAAGTATTTAAACGTTATGAACATTTTTACATCTAGATAATTTGAGTTATGTTTATTTTTCTTTATAATATTTTGAGCTTGTAGTCGAGTTTTGAGATAGTTTTTATTTTGTTAAAAAGATTTTTTTATAATTTCAATTTAAAAGATAATTTTTAAGAAAAAAAATGGAGCTATGATATATTTTCTTCACAATCTATCCTAAAAGTTGTAAGATATTGCCTCTATAATATCTTGCGCGTCAAAATGTCAAAAGTAGATATTTTTAAGTCCAAAAGAAGATAAAAAAAAATTTGAATCGTTTTGTATTTTACGAGTCAAAATTCCAAAAGTGAGATTGTATTTTGCTAAGGTAAAAAATAAAATTCATTCATTCTTGACTGAGTAGGGGGTACTCGAGAGGGAAATAATTCAACCTTGTCCAAGTAGGAATAGTTGGGAGAAAATTTAATAAATGATTCATTCTTAGTCGAGTAGGGACACTCGAGAGGGAATTTAATTAATTTCAACCTTGGACAAGTAGGAATATTTGGGAGGGAATTTAATAAATGATTCATCCTTAGCTGAGTAGGGTATTCGGGAAGGAAATAATTCAACCTTGGCCAAGTAGGAATACTTGGGAGAAAATTTATTAAATGATTTATCCTTAGCCGAGTAGGGGTACTCGGGAGAAAATTTAATTAATATCAACCGTGGCCAATTAGGAATACTTGGAAGAAAATTTAATAAATGATTCATCCTTAGCCGAGTAGGGGTACTCGGGAGGAAATTTTATTCATTTCAACCTTGGCCAAGTAGGAATACTTGGGAGGGAATTTAATAAATGACTCAAGACAATCGAGTAGCTGTAGAAGAAGTATTTTATTGATAATGTGTCTCATTAAAAATCTTCCCAGGAAAATCTCTTTTCACGTTCTTTTAAGAGGACAAAACCTGGGTGAGGAAAAGAGTGTACTGATTATATATTACAAATGCTTAACTGAAATAATGCTTTAAATGTGTGCTGTTTCAAGTCCTCAGTATCGTCTTCCCTTCCAGTGTCTCCAGCCTGTATGACCCATTGTCTAGCCGAGCCATTACCTGAAAGGGACCTTCCCAATTAGCAGTTAATTTCCATTCTTATTGGTCCTGACGTGCTTCCCCTATTACTCACCACACCAAGTCATCAACATAGAATTGTCTTGGATTAATTTTTGAATTGAACTTCCTTGCTATTATCCTTTTGCTAGCTTCAACCATTATCGTTGCTTGACCACGTATTTCATCCAATAAATCTAGGTTGACGGCAAGGGATTTTCCGTTTGTCGATTCCTCGAATTGTTGTCTTCGAAATGATGACTCTCTAATCTCGACCGGTACCATAGCATCAGTACCATAGGTCAACCGAAAAGGTGTTTCTTTTGTGGTTGTTTGTGGGATACACCGATAAGCCCATAAGATCTTGGGCAACTTTTCTGCCCATTTTCCTTTTGCCGAACCTAATTGTCTTGTAAGTTCATGTAGGATGACTTTGTTCACAGCCTCGATTGTCCATTGGATTGAGGATGCTCAAAGGATATAACTATGTGTTAGATATGTAATCCTTCCAAGAATTCGTTGAATCGCCGATTTGTGAATTGCAGCCCGTTATTTGTGATCAGGGCATGAGGGAGACCGAATCGTGTGATAATATTTTTTCAGGTAAACTTTTGTACATTGTTGGCTGTGATTGTAGCGAGTGGCTCTACTTCAATCCACTTGATAAAGGAATCTACAACGACAATTAGCAATTTACATTGTCCTTTTGCCAAGGGAAAAGGACCAAGAAAGTCCATTCTCCAAATGGCAAAGGGCCAAGGAGAACTAATAGGGTGAAGGGTATCGGCATGTTGGTGTATGCGGGAATTGTGTTGCTGACAAGAGATGCACCTTTTTACAGAGATATCACAATCTTTGGATAGTGACGACCAATAGTATCTGGCTCTCAAGACCTTAGTTGTCATGGTTCGTCTACCGGAATGGGTACCATAAATACCTTCATGAATTTCCCTCATTACATAGCTAACTTGGTCTTCATCTAGGCATTTCAACATGGGTGTTGAAATTCCTCTCTTATATAGTTCTTTACCGAGAAGGATGTACTTAGCTACCTGCATTCTTATCTTCTTAGCCAAGAATGGGTCATTTGGTAAGCTGCTGCTGGTGAGATACTGAATGATTGGGGTCATCCAATTCTGAGGCCTATTTTCTATGTCCATGCACTCTTGTTTAGAAATGCTGGGTGTATGTATCTTCTGATGAATCACACTTTGTAACTGCCCTGGTTTCCTTTGGCTTGCGAGCCTAGCAAGCTTATCGGCTTGTACATTCATGGTCCTCGGTGTGTACCGAACGTGTACCTCGTCAAATTCTCTCTCCATATTCTTGAATTCCTGATAGTATTGGAGCATAACCGAATCCTTCACCTGATAATTTCCACTGACCTGTTCGGCCACTACCTTCGAATCGCTCCAGCAAGTGATGCATTTCACTCCAATTTCTTTCGCCAATCTGAGACCAGCAACCAAAGCCTCATACTCAGCCTGATTATTGGATGCTTTGAATCCAAACCGAATAAATTGTTCAATTGTTACACTATTTGGTCCCTCTAATATAATTCCTGCTCCGCTATCCAGTTGGTTTGATGATCCGTATACGTGCAGGTTCCACATATCAGTGGTGGTCTGTTTTTGGGTAGTAAACTCATTGACAAAGTCTACAAGCACCTGAGCTTTGAAAGGGCGTTGACTTTCAAAATGGATATCAAATTGGGATAGCTCGATTGTCCATGCCACTAACCGACTAACTAACTCCTGTTTTCTCAAAATTTTGGCCATTGAACAGTCGGTGCGTACGATAACCCAGTGGCTTTGGAAGTAATGCCTTAGCCGATGAGCTGGTGTGAACTAGAGCTAGCACTATCTTCTCCATCAACTGATATTGGGTTTCAGCACTTTGGAGCATTTGACTGATAAAGTATACGAGAGCCGGTTCAGGTGCTTCTTGTAATAAGATCGAGCTGATTGCATTTTCTGATACAGCCAAGTAAATAATCCTATCCTGTTCGGGTTTTGGTTTAATCAACACAGGCGGTGCTGCTAACACGTTTTTATATTGGAGAAAGGCGACCTCGCATTCATCAGACTAGGTAAATTTTTGCAATTTCTTGAGCAAATCAATAAAAGGTCGAACCTTTCTGCCATAATAGGCAAAAATCTGGCGAGGGCAGCAATCTGGCCGACAAGTCTTTGGATGTCCTTGACATTCCGAGGACTGGTCATTTCAATGATGGCTTGACATTTGTCAGGATTTTCCTGAATCCCCCTTTCAGAGAGCATGAATTCCAAGAACTTGCCACCGGCTACTCTGAATGTGCACTTTTCAAGATTAAGTTGCATCCCATGTTGCTTGGCTGCGGTGAATACCTCCTTTAGATAAGCGAGATGTTGCTCCGAGGAAATGGATTTGACCACCATGTCATCAACATATACCTGCATGCATTTCCCTATTTATTTTTCAAAAATTTTATTCATCAGCCTCTGGTATGTTGCCTCTGCATTCTTCAAGCGGAAGGGTATCACTCGGTAATAGAAATTTGCTGAGTCTGTGATAAATGCCATTTTTTCCTCGTCTGAGGAATGCATCTGGATCTGATTGTATCCAGAGTAAACGTCCAAGAAGCTAAGTATCCTGTGACTAGCTGCACTGTCCACTAACGTGTCAATGTTTGGAAGAGGATAGGCGTCTTTTTGGCACGTCTTGTTGAGGTCCGTGAAGTCAGTGTACATTCGCCATTTTCCGTTGGCTTTCTTGACCATGACTACATTGGCCAACCAGGTGGAGTATCTTACTTCTCGGATAAAGCCGGCCTGTAGCAACATATTGGTCTCCTCTTTGACTGCTTTCGCTCTATCACCTCTAATTTTTCTCTTTTTCTGTGCTATCGGCTTAGCTCCCTTATATACCAAGAGATAATGATAGAGAAATTCTGGGTCTATTCCTGGCATATTAGATGCTGACCAGGCAAATAAATCAGCATTTCGAAGCAAGACTTTCTGAAGCTCCTGCCTTTCTTGTAAGGATAACCTGGCACCAAGATAAGTGATTTGTTCAGGCTTCAGTCCCAATTGGAAGGACTGCTTATTTTCGCTGGGCTCGACCCAACATCCCTCATCAATTCTGGGATCCCACTCCATATCCAGATTTTCTTCTGACCGAGGGAGGACAATATTGACGTCTCGCTTGTACTCTTGGAACGATTTTAAGCGCAAGCTTGCAAAATAGCATTCTCTGACCGTCTTTTGGTCAGCATGTATTATAACAATCTGGCTCCTTTCTGATGAAAATTTCATAGCCAGGTGAGGAGTAGACACTATGGCTTTCAATTTATTAAGTGATGGTCGATCGAGTAGTATGTTGTACAAAGTATTCGCGTGCACCACCAGGTAAGTGACCTTGATGCGTTTTCCTTCATTTTCTGACCCAAATGAGGTGACCAGGTCGATGCAACCATAGGTCTCTACTCATTCCCCAGAAAAACCGACCAGTGGTTCGTGATACCCTCTGAGTTCATCTTCTAGTATCCCCAGTTGTTTGAATGTGTTCCAGTAGAGGATATCGATCGAGCTCCCCTGGTCAATTAGTGTTTTCCTGACAGTGCAATTGAGGATATCCACACTTATAATCATAGGGTCATCTTGCACTAAATCTATCCCCTAAAAGTCGTTGTTAGTGAATGTGATGGGGGGAATCCGAATTCTACTACCCAATGATATATTGTTGACAGAGCAGACTTGTTCGAATTGGTGGGTTCTTCACCCGCAAACCCACCGGTATGGTGTTAATAACCTGCTTCGGGTATTTCTCCCGTTCATCATATTGTTTTGCAGGAGGTTCTTTTGACCGACTCCGTTGTCGTTCGAGCTGTTTATCCTCATACCTTCTTGAGGATTGGGGATATCAATCTCTACTTTTTTCAGTATGACCAGTGGGATTTGTTTGCACAAATCCTCGAAGGTGCTCTTCCTTAATCTGATCTTCAATTTTATCCTTTAGGGCCGTGCATTCTTCTGTGGTATGGCCCCTATTGCGATGATATCGACAAGATTTGCTTTTGTCTGCCCAAGGGGGGTATTAGCACGCCTGAGCATGCTCAATATTTCAGTCGTGAGAGCTTGGTCAAGTACCCTAGATCGGTTGGTGTTGAAAGTAGTATATGAATAATACTTGGGACCTCTAGACGACCTCTCAACATCATTTCTTCTGGCTTTGTTTTCTTATCGAGACTTGAAAGTTTTTTTTTGTCCGCCTCTCTCGAATTGGATCCCCCTTGATCTATCTGGACTTGGTTCCAGTATTCAGTTAACTCCTCTATTTGCATATATTTGGCTACTCGACTCCTTAATTTGTCTAGGTCCATGGGTGGTTTATCACATATGCTATTAACAAAAGGTCTTGGTCTAAGGGCTGTTGTGAGGTGGTGCATGGCCACAACTGGTTCCAAATTGTGAATTGAAAGGGTTACTTTGCCAAAGCGTTCCATGAACGTTCTAAGTATTTTTCCTTTCTCTTGGCGAATATTGATGAGTGCCAGGGATGTTAGGGGGTGAGGTGGCTTGTGGCAAACTGTAGATTGAATCATCGTGTAAGAGTTGCGAAAGAGTAAATGGAGGAAGGGGGAGTCGGGTGAACTAACTGAGAGTTGGTCCTCAAAGTTAAGTGGGAAAAATCCTGCACCATAAGGCCTTGTTTTCTGTATACAAACCAACTTGAGTTATGAAAATATCCAAGTGTTCTCTTGGGTCAGACGTTCCATCGGGTAACTTGGCCTCCAAGATAGGCTGAATAAAAGGGCTTCGACCCGAGACATCGTCCTGTTCAGTAGGGATTCCAACTTGTGGAGTTCCCTTAGGCTTTTCTTGTAGTGCCAAGGACTCTCCCTGCTCTTGAGCGAACGGGGTAGTCTGAGAGGGTATATGTGTTTTAATTTCCTCCCTCAATTTAACATTCTCCCTCCTTAAGGTCGACATCTCAAGAGTATCTCTCTCTCTAGCCTGTTGCATTTCCCTCATCTCGGCGTAGAGCTGTCTTACTACAGAAGAGAGACTTGCATCTCCCCCTCTTTTGCCAAAACTTCATGGATCAGTTGATTGGGTGTGACATCTTCCTGTTGACGAGAAGTTCGTCCTTAATAATTATGTCCCCCCTATTGGCTTTTTGTTAGTACCATGATGACTGAAAAAGCCAAAGACGTCTTTCTGTACGTTGCTGACGTAGAGAGGGTACCTGCAAAAGGCACTCCGATGCTGAAGTCAGATCTCAGTTCTGAGCAAAAAAAATACTATTTTAATAATTAAAAGTCAACCATTTATCTGTACTTCCTACCTTTCTTTTGTAGGCATTGTTATGGGTTAATGGGCTTGCTGAGTTAGCCTTGATTTTGGCCCTTTAATTAAAGTAAATAATATTCTAATTATTACCCTCAATTGAGTTAATTACCTTCTAATCTAACAAGGGATGTTCAATTATATTAGGTCGAAGGGGTACTCGGTTACCTTTTTCTACGAGTAGAACCGAGTAAGGCCTTATCCAATACACTAAGGATAACAAAAATAATCCAAGACCTTGGTGTTCCAATGCTAAAGTTTGGCATTTCAACACACAAAGGTCGGGCAACTTCAAATAGTTACATGCTCCAATGCTGGCTCTTAGCCTTGCATGTTCTTGTGTATATGCAGAAAAGCTTCACAAGTGTTTCAATGTTCATTCTAGCATTTCAATGCCCACATGACTCCAAAGTATATAAATAGATGTCATGAAGGCTAATTTAGGAATTCTTTCAATGCCCATGTTACCAGATTGATAGGACTTCATATTATTATGGTAAAAAGAAGAAACAACTAGGGAAGAACTCTAAATACATGACGATATTCTAACATATTCAAGTATCCCCTCCCTCACTCTCTCTTTGCCATTAGTTACACTGCAAAATCATTTTCTTTATTCTCCTTGTTACCCCCTCTCCTACGGGTATGGTTGAAGGGCCCAAGTTACCGCAACCCATTAGTATCGTTGAAAACTCACTTGAAGAATTTGAAGTGACAAAAAAATAAAATCAATTAAAGGAAAGAAAACCATTAGACACAATGGTAATGATACTCAAATATGAAACAAATAAGGATGAAAATAAGATTTAGAAAAAAATATTTCGTTGAGATTTATGAAGAAATTAGAGTAATATAAATGTTAAAATTATAAATAAAAAATTATTTAATGATAATAATTAATTAGTATTTTAATAATTGATAAACAAATATTTTTTAAACCTTTAAATATAAAATTAAATTTAGTAATTTTTGCAGGAGATTTCATCCCTCACTATTCAAAATACAGTAAATTTCACCGATTAAATTTGTTATAACTAGATTCCCGTCAATAGTCAGAAAGTTTTAATCCCCTGGACATATTTTTTCTCGTAAACTCCTACCAACCCGCTCTAATTACACGTACAGCCAGCAACATTTTCATTCCACTTTCCTCTTCCTTTTACTAACATCGTTATTCTATTTTGTGGTATCTGATGGTATCATAATTGATGATTTAAGTGTTGCATATCTCCTCACAAAATATCATTTTCCGTTTCCTCTGAATCTGATATTAATATTCATTGGAATCTTTCTTTGATGGACAAGGCAAATGCTGAACTTCAAAGAGAGGCAGCAGATCCTCCTCTTCTTCTTCACGATCAGGTGATTCTGTAAAACCCACTTTGATCCTTTGTTGAAAATCTCAATGCTGAAACCCTTTTGATTGTATCATGATTTGTCTTCAGACCAAATGGGTTTCGTTTAGTTTTAGCTATAGGGACGTAGATGATGCAAAGTCCATTTTTTTCACCACTTGGGTTAAACCGTTAAAGAAACAAAAAATTTGCCTTTTGTTTTTTCATTGTTTGCAAAGAAAAAGAAAAGTTTTATACTTCCTTTTTCTTCTTATTGTCATTGAACTAGTTTTGATGGCTTTTAAGACTTGTGCTGGGAATGGAAAAGGTGACAAGACCTCTTTGATTCCACAGTCCAGAAGACCAAGCCTCTCCTCTCTGCAAATACCAGCAAGGTCAATAGAAAATGCATTATCTTCTTCTTCCACAGATGGTTCTACGCTGTCCAGTCCAGGTTCCACAAGAGGACTGCCACCGAGGCCAAATTCAGCCAAAGTCAAGTCCTCTATGAGAACTTTACTTTCTGAGAGGAGCTTTAGGGCCAAAACTTGTTCACAGGACAGTGAAAGGACAGTTCTGATTGTTCCTTATACTTTACCATCAGATGGTCCTATGGATAATAATAATAATAATAATAAGCCTTCAACTTCAAGGTCCCTTTCTCTTAACCAGATCTTGTTCCCTTCATCAACAAAAGCAGCACATTCATTGCCTGTTACTCCAATTGCAAACTCAGGTGTAGAGAATGTACATGGAAGACACCCAGGGAATGGTTCTGATTTAAGTGTATGTTTCTGCTCTTCATTCTTGTTCCATGATATCAAAACAAATACTCTTATACTTTAGTCATCATAGTCTAAGTTCTTCAACATTTTTTAATATTGAACATGCTGTTGTATTTGATATTTAAATTATGCCATGTTGATGAATATTTTCATTTCGTACAGAAAATGGCCGTATATCAGCATATGACTCGATCGTTTTCAGTTCCAGTTAATGTTAAAGCCACTAATTTAAGGCCTACTGATTCTAGGGGCTTGATTCGTGTAATTTCAGCAAGATCACATCTGGCAACTACTGATGACATTTCAACTTCCAATGCTTTGGTGTCAGAGATTGGTACATGTTCATAATATATGGAACTTACGTTACTTTCTTCTAGGTATCCTTTTGAAATTTCTTGATCAAGAGTGTGGGGTCTGACACAGTCAGTTGTTTTGGCAGGCAACGATATTTGTTTAATCAGGCACTGAACCATAAATAATGTTAACGATGGAATGAGTTATGTAAATGATGACATAGAGGAAAGGAAAGATAGGAGTTATAATTTAATTTCAGAGTTTGTGCATAACTTCCAACAGGTCTCATGAAAGTGGCCATGCTTATATATGTCTATTGGAGCAGTAAGTAACAGTTGTTACTTCCAAGTTTTGTTTAATATATAAACACAAGGACAAAAAAGCTGTTATTTTCCACTTTGATAGGAAAGGAGGATGAGAACTTTGAGAAATAGCAGATTTGAACGAGATTTAGTTTCAGGCAGCTGCATCAAAGTAGCCTACCGAAGAATGAATGAAATATTGTTCTGGAATTTATTGCCTTATTTTCTTACCTACTGTTATTGGATGATTGTCTAAAATCTAAATCGTTGTTGAGGATGACTATAATTTTCTGAAAGAATCAAAGAAGAAACCATGATTTGAAATTATATTAAGCAAACTGCTCTTCTTAAACAGGGTATAATGCCAAAAAAAAAAAAAAAACTCAAAACTCTTAAATAATTCATAACAACAACAGAACAAGCCTCATCCTGTTAGGTGGGTTTGAGTACATGAATCAAACAACAATATTCTGATCTTCTGAAAACAAATTTCAGAATTGGTTGAAATACATATTTTGTCTTGAAATAGTCTATCTCAATTTTGGTATTAGTCCTTATACTTGAAAAGTTTGGTTGTGTTCCCAAGAACCAATTCCTTAACAAAAAGAAACCATAGGGACTTAAACCGAACTTTTTAAAGTATTGTAACCAAAACCAAAATTTAGAAAAATTATAAGAACTAAAGTGTATTTAAGCCTTCAGAATGTTTTCATCAAGCTCTTTTCAATGGCTTGTCCTAAATTTTAATTCAGTCTTCCTCGCTTATGTAGTCTCCAAGAATCCTTTATAAAACTCTTTTTCCCAAATTCTTGTTTGTTCAGGTAAACATCTCAGAAGTTTCTGTGGTGTTGTTTTTAAATAAAATTTGAAGAATAATATATATAGTTGATGTGGGACTTCAACAAAACCTCCTCACACTCAAGGCTGGACATTTGAAAGTTGCACTATAGTTCACAGGGCCATTGGGAAAATTTGTGGGGCCAAATTATTATTTTTTCAATCAAGGGTGGCCCAATATTAGATGTACGATAGGTTTTAATACCATATTGAATTTGGGCTTTAAGCCTAACTCAACCCTATAAGTTAGCTTGTATGGTGAGGATAACTTTAGCCTTTATAAGTTCTTATTTAGCTATATCTATGGTCCATGTGGGATGTCAACTGTAACTTTGTTCCATCTAAGAACATATTTTGATTTTAACCTTTCAGATAGTTGTAGTAACTATCTTACTGTTTAAAACATTGCCTTTTTTGTTAAATGAAATTACTCAAATAAATAAATGTGTGTGGTATTGATCTTTCTTTCTTTTTGTTTTTATCATTAAACATTATTTTGTTGCCTTTATATCTGCATTATCAATGGTGAACTACTGTTTATGCAGGCATAATTTGCATAGTGCTTTTTTTGTTTTTAATTTTTTCTTTACTATTCTCATTGTCCTTGATTATCTTGTTAACCATATGCTTAAATTCCTCTTACTCCTTCTCCTCCCTGTGTGCTGCCATTTCTTATTATCTAGTCTCTGAAGATGCTTCTGAGGATATTCCCGAAGAAGCAGCAGTTTGTAGGATTTGTTTGGTGGAGCTTGGGGAAGGAGCGAATACTCTTAGGATGGAGTGCAGTTGTAAAGGTGAGCTTGCACTTGCTCACCAAGACTGTGCAGTAAAGTGGTTTAGTATCAAAGGAAACAAGACCTGTGATGTCTGCAAGCAGGATGTACGAAACCTCCCTGTAACACTCTTGAAAATTTCAAATCCTCTAACTGTTGCTAGGCAGCCATCGAGTGCACCAGCGCCACAGCAGAGAGAAATAGCTTATTACAGGTAAGTTTAATTGCATCAATGCACAACTCATTCTTGTGTTGAATTCCCTCCCACACCATAGGAGAGACCTAAAATGGTCCTGTTGTGCTTAATTGCTTGATCTTGTGAGGTTGTTAGGTTTAGGGGTTTAGGGGTTTAGGTCTTATATGAGGTTGTTAGGTCTCATTTTCCATTTAGCTTTACATACTTGGTCTGTGAAGAATTATTGTACCTAAAATTGAGATCCAAACTATGGAGAAGAAGTGAATGAAGAAGCCAAAAAGACTAATCTGTATGTAATTGGCTGCTTATTTTTATACTGGCAATGTATTAATTAGAGTATTTTTACAATATTATTTACCACATAAAATGTCTCTTCTATTAGAGCAGTAAGTTACTTTACACTGACACTAACTGCAAGATATTTCTAATAGGTTTCAATGGCTGCAACTAAAGTTAATTTTAAAGATTTAATCCTTGGAGAACAGTAGTTAATGAAGGAAACTGCTTCATACTGTGGAGGAAAACCCAAGATTCACCAAGCCAACCACAAAGCTTACTCTGTGTGAAATTGGCTGTTAGCTTGGTAATAAAAGCGTGCTGGATATTTCTGAATTTGAACAAAGTCACAAACTTATCAGGAGACAATGCCCTAGAAACTGGCACTGATGATAAGAAAAGTGAATCCTTATTGAGAGAAAATCCCAATTCCAGCCCTACTCCCCCAGTGTGGATGCAGACCAATAGATCAGGAAAATGACACAACAATAACTCCCCTGGATATTCGAGGGACCTGGAAACTCTCCCACAACTAAATTATTGTTCCTCTCTGCTCTCTCTTTCCCTCTATTATTTATACTGTCTCTTCTATTTGCAATTTTGTAACTAGCTAACAAAAGTTCTCACTAACAGTCCCAGCCCAACAAACTAACCAACCAACTCTAACTAACTACATAGGGCTTATCTATCACAATGCTTTGTCAGGTCTACAAACTTGTGACAAACTGACAAAATACTGGCCAATTGCTCACTCTAATTATAATGTCATGTACAGGATATGGCAGGATGTATCAGTACTTGTCTTGGTCAGCATGCTTGCATATTTTTGCTTCCTAGAGGAACTATTGGTATGCTACTGATCTTGGAAACACTTACAAAAAATTTTGGATCATTTTTCTTGTATATTACAAATGAAATGAAATGAAGTGGGCATTAGGTTGGCATTGGTATAAAATTATAAGATTAAACCTACATAATTGATACTATTAGGGTGAAGGTGAACCTTGCACCTGCAGTTGTTTACATGGACCCTTTGTGTCAGATCAAGGGATACCATGACCAAAGTCAATAAACTTTTAGGGAAAAATTGTATGGCTCTTGGTGGCCTTTTCTCATTAAATAGACAGAAATCAAATCCTTGAAATATATCTAATCAAGATTAAGTACAAGTGGGAGATTGTTAGTATATGCACTAATAGCTTGAATATTTATATTTAAATATTATATCCCAAATAAGCAAGAAACACCTATAGGGTCACACGCATAAAACTAGTGCACTAGAAAGGTTATATTGCCTTGTTAGGCCAGGTTCATTGAATGAGCCTAACTACATAGTAGACAAGGATGCAGATTAGTGTTAACCACCTTAGGAGTGATGCGCTAGAGCCTAGAGCTATTTTTTGGTTGCTTATAAAGAGAAGAAGGGATGCTCAAACCCTAACATATAAGAATAGACCTAAATTGAAAAATTAGTTCAGCACTCTCTCTGCACTCTACTAGCACAAGGAGATTGGAGAGATTTTAATGAGATGGTTTGTGTGAACTCCTGTAGAGATGAGGTTAATGTTTTCACAAAGGTAATATTCCAATCTTAGTAATTGTTTTTATGAACTTTGAAACATGAATGTTGCAAGAGCATTGAGAATCATTGTTTTTCCACTGTGCTACCTATGATTCCCAACAATTTAGGGTAGGATAATATTTTAAAGGTAATAAATAAAATGAACACATGACACAATAATTACCACCAGCCCAAATAATGGTTCCAGCTGATGTCAAGTCATTAACACTTGGAACAACTGGCATAGCTGTTACTTGTTTCAAATAGGTAACATTTTGAGGGGCGCACAACCTTTTTAAGATCAGATGTGTAATTACCCAAAACTTGACAATTCTCAATTTATTGCATCTCATAATCAAGGTTATTGAATCACAATTCAAATAATGCAAGCTAGTTTTTCAATCCTGAACCATAAATTTTATTGATACGCAGGATTCAGATACACAATAAAAAATAACTTGAAATATATCATATAGATGATGTACTGTGCTCAATTCATTAACTTTGAGCTCAAAATTCCTCATAAGTATCACAAAACAAAATCATATGATTGTGTGTGTGAAGCCTTTCTTTCAAAAGACTCAAATAAAATGATGGATTAGCCAAATATAGTACATGGAATGAATGAGTGACACAGTGAAACCTATTTTAAAAGATTGCAAATAGAGCATTTTAATAAATAAATAGGGTGCATTTTTCAGTGCTCCTTTAGTTCTTTTTCATTTAACAATTTAAGTTAATCTAACTTTTCAATTTCGTTGTTAAGAAATGGTGGAAGAAAAGTAAATTGGATGTTGAAGTCCCACATTAACTAGTGATATGACTAAAGTAGAATTTATAAAGGCTAAAACAATTTTCACCTTAGGAGTCAACTTTTGGGTTTGATTCAAGCCAAAGTTGGAATTGCACGAATTCAATAATGTATTGTATGATTCAAAGTCCTCTATGATTCTAAATTGTTCAGTATTTGAATCACCACTCGTAAGACTCTAATAACCAAGCTCATAATTTTAAGATCTATTTCATTATTAATTTTAAGGTCTATCATACTCTACAAGTCAACATTTTCTGCTAGAGCCAACGTCTCAATTAACTTGGGACTTTAGCACCTAAAATATCTTAATGGCTGCTAATGTTTGGCCTAGAACATTTATATAACTGTGAGTTTCTTGTACCTTGCATGAGTATTATTAAATTAAAATATTATTTTAAATAAAAGTTAAAAGTGTAGAGTATGATTATTTTTAAACGGAATAAGTTTATAAATTTAAAAGGAGGGTAAATATTTTTATTATTAAGAATAAGTATCTTATTATATTAAATGAAACTGAATTAAAGAGGTAGGATTTTACAATTAAGGAAGAAATTATGAAAAATTCTAAATTCAAATTAAGATTGAACTAAAAATATTTCTAATTTTTATTAATATAATGTGTCAAAATTCAAATTAAGATTAAGTAACAATAATCTTAAAATTCAGTTTATCTAAAAACAATATATCTTCAATTTGATTAGTGTGTCAAGATTTAAAATTTAATTAAAATTAAAAATAAAATAAAGAAATGATATTTGAAAGGAATAAAAACTAACCAAAAAATTAATTGGTCAATGCCAAAGAAGTCATGTGACGTAATGAGCAGGAGAACAACTCCTGAAAATACTTTCTTGTATGATTCAGAATTCAGTTTATCTAAAAACAATATATCTTCAATTTGATTAGTGTGTCAAGATTTAAAATTTAATTAAAATTAAAATAAAGAAATGGTATTTGAAAGGAATAAAAACTAACCAAAAAATTAATTGGTCAATGCAAAAGAAGTCACGTGCGTAATGAGTGGGAGAATAAACATGTAATTTATCTATGATGTCACTATAACAGCCAAGTCACTCATTAATGCAGATGTCATTCCATACATTTTGCTCATGAATGAATTTGTTTTGGAGGAGATACTGTTTCTTTGACTCTTTTATTACTTACAAGAAGGTCTTATTAATGTTAATATAGAATGTTTGGGATGATATTATATATTTCCCCCTCTTATTTATTTTCTTGTTTTACTTTTGTTTTATTAAAAAATGTTTGTACAAAAGGAAGTATGTCTGATTCGATGATTTCTAGTGTCCCAGGTTTCAGATATGGGCTCTCATGCTCTTGCCATTTCATTACCATTCTCTTGCGTCTTTGGTCTCCTTGCATCTGTGATTGCTTCAACCATGGGTAAACCTGCTTTTTCTATTTGCTTTAGCATATCAAAGTAATTTAGTTCTCTTAGTTTTCTCTTTTTTTTTAACTTTTTGGGCCGGTTGGTTTTTTGCCATGAATTATGAGTAGAGTGCTTAAGAGAATTGGTGTGTCTTATCCGTAAAGCATTGAAATCATATCTATATCTTCAAACATTTGGATACCCATAAAAAAGACAATATTTTGAATATTTTTGCGTGTATTGCATTTCACTCAAAGGCCTAAATTTATACAAGTGTGTATTGCATTTGACTCAAAGGCCTAAATTTCTATTATCCTTATGTCACTAATTGTTGTATTTACATATCAACACTCTCCCTCAAGTTGGAGCATACATGTCATATGCACCAAACTTGTTAAAAATATATTCTACTCGAAGTCTCCTTAATGACTTAGTGAACAAATCAGCCAACTCGTCATTTGAACCAACAAAACTTGTTGCAAATTCTCCTAAGAGAACCTTTTTTTCCAATAAAATGACAATCAATCTCTATGTGCTTGGTTCATTTACGAAAAATTGGATTAGATGCTATATGTAGTGTAGCCTTATTATCACAAATCAACTTCATCATTGACCTCTCCTATTTTAAGTTATAGATGTAATTGTTTTAATCAAATAAGTACACATGTAGTTACTGTCATAACATGATATTCTGCCTCTGTGCTATATCTGGCAACAATGTGCTGCTTCTTGCTCCTCTATGAGATTTAAGTTTCCTCTAATAAAAGTACAATATGTAGACACAGACCTTCTATCTAACGGTGACCTAGACCAATCAACATCTAAGTAGCCAATTTTTGTACAGTAACCCTTACCGTGGTGCATTCTTGATGTATCAAAGAATGTGGAGAACTGCATTCCAATGACTATCATAAGGAGTATTTAAAAACTGATTGATTACACTCACGACAAACATGATGTTGGGTCTAGTGATTATGAGGTAGTTGAGTTTTTGGATGTGCACACTATCATTGTCAAAAATGACAATGTTAACGACATACACCACCAAGTAAATACAGGTATGGCATGATGAATGAAGACGACGGAGTGATTTGCCTTACAATGAGTCATGCCATATTGTTGTAAGACAGTGCTAAAATTATTGAAACCAAGCACGTAGGGATTGTTTTAGGCCCTAAAAGGAATGTCATAGGTGACATACCAAAAGAGACACTCAGTGTGTAGTGCAGCCAGGAGGCTGGTCCATATAGACTTCTTGTAATTCTCTATGAAGAAAAACGTTCTTGATCATAGTAGTCATTAACAGTTGCTATCGCGGAGGTGTGGAGTGGAGTGACATGGTGTCGTCATCTTGTTGTCGTCGTGTTTCATTGTAGCATCTGCCGTACTGCGAATCGCTATTTCATCCTAGTTAAAATTCCTATTTTACCCTTCCTTTCTGAATGTTGAGTGACTTTTAAGGAGGACAATCTTGTGATTTTACCCCTCTTTTACATTTATGATATCTTTTTCTCCCTTATTGAGCTAGCCCTAAGCATCTGTCTCCTTCTCATCTCTTAGTTCTCCTCTTGTTTTGTTCTTCATCTTCATTCTCTGTGCCATTCTTTTGCTTTGGTGTCCTTCATCTTTGGCATAACTTTCGATGCAATATTTGTTCTCTAGTCATCTTTATCATCTTTGGCAAAGCTTCTGGCTTGACTCAAACGTTTTCTAGTCGTCTTTTTCAATTCAAGCAAAACTTCCAACGTGACTCAAATATTTTTTGGTCATTTTCATCTTCAACAAAACTTTTGACTAACATAATCGTTTTTCTGTGATTGACCATTCTCTCTTCTTTATTTCCTTTTTTTATTTTCTTGCTCTATTTTGTTTGAAATTTCAATGCCTGAAATAGAAGCAATGATTGCCCTTGCCAATTAGTCATAGGGAACTACCAACAGTGATACTCGAGGAAAGAGACATTAGATGGGAATGAAGATGTTAATAGCTGCCTAATAATTTCTAAATAAGTAAAAGAAACGCTAATAGAAGCTCATGAGAAGAAGAGAGTGGAGAAAAAGACATTTAGTTCAACTTAACGAAGATGATGATGAGGAAGATGTGCAAGAAATTAAAAATATTCATAGTGAAAAAAACTTGCAACCTTAAGTGCTCCATTGGCTTATGTTAGTGGCTCTATTGGCACGAATAAAAGAAAAAATGTTAAGGGCCCCTTGGATTTAACATGGTTGAAGAGTTCAGAAACAAGCATCAAATTAGCAAAGGCAAAAAGAAAAACAAGTATAAATGATGCTTGTCTCAAAGAGGAAACAATAAGAACAATTCAATACATAGAACGATTCTTTTGTAGAAATGAAATTGCTTTCAATGTTATGCGCTAAAAAAGTTTCAAACTAATGGTTGAAACTATTGAAAATTATGACCCACATCTAAAGCCTTCTAGCTATCATAAGTGTAGAGTTTCTCTTCTTAAAAATAAATTAGAGTATATAAAGGAAGTGTGGATGTTCAATTATGTTAGATGCGTGGATGGAAAAAAGTAATATTGATCAATTTCTTAGTAAATTGTCCAACTAGTTCTATGTTTGTGAAGAGCATCGATGCATATGTTTACATGAAGATTAGAGAAAAGTTGTTTGAGTTCTTGAGTAGTTTTGTTGAGGAGACTAGAGAGAAAAATGTTGTGCAAGTAGTCATTGACAATTGAAGTAATTATGTATTAGTTGGTAAAAATTGTTCTTAACTCTCAAATAATTTCATTTTAACAATTTATATTCTTATTTTATTAGTTTCTAATTTTAGACTTTGCAATTTAATTTTAGATAAGTTGTTGCAAGTTAAAAGACAACATTTATTTTGGATTCCATTCGTTGCACATTGTATTGGTTTGATGTTAGAAGACATTGAAAAAATAGCGAGAGTCAAGAGAACAATACAAATAGGAATTAATTTTGTGGGTTTTATTTATAATTATTTATTGACTTTGAACATTATGAGGAGGTTCACAAATAAATTTGATATGGTTAGATATGGGTGAACAAGATTTGTCACAACGTTTTTCACATTATAAAGGTTGCATAATTAAAAAAAAAAAATCTTAGAAAAATGTTCACTTTCAATGAGTGGTTAAAGTTTAAAATGACCAAAAAAGTTAAAGAAAAAAGGACAATAGACACTGTGCTGTAAACCTAATATATATTTTTTATAGTAAAATAGATCCATTCTAAAAAGAGAAGACTTAAGCATAAAAGATTGCAATACTTGATTTTATTGAATATAACCAAGCTCTTAATAAACGTTTTGAGTGTTCTAATGAGATGATCCTATTCTCTTAAAGGATGTTGATGATAGTAATGATTGGTTGCTAGAAGGAATTAGTGGAGATGATAAAGGTGCTGTAGATGAATTAGTGTTTGATGATGATAATTTGATTTGGAGAATTGTTACCAATGCAATTAAGACTAGTGAGCTTATAACCTATACTAGGTAACAAGCTAGATCAAAATCTAAGATAATTACAATTGTTTCTTCCTCTACGTCTAAGGGAAAAGGAAAGAAAATTGTACAAGAAGAAGAATGTGATGATGAAGACTTTGAAGGAGGAAGACCTCTATAAAAGTAGTAATCAAAGTAAAAATGAAGACATGAGAGATCTTGGAGATGAAGATGATGATAATTATTAAAATATTTGTATTTGAATATTAAATATTCTTAAACTTCCGAGCATTAGAGACTTGAATTTGTTTTATTCTTGTATTTTATTGTTATTTGTTATTAACATTTGACATGTATTATATTCTTGAATTTACACTTTTTATCATTAATTATATACATGTCTTTAATTTGGGTATTTTGTATTTTTTCAGTATATATATATATATATATAATACACGTGTGTAGCTTAATTTATATTAAGTATATTTAAAACTTTCAAAATAGGTCATCCCACTATCTGCTATCCCAGTAGCTGAGATTGACTGTTATTTTCTTGATGTTTAGTTGATGAAGTAATCATTAATAAATGACATAATATTATTTTATTAATTTATTTATGAGTTATAATGTACTTTATCTTTTTATATTATTTTAAAATTTTAATAATTAGTTATCATCTTTGGAACGATGACTCTTTCCTTAAATGAACAACCTCTTTCAACCTACGACCATCATCACACCCTTTTCTCTTACCATCTGTTGGCCCAGCAGCTTTAGTACCCAACTTTTCACCCGAGCTTCAAGTTCACCTTTATCATGAGTTTCACCCCATCCTTCAAATTCAACTTGTTTTGAAATCTGAACATCCCTCACAAGTGCTTAATCTGGTTAAGATGATTGACATATGAGGCTTGAGGATAGTGATTGTGGTGGGAAAGAGGGGAAGCAAGTTCACCCAATTGAGGGTCTTTGGTGAAGATGTAGCAGCGCCATCTCTAGAGGCTCCACATGGAATCAAGTGTGAATTGAGTTCTATATGAAATGAGATATAAGTTAAGGGTCTATAAGGAGATGTATCTATTGTTAGGCTCCCTATTGAAAAAAATTCTCCCTCACCCAACATTGGTATCAGATATAGGTCAATCTAGGCGAATAGCTCATACGGATAAATGAGGCTGCGATATAGAGGAAGTCACAGCAGAGAAGCACCCATGATTTGTGAGAAATTTTGAGTGTTAGAATTAAGTGTAAATTGAGTTCTACATGTAATGAGATATGAGTAAATTAAAGGTTTATAAGAAGATGGATCCATGTACCCATTATCTTAGGTGTTGAGATTGCATTGTGGTGTCCTACTCATTGTTAGGTTCCCTACTTAACAAAATCTCCCTTACCCAACACAAGGGAGTGCTTTGGAAGCCACCAAAGGAAGATGTCGTCTTCCATCTCTCTCGATGCTGGCGGCATCTATGGTCGTACTTCCACTCATGCTTCTGTCCCTCGTTTTTCTCTCCTTTGTTGGGATCATGCCAGAGCTCATGTTGCTCGCGTTCTCGCCATCTTAGGCGGCACAAAACGTCGTCATTTACACCACCTAGTCAAATTAGGAATTAGAGGCATCCATAGATGCCACATTTTGGAGTTTCTAGAATGTTCTAGGCTCTCTGGTTCCTTCCTCTTCTTTTTTTCTGATTCCTTGAGAAAATTGATTAGTGTGCTTTCTGGAATTTCTCATGGATAATGTGCTTGCTTTGTTGTAACATTAAGATTAAAAGAGAGCACCTCCAGACTGGGCAGTGTGCAAGCTACAGGCCGAGAGGGTTATTGAGTTGGGGGTTTTACTAGTAATGGAAATGGGAGTTTTGTCATGGAAAGGGGACGAGGAATAGCGAATTTGGAAGGATGGGAATTTGTCTTCGGGTGGAAACGGAATTGATGAGCAACTAGTGAAGCTAAAAATGAAGTTAGGTTTTCACAACTCAGAGAGAGAGATTGATGGTGGATAGAGGGAGAGGAGTGAAAAAATGTGATTTAGATTAATTATTAAATTTTTAAAGTAATATAAATATTTTTTCAAACTTTTTTTAAAAAATTTAATTTTTAAATAATAAAATATAAAAAAATAACTATGTGGTTAGATTTTTGTTATCTAATATATAAATAACGGGAAACTAAATTTTTATATTTTTAGTGACTCGCAGTAACGATAAAAACTAAGGACTATTTTCAAAAAAATAAATTTTATAAGATTAAAATTAACTTCAAAATTTTATAGACTATTTTTGAAAAGGAGTATATTTTTATGAACTATTTATTTATTTAAACTTAATCTACTTTCATAAGCTCTTTCCAACACACCCTTAGAATTTGGTTAAAAAGATAGAGTTGTTATATAAATCAAATGTTGGCATTTGTTCTTTTACTTGAGCATGAAAATTGATTGGAATAGCACCAGGTACTCCCTGTAATTTTCCCCTTCATTAGAGTTAGGGTACGATGGGTACTAACTTAATTAAACACTTAATTATTGACATTAATTTTTCATTAACATAAAAATTTGTTAACTAATAATGATTAATGTGTTTTAACTATTGGAAATAATCATAATTTATGTGCTTAGGAAATAATATGTTTATGTATCACCTGATAAATATTAAAATGCTTTAGTATTCATGGGTACTGGTGTTTAGGAAGTTGCACTAAATTTTAGCATAAGAAATAGTCTCCACTATAATAAGTCTATTATCAGCCTATAGTTATACATATGGATGTCTTGCATAACCAGTATACTACACATTCTACTGAATAAAAAACTGTTAGAACCCATGATCAAGATTTGATTCAAATTCTGGACTGTGCAGAGAATAATCCTAAAACGTGGCTTATTTACTCTAGGAGAAATAAGAAAATAGAAGGCCAGAGTAAATGATAGAGTTACATGGTAAGGGCAATTATGCAACAACATTTAATTGTGTAATTACAGTTATTGTTTCTGCAGCAATTGTTTAATTGTAATAGGGCATTTATTTAACAGTTATTTAATTGTATGATGTGTAGTTATAGAAATGGGTAGTTTCTGCTGTACGATATATCTCATTCTCTTAGTTCTCTCTTTCTCTCTAAATTCTCTCCCTCTACGTTCAGTGTTAACAAATTTTGAAATCTCGTGCTTGTTTTGGTGGCAGTTAGTGGCAGTTACATGTGGGCTTATGCTTGCTTCCAGTTTGCAATTATCATCCTGTTTGCTCATGTGTTTTATACTATAGTAAGATTATTTAGTTTATCCTGTCTTGATGTTGTCATGTTTGTTCACCTCACTTTAATGAATAGGTCATTGAGTGTGGTAAAAGCAAAACTATAAAGATATCTTAACACACACCTCTTTGTACTTGTAGCTTAATGTCAATGCCATTCTCTCAGTTCTTCTCTCCTCATTCACTGGATTTGGGATTTCAATAAGCTTGAATACTCTGCTTGTGGAATATATTAGATGGAGAACAAGAAGGCAGATGCAATCTTCTAATCAGTATGTTAACACGACGCAGCAGCAGCACCATGATCGTGCTCAGCAGCAGCAAGAACATCAAAGACAGCATCATCAACTGCAAACGCTGCAGAACCAACGACAATAGCTCCTCCAGCAATAGTTGATTCCACTGGTTGAGATCAATCTTTCACAAATATGAAGAATTTTGTTCTCTTATTTTAGTTCCGTTTTGACGCTACTCAGGTTTGGCCTTTCACCTTGGTGTGAACCAACATATTGCAGCTACTAAACACGGGTGTTTACAACACAACCTGGTTGTGTTCACTAGTTATAGGCCAATTTTCATTTCCTTCAAATCAAACCAGAACACAAGGGTGTCCCTTGAAACAGGAAGTTGTGTACTTCGCTACTTAAAACAATTTCTTCCAATCCCAAACTTCCAAGATCTCCTAAGCTCCATCTTCTTCCTTCTAACCTCCAATTTATCAAAATTTCATCTCCAAAATCTACTTCCTTACATGGCAAATGCATTAAACAAGTAACTTAAAACAAGTAAAATATCTAATGAAATTCAATCTAAATGTAAGATTACGTTTGATTTAAATAAAAATTTATCTATTGACTAATGTATGAATTTTACGCATTAAGGAGATTTGCAATACCAAGTAAAATTTATGAGTTTAATTCTCATTTTTTTTTAGAATTTAAAATTCTTATAATTTTATTTATTTTAATCCCTTATCAAAATTTTTAAAATTTTAAATTCTTTAAAAATAAATGTCTAATCTATGAGTTTTAATTCATTAAATTATAAATCTTATAAAAATTGAATTATATTATTTGAATGCACTTAGTATTACATTGAATGCCTCCTAGACCTTCAATCTAATGGCCCGTTTGGTAGCTTGGATAAGATCAAGAGAATAAGTTAAGATTATAATATGATAAAAGTATGAATATTTGATGCATATTTGATAGAAAGAAAGATATGACATAAATATATATAAAATAATAAAATTGTCTTACATTTATATTTTCTAAATTTTTTTTTACTTTTTATAACTTATTTATTTTTAATTTATAGAAAAAGTATAAATATTTTTAAATATTAAAATATATAAAATAATTTAATATATTTTGTAACCCATTTTCAACTAATAATAATAATAATAATAATAATAATAATAATAATAATAATCCACTGCTTATTAATTGCTATCAAATGCAATGAATTCAATTTGTGTTTAAAATGTTTACCTAATCTCTGAAAAATTGTTTTATTCTACTATCATGTGTATTCAAGATTTGACTCTTGAAATGAACAACGTACAAAGTGAAAATGTTAAAAAGTATTTCTATTATTTTCAATCAATAACCTTTTTTCTCTCGACTCTGTATTCACGTTAGCAACAAAAGTTCGGTGAATACAAAATTTTTATTACGTTAATAAACTCTACTAGTCAGGCCCTAAAAATCGGAATCTCCTTGCAAACTATGTTTTAGTCATTACAGAAACCAGCATTTAATAAACTTTAGATTAACATTGAATAAATATTTATTTTTTCACTTTCCACATTTGCTCACGGTAGAAGAGAAGAGAGAACTAGCCAAATATGCACTAGTTTGGGATAAATATATTCAGGAAATTCCACACGTGGAGTTGCACAAGTAAAAAATTAACATTCAAAATTTGAGTTTTACAGAGGAAATCCACACGTATAGTAGCTAAGACAACGCTGTCCACAGTCAAACCGAACCCCAAAACATCCATTCCAAAAGATGAGAGAATACGATCGGTTAGTCATTGATGACAGACAATACAAGGAACTATATGAATACATAAGTTTAAAAGTTAATGCTTGATTCAACTATGCCACCACTATATCTTAATCTTTGGTGGCAATAAATTCCTTACAATCCTGAAATCCCATGGTTGGATATGTAGGGGAAGTTGCTAGAAATTGTAATCACTTCATGATCTACCGTCTAGATTTTGATTTAGTTAATGCTTCAAGAAGTCTGTACATCCATCGGTCCAGCATCCCTGTTGACGTAAATGGAATGTGAGCGAAAGAAACAATAAACTGCAGCAGGAAGAGTTATAGTTCACAAGGCCTCTTTGAACACCAATATATGAGAACTTGATTATGAATGTCATAATTTTACAATCCAAGAGATGAAATTATATCACCATATTAGCAGTTGAATTGAATTATCTAAACTTACACGGTTTGACATTAAATATGCTAAATCAGAATATATAATCATATTACAGGAGCTTTTCTATTTTATTTTTTCTGCAGTATTTGAAAATACAAGTTGGGTAGTTAAAGTGAAAAAAAAGCATGAGTTATTTGTAACTTTAAAGTAATTGTCAAGCTAAAAGGAAATTTTATTGTACTGCAATACATGGTAGAAAATATTAAGCCTTAAAGGAACAATATAAAAATATAGTAGTAAAAATAAGAATGTTAAAATGAATAAGTGGTTGCACAAGTAAGGATAGCTCAAGAATGATAGTTTATGTGAGAATATTAGAGTAACACTTATAGTAGAGAAAATGACTGAAAACTGTCCAAGGTAGTTTGATCACATATAGAGAAGACCTTTGAAGGTACCATTAGTGAGAAGAGTTGATTACATCACTTTTAGTTCGACAAAAAGGGGTAGAGAAGACCCAAAAGAACCTTAGATAAAATTATTAAAAGAGACCTTCTGATAAATCAAATTTCAAAAAATTTGGCTTTTGACCAAGTTCAATAGCATCGTATAATCTAACCTAACTTACCTACTGAGATAAGACTTGATGGTTGTTGTTATTGTTGTATCTGAAAATACAACTTACTTTTTGCACGGCAAAATATAGATCATACAATGATCATATACATGTGGTACAGAATCCGTAATTATGGGACAAACCTGTTACAGCAAAGGTTCCACCTAGCACAGCACAAAGTCGAGTAATAAAATGAAGAAAGCTGCGGCGCTCTTCCTTGATTGTGACAGTGATAGGTGATAGATCATACAAAAAGTAGACAGCTGCATACATGGAATGAATGGGAAACGATATTCAAAACCTAGAGACCCAGAAATGAACAAAGCCTATGTTAAACATAAAAAACCCAACCTGGCCAGGTGCGATCAAACTGATTAAGGGGGGAATAATATTCTGTTACAGAGAACTGATTAGTTGGTAGAACTTCTTTTGATATATATCTATATTCAGTTGGAACAACCTGCATCAGAGTTTTAGAAATATATGAATTTTACCAAAGAAAAAAAAAAGCAGAAATTACAAAGGAAATCACTAAATTCTATTTTAGATTAAGGGCTGCTCTAGGATTATGAACAGTACCCCCAATTCTAACTTCAGGGGTTGCAGATTTTTTGGGCTTAGGCATTTAAAATGAGATTTATTTAATTATGGCGGGTCAAGAAAGAAGTTTGGTAAATGAATATGAATATGAATTAGGAGATATGCTAATCTAGAAAAAGTAATTTTGCAACTGATAGTTACTGTAAATATAAAAACAAATTACACTAAACAATGTGTAGTTTTTAATACAATTACCTATACAACCAGAACCAAGACCAGACCCAAATCTGGCAAACAAAGAACAAGCTCTAAATATTTCCAGCTAAAATTCTTAATTTATTCAAAGGGAGTCTCACTTTAAAATTGTACATTCATAAACTAGAAGCAACAAACCATGTTTCTATAATAAGCATTCAAAGTCATTAGTTCACAAGGGTTGAATTCTTTTAGATCTTGGTGTTCTCTTTTCTTTTCTATAGTTAAATTACTTGGTAGGTCCCTGAACTCTTCGGGATGTTGTAAATAAGTCCATATACTTCAGAAGATTGTATAGGTCCTTGAATTTTTAATTTATTTTCAGTTGGGTCCTTGGTCACAATTCTGATAGGGTTCAATTGCCAATTTTTAATTTTTCTTTATGGGTTTTCTATTGGTAAGAAAATGCAAGCTTAGTAAGCTTCTCACTCAGTTATACTGTGTCAGTAGTGTCACTTGACAATTTGCACTAGATGTGTATCATTGGTCCAAGTGTTTTCCCTATCTCTAAAACCCTCTTGTTTCTCAACAGTGATATATAGGAAAAATTGGCAATTGATAGATAGATGTCATAGTTAACAATTTCAAATACCAGTGCACAGTGGCCCACCCCAAAAATGTTACAGAAGAAATTAACTTTATCTAGATCACCAATAATTTCCAAACTAAAATAGAGGGGCTTCTATGATTTGACCTTTTAAAATATGAAAGAAAGGAAAGGACTACACAACAGAGAGAAATCACAACTTCGGCCCTTAAAAGGCCCACAAAACAACGTTGTTTTGGGGGCAAAAATGGGTTTTCGAAAAGCCTCACTAGCTACTATCGCTACTATTTTGGCTGCAATCAATTCAAAAATTCCCTGCTATACTGCTATAGTGCACTTTTGATAACTATGAATGTTTATATTTTGTAGTGCCATAAATAAGTAAATAACTGAATAATCAAAATTTTAACTGCTAATTTCAAATTCTGACTTCACACAGCTACTTTACAAGTGTTTGATTGACTGGTTCTAACAAAATTCAAGAGAGTGAACCTCACAAGATTATGAAGGTTCGAAAAGCAGATTAAATATAGCACCAGGGAGAATGGAAAAGATTTTCTTAAGTCAGTGTGATGTTACCTAAGACATGGTTTTCTGCACAATCTTAATTTTGTTTGCCAGAGAATGACCATATATTCAATAACTAAGAGGGCACAACAAATATTTAACAGCCCATTTCATTAGAAGGAAGACAAGAACCAATCTAGCTAATGAAGAAAAATAAATAAATTGGCATTCAGCAACCTATCAAAGAGGAGCCTGGAGAAATAATCATAGCAAACTGCACTAATAGTTAGGCTATGTTTAAAGATTATTCAAGAGAGAGTCAAAATCACAAACCTTTATATAATATTTAAATGTTCCACTTGTATCATGCAGAATCCTTGTTGTGTCATCAAGTGGGTTGTGAAGTCCTGGATATTTGGGGCCAAATGACAAATCGTGGATTATGTGACTTACATTCACATTCTTTGCTCCATCAAAGATCTGCAGAAAATCATGACAACTAAATTAAATATTTGATACCAATAGAAAAAATCACAAATTTGATAAGAATCTTTGTAAACAAATTTTTGACAGAAAGATCTGATACAAGCCACTAAAATTCACATTGGAAAATATTTATCTGCACAATGCTATTTAAGACTAGAAAAGGAAAATTTATCCCTGATAAATTGGAATTAGAACTAGGTCATGGTTTATGGGTGTCTGATGAACACCATTAAAGAAATAATAGAAAACAGACACGTATGAATGCAAATGGAAGTGTATCATTCAACTACCTGAAGGCACAACGAAAGGGGGATTCAATCAATGCCTTAAATAGTTTCCGAGAGAAAGTGATGCAAAATGAAATGGAATTCTTTCTGCATTTCAACATTCATGTACTCTATTTACTCATTCATGAAAATTTGGGACAAATTTAAAATGAATTCAAAGAAATATTAATCTTTATTAAAGTTTAAGGCTCCTTTCATTCTATTAAAGATACGTACACCTGTAAGCTTTAAAAAATCTAGTCAAAGAAATACAATATGCATTTTTTTTAATACTAAAGCGAGGTAAATTAATATAGAAAGTATATCTTACCATTTGTGCAACATATATATTTAGTCCATGCACCGAAATATGGAAATTTCCAGCAACCCTTTGAACATCTAAAACACCATAAACCTGCATTGAACTAAACAAAATGATAAGCGTTTTCTAGGTTAGACAAAAAATGCCACAAAAAATAATTCATGATAGAGTAACTTCAGACTATATACCCGGCATCCTTCCCCATTTTGCAATGCTTCCTTCACCTTCTTGATAATATTTTCAGTAGATTCGTCCAAGTTCTGTAAATGAATCTTCTGTTCTGAATGCTCATGATGATCTTTATCATCTGTTCAGTTTTTAAAAGGCTGTAAGTGACAAGAAAATAACTTTGCAAGAATGCATGTGGACAAACTCTGAACCTTATGCTTGTTATTAAGATACACAATGAAATATTTAACACAGAACACTACACAAGTAAATCCACAGTATGAATTTAGAAGAATATGATTTACAGCACATGTGAACAAAAATAAGATTTTTACGAATTAAGTATTTTATCACAAAAATTAGGGAAAAATTACAATTACAGAGAACAGTGCTTCCTCCCTACCCTAACTCATTACCACAGTTGACTGACAATATTGGATGGCTAAATTGTTGTGAGTTCATTTTGATATAGTTTACAAGCCAGGGAAAGAGAATAGGCAGCATGCACTTTCAAGCAAGGTAGTTAAATCGGGATTCAAGTTGTGAATCGTAAGACCTATTTTTTAAATCGTGAATTGAATCATATCTTCAATCATAAGATTCATGAACAATAATTTAGAACATAAAAAACAAAAATATAAGAGCATTGTAACATAAAGAAACATCAAAACATCTAATATATTAACATTTTTGAAGTCAAATAGTATATAGCTAACAATTTGACATAAAGCAATAGGAGACAGCCAACAAAAGAGGAGAAAACAAATAAAAAATAGGAAAAGTTGCAATGGCAGGGGGGACTACCAGAAATCTTGAATAGGGAGGGAGAAGTTGAGAGAATGAACGAAAATAAACTATAAAGCACTAGGAGACAGAGAACAACATGAAACAGTGCAGAGAAGGGGAGCAGCAGGGGCGGGAATGAGAAAACAAGGCTTTTCTCTTAATATTAAACAATGGATTGATCAGCAGAAGGTGTAACAAGTTGAAACCGCCCTTTTCGCAAAAAAAAACAAAAAGAAAAAAAAGGTTTTTTTTAGGGTTTTAGTGAACCAGGTAGGTGATTCAAGCGCAACCTGGTTTGCAAAGGAATTGTATGTCGCTGTCCAGATTCACAATTCAGCCCCAATTCAAGTGATTCCGGCAATGATTCAAACATTAAATTGATTTTGCCATACGATTCGTATCCCTGGGCTAATGAATCGAATCGTTAGAATTATATCGTGAATTGTACGATACTAACTACACTGCTTTCAAGAATTAATGAAGCTGTTGAATTGAGAACTATCATTTCTACTCCTATTTGGCTTCAAGGGCATGACATATATGAGGAATTTCATCAGGATCCTGTATTACAGAAAATCATCTCTAACTTAAGACAAATCCATTAGCTCATCCACATTATTCCTACATAATGAAATTTTATTATACAAAGATAGGTTGGTGATTCCTTCAAAATCCTCTTGCATTGCTATATTATTACAAGAGTTCCACTATTCTCCTACTAGTGGACACTGGTTATCTTCAAAGATACAGATGATTGGCTGGAAATCTGTGTTGTACCACACGAAGAAATCTGTCACGAAGTTTGTGTGATCTTGTGACATGTCAACGGCAAAAATATGGCCACTCCTAGTAGTTTGTAACAGCCATTTCCTATTCCTACAAGAATATGGGAGGACATTTCTATGGAGTTCCATCACTAGCTTCCCAAATCTAAAGGATTTGATACTACTTTGGCGGTTGTTGATCGGTTGTCTAAGTATCTCCACTTCATTAATTTAAAACACCCATACACAACTCAAAGTGTGGCTGCTATTTTTGTCAGAGGTAATTGAGTTGCATGTAATTCCTCATTATTTGTAACTTTTGGAAGGAATTGTTTAAGTTGCAAGGCACTGTCTTACAATGTCTTCTTCTTATCACCCACAAACTGACAAACAAACTGAAGTTGTGAATTGTTTAGAAGCTTACTTATGCTGTTTTTCTTCAGAACAGCCAAGGAGTTGGTCCTTGTGGCTTCCTTGGACAGAATTGTGGTACAATACCACCTTCCATGTTTTTACAAGAATAACGCCTTTTCAAGTGTATGGCAGACTGCCTCCCAATATTATTCGCTTTGTGGAAGGGCAAACAAAAGTGGAGATGGTTGCACATGAATTGCAAGAAAGGGATGAAGCACTCAATCAAATCAAATACCATTTGACCAGAGCACAAGACCAGATGAAGTGTTAGGCAGATAAGAGAAAAGATCAGCAATTTGCAGTGGGAGATTTGGCTTTTTTTTAAGCTTTGGCTTCATAAACAGCAAAGAGTGGCAAACTGGATCAACCAAAGTTAGCACCACGTTTTTATGGTCCCTTTCAGATTGTAGAGAAACATGGTGAAGTTTCCTAAAAATTGAAGCTTCCAGCTACTTCCAAAGTTCATCCAGTGTTTCATGTTTCTCAGCTTTGGAAAGTTGTTGGTTCCTATTTTGCAGAACTTGAATTGCCCCGTAATCTGATTATTTAACCAGTGGATGAGGTGCAGCCAGAAGGGATTTTAGATAGCCGTTTGGTGATAAATAAAGGCAAACAGATCATGCAGTATTTGGTACATTGGAAAGGTCTTGCAACTGAGCATGCTACATGCAAAGATCAATTTCTTATGCAGCAACAGTTTCCCGATTTCTTCCTTGAGGACAAGGCTGATCTTCAAGAGAGGGGTGATGGTAGGGTCATGGATCCAAACAAACCACCTGTGCTACAGGTTTATTCTAGGAGGCATAGGAATTAAAATTAAATGTTGGGTGACAGTTATTGGAGTAGGTAGTTATGTATTCAGAATGTACTGTGCAATTATTGGAGTAGGCAGTTACATATTTAGAATATAATGTATAATTTCTAAGGAAAAAAGAGTCATGGTGGCAGTTCTGGGTCCGTCCCAGCTGCAACCCATAGCTCCACTGCTGTTGGCTCTTCAAGTGTGCCTCATATGTTGGTTCCCTGGAATGGTCATGAAAGCAGGGGTGATGTGGAATGGAAATATGGATTCAGTTCAAGGAACTGTGAAGGTTCAGTGCAAGTTCTGCCAAAAGGTACTAAATAGAGGTGTTTATTGCTTAAAGCACCACTTGGCTAAAACAAATCAAAATGTTGAACCTTGCAAATCTGTTCCTGAAGATGTGAATAAGGAGATGATGGAGATTATTACTTCCTTGATAAAAATAAATAAATAAATAAAAAAACAGCTAACAAAGAGGACTCTATAGAAATTGGTGAAAAGAGAAAAGCCACTGAAGTTGAGAGTGCTGGGATCAGACAATTTTCCAAGAAAAAGGTGGTTAGTGCGCAAGCCAAAATAAATACATATTCAAGATGGGTATAAGGAAGGATGCATGTCAAGCAATTGCAAGGTTTTTCTACAACAATGCCATAGCTTTCAATGCAGAAAACTCCATTGTTAAGGCCTTGCTGATCAACTCAGTGGATCCAAAAATCTGCAGAGCATACCTTTCCTGCAAAACCCATGAAATTTGGACAACCGTTCAAGAGAAGTGCTAAGACCTCCAAAACTTTGCACAACAACAACCACCAAGCCTTAACGCACTAGGTGAGGTTGGCTACATGGATCACATGATGCCATTGATCTTGATCAAAAACCGAATTCTCAGAAATATTATTTATCCAAAACTTTGCACCATGTTTTAAAATCAGGTCAGCTCTTTGTAACACTCAACAAGATAACAACTCTATAACTGAGTACTTTAATATGTCAGTTGAGTTGTGGCGAGAAATAGACTTGTTTTATACCATTTCTCAAAAATGTTATGAGGATAAAATATCATATGACCAAATACTGGAAAGAGTTTTTTTATCTCCTCTAGGGTCTTACCAAAGAGTTAGATGAAGCACCAGATAGAATCCTTGGCCTTACGCCACTACCATTGTTCAAGGAAAACTTTGCTACGGTTAGAAGGGAAGAAAGTCCGAGGATAGTGATGCTGGAGACAAACTCTACAACTGAAGATGCTGAGCTAAACTCAGATCTTGTCACTAGCATAAACGAGTCAAAGGCTTTGCATCCAAAGAGGCAAGAACTTGGTGTGATCATTGCCAAAAACCGTATTACACCAAGGATACACACAGGATTATTCATGGTAAACCTGCAGATTGGAAACCTAGAAGTTAGCACAAGCCTATAGCATATGCTCATGTTGAATCTACTGATTCAAAGAAACAACTCTTCTCCAATGAGCAGCTGAATATGTTGAAGAATTTGCTCTCTCAACACAAACTCAAAGCAATTGCACCCTCCACTTCTGAAGCAAACACTGCTCACAGAAGTAATGGTCAGTTTACTTTCTTGTCTAGGCATGAGAATACAAGAGAGTGGATCCTTGATAGTGCCATTGACCATAACACAAGATTAGGAACTGAATTCATGTCATACAAGCAAGCTGATAGAGGTTTCACTATTACAATAGCTCACGGTAATTCAACATTGGTAGCTGGTATTGGTGATATAAATTTATCAGGATTAGAATTGAAATTTGAACTCATGTATTAGTCTCAATGTTATCAATAGCGGATAGTGGGTCATGGCAGAAACCCAAAAAACTGTCATTAAATTATGGCGGCTGCCATGGCGGGTTATGGCAAAATTATGGCAGCTATAATAAATATATAAAAAATATTATATATAGGTAATAAGAAATTATAGAAAAAAAAAATTAACTCAAAACACAAGTAACTTCACCCATAATTCAATACAAAATAAACATTTTAAAATTTTGTTATGTTATCTTCTTTTAATTTATCTTTTCTTCCGCTATTCTGTTTAGGGTTCCAATAAAAATGTTTACTTTTCTTTTTTGTCCCACAGTTTTTAGGGTTTTATAAAAGTAAAAAGACTTTTTCCTTTTAAAAAAATTTAGCTTTCCATTTTTGCCCTATGTTTTTAAGTTTTTTTAAGGGTAAATAAAATAGTCTTATCACACTACTTTGCTAACCCTTTTTTCTTTCTTCACTTCTGTTCGAGCTATCTTCTCTAATATCCATCTCCCTCTCTCTCTCTTTTAGTGGGCTGTCTCTGTCTTTGGTTTCGGGTGGCTTCCTTCCCTCATTTGGAGGACTAGTTGCTGGAAATGGAGGTTGAGGTCGCCGGAGATGGAGAACAGAACAGTGGCACGCAACAAAACAAATAATAGATCAAAGAAGAGAGAGATCTGAGATGAGTGCAAAACGACGTCGGAGAAGGTGAGCGCAAAATGACGTCGGAGACGAGCAGAGATGAGAAAGATCAAAGAAGAAAGAGATCTGAGATGAGGGGCGAAGTATTTTTAAGTGACGAAGAAGGACTTACCTTAAGTTTTCCTACGCAGGTCAGCCTCTAGATTGGGTCAAGTTTGGGCCCAAACCATGCAAACTACCATTTTTCAAGCTTTTCCGCCATAGCCACCATTTAACAACACTGATTAGTCTTATATTCGCCAGCAAATTAACCAAAGATCTTCACTATGCAATAATTATTTACCCTTCACATTGCATTTTTCAGGATTTGTCTTCAAGAATGACGATTGGCAGTTCTAAGGAACACAATGGCCTCTACAATGTTTCTAGTTCTCTATCAAGGCTGGATTCTCCTCAAAACATTTCTTTGTCAACTGTTGCAGATTCCAATGTTCTTCTATGGCATCATCATGTTGGCCACCCTAATTTCAATTATTTAAAATATTTATATTCTGATTTATTCATCAATAAAGATATCTCCTCTTGCAGTTGTGAACATCGTATTACTACAAAACAATCTTGAAATAATTATCCTCCTCATCCTTATCAGGCATCACCAATGTTGTCAAAATCTCTGGATCCTGCGTAGGATCGGGGAGGGGGGGTCCAAGATCATAAATCGGGTGATTGTAACAAAGATCGTAAGATCCTACTAAATGTTCAAAACTATGCTTAAACATATACATAAACATAGAAAATAACATAGATAAATAAATAACCTCTAAATCACATAATTTGACTAAACATAAACTCAAAATTCAAAGACTTAAGATCCAATACAACACATAATTAGTCAAATACAAAATAACAAATGAGCGCAGTCACAAAATATTGCAGAATACTCAGTCCCTAATACTACTGGAGCTAAATGGTTTATTACTTATATCGATGACCATGCACAAGTCCATTGGGTTTGTCTCTTAAAGGAATATCTGAAACAAGCAATATCTTCAAATGATTTCCATAAACTTGTCACCAATGTTTTTCAGTCAACAATTCACATTCTTCATTCTAACAATGGCAATGAATATCTTTCTAATGATTTCAAAGATTACTTACAAGAACATGGCATATTTCATCAAATTCTTGCAACAATAATCCTCAACAAAACGACATTGCTAAAAGGAAAAATTGGCACTTCTTTAGGTTGCTCACTCTCTCACATTCACATCAAACATTCCAAACCATTTTTGGGGGGAAGTTGTACCACCTTCTACCTTTCATATAAAACCAGCTTCCATCCAAATTGTTCAATTTTTAACTCATCATAATTGTCTAAAAGAAATTCTCCTTCAATCAAGATGCTTGAGTCTCTTCCACCAAAAAAAACTTGGTTGTACTCTATATTCAAATTTATCCATAAATCTAGTCCTACATGAGCAAAACTTGATCCAAGGTCCCTTAAATGCATTTTCCTTGGTTATTCTCCCACATAAAACGGTACAAATGCCACTGCCCCCATTCCAAATGGTTCTACATATCCTATGAAGATCTTTCTTGAACACCATCCTTTCTTTTCCAATAATTATGTCCAGGGGGAGAATATGACAAAAACTCATCATTGGGATCCCCTCCATTTTCCTTCCAATATCCCTTCCTTTACCTAACACAATACAAAAGGATTCAATTGAATTCTCTAACCAATCTGAAACAGAATCCACACAAGATACCAGCCAAGGGAGAGAAGTAGAAAAGAAACTTGAAAATAAAGATAAATTCATTTTTTTTTTCAAAGTCCACAATAGGAGATCTCAATTCTATCCCATAAAAAATACACCTGTAAAAATGACAGCATTTTGCTTTCACCAAAGGACGAGGACTGAACCAATGGATAATGCATAGGCTCATCAATCCTTGTGCTGAGTTTAACTTTTATACAAAAGAATGGGGAGAAGGACTGAACTGCAGCTCACGTGATCATAGAAGCTCAAATACCATGTCAAGAACCTACTCCCCCAAAAGCTTAATCTATTGGATGAAGGCATATGAATATTTTTATATGTAGCAGTTTCCAACTGCCAAGCATCAGATAACTATATATGTGTCTATTCTACTAAAATAGGTAAATCTGGAAGGACATGAAACCTCTCAAGCATCCTTTAACTAAGATCTTCAGCCCAACATGTATGACTAATTATTTAAAACCATATAGAAAGTATTGTAGAAGAGGATATATTTATCATCCAAAGGGAAAAAGAATTAAATGAACCTAACAGTCAGTAAATGAATGGAACCCAATCAAATACAGTATGTGAAAACTAACTCAAGTTCCAAAACTATAAACATAATGCAAGTATGCAACAAGAAATTACCATGCTTGTGAGTGGCATGTTCCTTTTCAACAAGATCAGAGATATATTCAGTTCCAATTATTTGGCCATAACTGTTCAAGCGAAGCTGCATCAAGTCCAAAAATATTAGAGTAAACAACTGTTAATGATAAAAGGATTAAAAAGAAAACCAAAAATGGTTAGATAAATGTACTTGACACACAATTTTATGGCTATTTACAAACAAGTAACAACTACTGAGCACATTTTATAAGTTTATAATTTTTAATATAGGTTGAGAGTAAGCAGAGAAAAAGAAATACATACATTGAACAATGTGACTCTCAACTACCAACAGAAGCTGAATATATCAAATTAATGTAATAAATGCAATGATACAATTTCCTAATTATTATAAGCACATGATTTGGTTAGACTCTAGCACATACAATGAATCTAGATTTGTATACATAAATGATGCTCTCAACACTTCCCCTCAAGCTAGTGCATATAGGTCATGTGTGCCATGCTTGTTCCAGATAAAATTTATTTGAGAACTTCTCAAGAGCTAAGTGAAAACATCTGCCAGCTGATCATTTGAATTGACAAAGCAAGTGGTATCTCTAAATAGGATATTCTCTCCGAAAAAGTGACAATCTGAATCAATATATTTGGTCCTCTAAAGGAACATCAGATTAGAGTGGATGCACAAAGCAGCTTGGTTTTCATAAATTATAATCATTTGAATAATATCCCCAAATTGAAGATCTTAAAGCAGTTGTTTCAACTAAATGAGTCAACAAGTGATCGAGACCATGGCTCAATATTCTATTTTGGTACTTGATCTTCAACCACATTTTGTTTATCCACCCAATGAATTCACAATATGAAATAGTCAAGAGCCAAAAGCAGAAAAAGTAAGCAAACCCCAAAAATATTATGTAGCAATATGGCATAATGGATATTATGTCCATTATTGTTGAAGTGACTGTTACAAGTTACAACTGTAAATTGGCAACATCACAGCAATATCAGCACCCCTGAAACACTCCACAACAAGACAGCCAAATTAACCAAGCAACAACAACACAACATGGATAGCAATACTGTCTCATGCTATTGACTAGTATAACAAAAAAAACCCATAAGCAGAACTTCTATCGGTAGGAGAACCTACCGAATCAGCATCAAAATATCCAACAGTCTGAGTGTGGTACTCATTTTAAAAAAATGAGGCCTATTTGTGAAGCTCCTTCGATATTCTTCAGGATGCATCTCAATGATGATGTATATTTATCACATTATCACTACATACAAATACATACTTCTCGATATTCTAGATATTTCAAACAAGACATATTGTAAACTACAAACGGACTTACTTTCCATATGTTTGTATCAAGATCAACCTCATGCTTGCCCGACATATCAATGGCATCTACACTTAAAACTGTCCACAGAACAGAGGAAAAACGTTTAGAATTGAGAGCACACACAACAACACCACATAGCAACTTCAAATAGACAAAAAGATCGCACTAACCATCACAAGGCAAGGAAGGAAATGTCATGTTTATATGAATCGGAAGAGTTTCTCCTCGCTTCAAGTCTACTGACATCTACAAAAGGCGAGTGCAAGTGAAAACCATATGGATATTAATTTTTCCAACGACACACACGTTTTAATAAAAACCTAAGAGTAAGATTAATTTTGACGCATAACTGTTCAAAATTAATCTCATGGACCTCAATTTTAATCATCAGTTGTATTGTCCATTTCAACTCACAAGTGAAATGAAAAACGGAACCTACATGGTGGACGGTGTAAGTTGTAAGATAATAACCGAGCTCGTGCACGAACAATGTGGCCATTATAATCAGACCAATTATGGACACTGCAACGCAATAAATTGAAGAAGAGCCACAAATAATTAACTTAAAAAGAAAAAAAGGGCATTCATATTCATATGAGAGAAGAATAAAATACCAAGAGCCCCAGATTGAGTTTTCTGCAACAAGTGGTCCTCGGCGCGAGGAAAAGCGTCAAGGTTTTTAATCACTTGTTTCATTCCCATGTTTACCTTCGTTTGTGTTCAATCCGACAGAAATTCTAATCGCAAGGAACAGAATTTTATCGTAACTGACCCACAATTCTTTCTGATCAAAAGGAAGAGAAGAAATCCACCCCCTTTTCGGATTCTATTTAATTCCTTGATTTGGTCTTCAAATAATCAAAATACGACTTCAATGCCAGTATAAGTATTTAGCTATGGTTAAAATTTACGGTTTGTTCGAATTCGTGGAAAAATATATGTTTTAATAATTAATATTTTATAAGTATTATTGTGATTATTAGTTATATCATATAAATTTTATATTTAGGTATGTTTAAATTAAAGGTAATTTGTATCAAAGAAAAAGGTAATTTTAAAATAATCTGTCCTGGTTAGATTGTATAAAATAAAATAAAATTTTGTACAGTAAAACTATATATATATATATATATATATGAAATCTTGTCTAAAAATTATAGTAGTTTGTTTTATGTTTAAAATAATTATTTACGAAAGATAAAGTAAATAAAAAAATTTAATTAAAAAAGTCGATACTTTTATTATTATAAACTAAAATTGTATTTATTCTAAAAAAAATATTTTTAACAAATTAAAATTATGAATTAATTTTTTTTAAATTCATAATTTTTTTATTTACTTTTTAAACTCTTTCACATAATTTACAGAAATACTGCATAGATGGCTAAACTTTAAAATCAAACTAATAATGTTTTCATGACTTATATGGATATTATTAAGTTAAAATAATTTTTATTTAAATACTTAAAAATATTATGTGACCATTTTTCAATTTTATAAATTTTTAAAAACATTATAACTTCAAATAATAATTATTTTATTCTATTAAATAAAAATATAAATTTTAAATAAAAATAGATTAGAAAAATAAAATTTAAATCAACATAATAAATCCTTTGAAATACTTTTGCTATAACTCATAAAATATTTAAAAATCTGAACTTACAAGTTATATATAAAAATTGATAATAACTAAAATTATAAGATTTTATTAATTTAGTTCTTAAATTATAAAAAAATTTCATAAAAAATTTATAAAAATATTATTTTAGTCTTTGAAATTATTATATATAAAATATTAATAATTAAAATAAAATTTTTATAATCTTAAAATTTTATAGATTAATAAAATTTTTATAACCTTAAAAATTTATAAATTAAGTTCATAAATGAACAAATATTTAACTATATGAAATAAAAAGTAGTAATTAGATTAATTATAATAATTCTATTATAAATAAATATATTATTTTTAAGAGTAAATGTAGATATGTAATAATAAAAGTGATCTATCTTAAATTGATTAAAATCAAAAGAATATGTTACTTTTATTTTTAAGATTATAGAAATTGTAATTTTTTAAAACTAAAATAAGTGTCATTATTATTACACAAAAAGTTAGTATAGCAAAATAATGAAAATTTATTTTTTAACTAAATAAGTTTACGGTCTAAATTTAGTTTCATTTCAAAATTTTTTATTTTCACAAATAAAAATATCACATCTTTTTTCACTACAATTAAATATTATTTTATTAGTTTTAAGTGTTCCTTTAATTTAATATTTATTTACAAGTTGACTCGCTCATTGAATTGTGTTATGACATGACATTCACCTCTAATTCATTTTTTTACATAGGATTAGAGTATGAAATAGACTGTTAAAATAATATCTAAATCATATGGCTTCTATTTTCTTCATCCATCCATTTCTACATAATAGTTAAATCTTTTAGTCTACTTCATTGTTAGTTAGGACATCTAAGCTTGGATAAATTGAAGAAAATTATACATCATCTCAGTTAAAATCTTAGAGTGTGAGTCATGTTAACTTAGAAACCATGTAGAGCTTTCTTTCCTAGTCATACTAATGATCAAGTTTTATCTCCTTTCAATTTTATTCATTCAAATGTTTGGGGGTTCAAATCATGTTTTGTTTGTCTTAGAATATAGGTATTATGTCACTTTTATGGATGATTTCTCATGTTGCACTTGGATATTTTTAATATAAGATCATTATGAATTATTCAATATTTTTTAAAACTTTTATTCAAGAATAAAAACTCAATTTGGTCAAGTAATTTTGTTTTACATAATGACAATGCTAAAGAATACTTCTTTGATTGTTTTTGAACTTTTTTTATGAAATCTCATGCAATTATGCATTAGTCTAGATATCCTTATACACCACAACAAAACGATATAACCGAAAGAAAACATAGACATATCAGGGACATTGCTTGCACTATCTTGCTACGTGCCAATGCACCTTTAAAGTTTAGGAGTGATGTTGTACTTATTGTAGGGTATTTAATAAATCGAATGCTATGGTTATTCTAAATAATCAAATTTCTTATTTCATATTATATCTTAAGAACACTCTTTATATTGTTTCTCTTCATGTTTTTAGGTGTGTTTGTTTTGTTCATAATCTTTCTTTAGGTCATGATAAGATGTCTACTCATACCATCAAGTGTGTCTTCCTAGGCTACTCTTGTGTCCAAGAGGGTTATCATTGTCTCCCACCACACATTGGTTATTGTTGTTATTCTCTCACTATATATCAATTTTTGTCCTCCGGTATCGTTTGTTCTTCATTTTACTCATATAATGTCTCCTCATTCTACTTTTGTACTGGATGAGACATCCTATTCGGTCACCATGACAAAAGAAAGAATTCGAGTATCCCTTTGTCCTAGAGGAACGAACACCCATCTAGTCAGAATTAAGACAACTTAGTTTAAGGTAAAATAGATTAAATCGAATAATCTGTTAATTATCCACTTAAACAAAAGGCTTAAGACAGGGCGGAATATTGAAGTCCATTAGCCCAAAATATTGCTTATAAAAGGAAAGTAAGAGATATAGGTAAAGGATTAACTTTTAAAACAGAAGATAACATTTATTACTTAAATCGACATCTAACTTTACCATCGGAGTGTCTTTTGCAAGTATCCTTCCCACACCATATAAAAGAAGAATTGAGAAGATTCGCAGAAACGTCTTACTATATGGCAGAAGAAGAGATCACCAGAGCATCAGTGCACCCTCAACAGGAATAACTCTAAAGGTGCCAAATTCTTCCTTACCTAGTGTATGATGATTTGGGACTACTTATGAGCGCGACCAAGTCCTACAATAGCCCTTGCACTTGAACCCAATGATTTAACTCCTGCAATTTAGCTTGGTGATTCAACTTTTGTTGTGGTCACTTTTCTTACTCCAAATCCACCTACCTCTGTTTGTTTGTCCATCAATATCTGTAAAGGTAGTCATTCTTCTTATAACCTCCATCGAATTTATAATTAGCTTTATCTGATCACATTCGACGGTATCATACGATGATCGATGAAATGTCAACCTTACACTCATGTTAAAGGTTCTTGATGGGACTTTATTGTTAAAGTAGAAGTATTAAATGGGCCAGTTTGTCCTGACCCACTTTGTCCCTACCAAAAGCCCGCCTGAAAACAAGCTAGCCCACGCCTTGTTTAAAGCTAGGTTGATGGGCTAACAAGCAAGCCCTCCAAAGATTATATATATATATATATAAGAAAGGATTAATAGGCCAATGGATTATTGGGTTAGTTCACCTAAAATTAACAAAAAAATATTAAAAATATTTTTATATTAATAAAAAATTATATTTAATTAATAATTAATTTTTTTAAATTTTTAAAAATTTAAAAATGGGTCTGATAGCCTAACCCCTGCCATTGGCCTACATTTTGGCAGAATAAAACAAGGTAAGATAAATGGGCCAATGGGTCTAAAATATTCAGCCCAACCTGCCATTTTTAATGGGCTAAGCAGCCTAATCCTTTAAGGCAATCCCAATTTGACACTCCAATATACATGTATCTTAAATGCTAGTATTGGGTTAAAAGATATACATAAGTCTATGGGTTGGATTATAGTGTACTTTTCTTTAATTGCAAAGATAGCCTCCATCTTCCTTTTGTTGGGCATGGTTTTCACACATTGACCATTGTTGCAATTAAACATTAAAAATGTATTTTTACACTATAATTTGGAGAAAAAGACCTTCAAATAGATTGTGAAGATGACTGATCAATTGGATTTTTATAACATTATTTCCTCTCATTTCTAGCTCATTAATCCTCTTTTGTGCTTAATTGGTTGAATTGGATCATGTTATGATGTTTGAATTTTATTTGGGCTTTATTTAATTTTTTCAGTATTTGGCAAATTCTGATACTGTTTTAGTTTCTGAACTATATCTTGAGTTGTAGAACTCCTTTCATTTTGATTTTTGATTTGTAGGAAAGCTAAGAGAAAGGTACACAATTGCTATGAGAGGTCAGAAATCAATTCTGATGATAAGAAGCTGAAACTGGGCTTGGAAGAAGTCGAAACGCTGCAGTCATAAATCCTGAATAAGGTGCAGTATTTGGGTTATATCTCAGTCCACAGATGTCCGATTAAGCTCATTCCAGTGTCTTTTTGAAGCTAACATCCAAGGCTACAATTGTCCTTCAGGCCACGAACCAAAAAGAGGCTGTTTTCATAGGCAAAAAAATGGAACAAAGTGACGAACGAAATTTTTGAATTTTAAGTTGTTTTTGGCTACTCTCATCTTTTCTCTTCTCTTCTCTCTGGTTTTCATTTTTTTCCCTTTTATGAATTATTTCCCTCCATCCATGGAGGCTTAGATTCTCATCTGATTCAAGGATTAAAAGAGACGTGACACTATTGAGGATTGATTGATCGCACATTGGCATAAATTCAATAACAATTTTGGGTTTCATCTATTCCTTATTTTCTCCCTTTTGCTAATTATATTTTTGAATTGAAGTTATTTGTTTGGATTGATGATTATGCATCTGGTTGATTACGTATTATTCGATTGATGTATGTAATTGAGTTTTAAGGAACATGAATTGAATTTTCGGGTTTAAAAATTACGATTAACGACATTGGTAAATTAAATTGGCACAATTCAATTAGGTTCTAGAGTTTTCTGAATTTATTTTAATTATATGCTAATCAAATGCATGAATGTTTTCATGTGAATGCTGAGTTCGAATTGAGGTTTCATTTGGATTCATTGTTAATTACCGAATTGTTTATTGATGTACTCTCTTAAAAATCCAGTGATAGAGTAGTCATTTTTCTTCTTAATTCTTGGATTAGAATTTTAATTTCTGTTTACTCTTTATTCTAATTATAATTAAGTGCATTTTTGTTTCCTTTATAAACAAACTCCCCTGTCTTATACACTCTCTAAATAGATTAATTTGTCATTGTGATTCTTTGAGAAACGACCCTGGTTGCTTACCTCGTACTATAGTAATTAGGTTTATTTTGACCCGTGTGTGACCTCGTGTCAATGACCTACTCCAAACCTAGCAAACAAAGCTTGCTTGAGATTGTCCCATGTAGGTTCTTCCTCCTCACTCCACAAATTGAACCAGTTAGTGGTTCCTTCCACGCATAACTTGACCAACTTCACTTATGCATCTCAAGATATGTCTTGACCTTGCAAATCTATTGTGTGGAATCAACACCATTGAAAGCTAGAAAGTTCACCTTCTTGGTTGGAGAATGAAATTCCTCAAAACTACCACCACCCCATTTGATCATTTTGTGAGGTTCCACTACTCTAATTTTCATCTCCTCTAATTTTGCTAAATTTTTAAAGTTTTCTAAGATTATATTTGAGAGTTATGTTTAGGAGGAGAGGGGTTAAGATGACTTAATCCTTATTGGGAGTTATTTAATTAAGAGGGAAAGGGTTTGAGAGTTTTTCTAAACTCATAATCCTCATAACGCTAGTTTTTTGAGTTTTTCCAATTTAGATGTTTTTCTCTCTCACACTCTTTTACAATTAGAATTCTAACATTTTTTTAAAATATTAATTTTTCAAGTAAGAATTTTTTTAAGAAAATTATAAAAAATAAAATATTAATTATAAAAATTTTAAAATTATTTTTTAGAAAAAGGAAAATATTATTTTTTATTTTTTAAAAAATATAAATAAAAGATATAAAATATAATAATTTTATTTATATAATTAAACTCTCCTTACCCTCCCCTCTCAATATTAAATATTCAAATAAGAAGAGATTTAACCTCCCTTCCCTTCTCCTCCTCTCCTTCCCCTGTCAAAACATTTTCTTCCTTCCTCCTCCAAAGTCTCAAATAAAACTTAAGTAACATTTGTTGCATCCCTTGCATTTCCTGCATTTGTTTACTAAACTCTATTTGTCACTGTATTTATTCACAACAAAAAATGTGTAAAACACCAATTGCTAATTACACTTGCTATACCCTAAATTTGAGGATGTTGACCCTCTCACTCATTCTTATTAACGTAGAACCGTATGTGGCAAATTTGACTAATTGTTAGGATTTAAAGATAAGAATGAGAAATTTTTTTATTATTTAATAAAAAATAATTATAATTTACAAGCACTCTTAGAACTAATAAGCACTCTTAGAACTCATAGCTCCTTTAGATGTTGAATTTCCTATCAAGAATATAATTCAAATTTAGACTAATTTCCTAATTGCTTACCAACTTGACTTTTTATGGTTGGTCCTTCTTTATAAAATACACGTTCTAGGAATTATTCTCTCAGACTTTCTTCTATATTTTATAGTCTATCAGATGTCCTGAAAAAAAAAAAGTATAAAAAGGATTATTTTAAATTTTTTGGGTTATCTAACCTAACTTAATATGAGCTTTATTCTATAAAGCAATTCAACTTGACCTAATATTAATTTGATCATGTAAGGATAGGTGAAAAAACATCTTATCAATCGTAATTTAACCTAACTCGAGTTCAATTAAAAGATTCAGACAATTTTTTCGTTGATTTCAATTTAACCCAACATTGTAGGTCCTAATTAATAGAAGCTGCAGGATTTAAATTTAAGTTAGTGGGAAAAATTAATACTTTAATCGGAGGAATTTAAATTCAATTGGATAAAAGTATAACAAATACAATCTAAAACGTCAAATTATAAGGACCAAACTCCTAATTGAGAAAATCTATACTGACCATAATTTTCTTTTTATTTTCGCATTCAAATGCATAATGTAAAACTTTGTTATAATTTTAGGAAAAACAATTTTGAATTGCATAAGAATTCCCTCCTACCATGGACCACGAATAAAATAAACCTCTATAAAGCTATCAACAGAATTCCGTATGCATATTATTTAATATGCAATTAAATGGATCTTATTTAAGATTAATTATCTCTCAACAAAAATTAAATGGATTAGCTTTAAGGTCAATTGAGAAAGAAATGATAAATGAAATTAATTATGATACATTAATAAATAATTTTACATATCAACAAGTTTGAAGAATAAATTTTAAATAAAACTACAATAATTTAAAAAAAACATTTTAATTGATTTAAAATGCCTCACTTTAAAATTGCTTTAGACCTAAATATATGTAGGGCCGACCCTGCGAAAGAATTCCTTACATTTTGTCCAAAACCTAGGAATTTCTCAAAAACTAAAGTTGAAGTGAGTAACTTTTTTTTTTTTTTTTATCATAATTTTATCTGTTTTAGCTTTGTAGTCGTAATCATTTCCATGGTTTTTATCACAAAAGAACCAACGAAAGAGCAATCCAATCTTGACTATGTTTAGAAACATTTTCAATTTTGAGAATAAGATAAAATTAAGACGTCTATCATATACCATATGTCAAATATCTTCCGAACTAATTTTTATAGTCATTCATCTCCATGCTATGTTCAACTTATGATACCTTTTGCCATTTCCGCTTGAATCAGTAATCTTACATTTGCTCTTCATTTACTTTTCAAACATTTTGCTGTACTAGATAAAATTGCCTAGTTTAATATTAAATTTAATTTCAATCGGCTACTTTATTCTAATCTAATTGATCATTTAAGTAAGAAAAATAACGTAAAATTATTAAAATAATTCAGTTAGGTCATCTTTACTATATTTCAAACATGAACACTGATTTGTAAGTCAATCCATATGTTATTTTTTGCAATAAAATCCAAACACTTGACGATTTACATATTAGTTAATACAAATTCAAATTGAGTCAGTAATTATATCATCTGATGTTTCAAGCACAACGTAAACAATTATTTTGTTAAGATAGTCTCTATTTTTTCATAAATCAATTATTTTTAGTCATTCTAACTTATGTGATCCAACTAAAAGTTGACTAAACTAAACTAAGCATCCAAATATAACCAGGTACAAAATAATTACCAACTTAACTAAACTAACCTTTTAATATACAGAAATCAAATACTCGCATACTAAAAAATATTCCCCCATAGGTGTTTGATTCCTGACTATACTTCGCACCTGGTAGCATGGTAGTCACAACCTTCATATAATTCTAAACCAGGTTGGCCCAACTGAGAATCTTCAAAGCATGCACAACGCTTACTCATCTTTCCAGTTAAAGCAATTTCTAGTGGCCTCTGAACCAACCTAGGGTGGCCAACATCACACCATACCTGATCAAAAGAGGAAAATCTATGTCATAACTTGGAAACAATCTGCTTTAGTATAGCTACGATGAACTGTCATAACTTGTAAACAAATTTGCCACGCATGCGTAAGCTCGTGATCTATACAAGTTATTTCCTAATTATTACCAAGTACCCAGAGGGTGTCACGACAAGATGCGACCAAAAACTTGTTAGAACATAAAATAAATGGAATTGGCATGCCCAGCCCACGACAGTTTACTAAATCCACCAGGAGGTAATTTACAAAAAATGTAGAATGAATACTTGCAAATCTATCATAAGAAAAAAGAAAGCGAAACAAAGTTATGAGATAGATAGAAGGGTAAAAGTAAAAGGAGTGATAGAAAGGAAAATATTCATGCATACTTAAAAGATTGGTATAACAACACAACATGACCATGATAATATCAATCATTTGGTTACAGGTGGAAGATATAAGCATAAAACTCATTACCCAAATTACATCAAAATAAGAAAGGACTCAAAGATTCCTAGTTATCCAATTCCCCTTCATTGAAGCTTGAGTGGATTAATTAATAGCTGTGCATTGTCAGGATAATCAGTGTAACTATATCCACTAAGGGAAGACTTCGTAGCCCCATGTTAGGAAGATTTTCCTAATACCGTGTTGAAGTGGTCGTATTAGACTTTGCCCTTACTGAATCTATTAACACTATGGATGAACCTGAGAAAATGCAACTATTAATCTGCCACAGCTGCATGGAAGGACAATCAGATAAGGACTATGGATTTGTTCACGATCAAACTCTTGCAATTCATATCATTCCTACAGTGGAAGAACTCATTGATTGTTTGATTCAGATTCCTTCACAGCAGGATGATTCTCAAACAGGTTGAGTCCACTGCTTTTATTTCTAATTTTCCTGGTTGAGGAGGTCGAGGTTGTGGTAGAGGTGGTTGAGGGAGCCTTCATTGTAGTTATTGCAAGAGGGGCAGACATACTCAGGATTAGTGCTACTCTTTGCATGGTTTTCCAAGCAAGACGGCTAATGTTGCCCAATTTTCAACTCCAACCTTAGATTCAAAGATTGAATCCAGTGGCACTCATTCAATTTCGATGATTGCAAATGAGTATAGAGAATATCTTGAATTGAAGGTAGCCAAACAAGCATCTTCATCTGCCATTGTTACTCATCAATAATTCTACGACTTGTCTCTCACATTCTGCACCTCTTGGGCCTTGGATTTTGGATTCTAGTGCTTTTGGTCACCTAACTGGTAATCCTTCTCTTTCCTCCAATTTATCATCACCCAAAACCCCACATCATATTACTCTTGCAGTTGGGTCAAAAGTACAAGCCACTAGTATTAGCCAAATATCACCTCTTCCCTCACTACAATTAAATTCTGTTTTATTAGTTCTTGGGTGCCACTTTAATCTAATATCTATTAACAAGCTGACTAGCTCATTGAATTGTGTCATAACCTTCACTTCTAATTCCTTTTTGATAAAGGACCGGAGTACAGGACAGATGATTGGAGCTGGATCTGAATCACATGACCTCTATGTCTTCAGCCATCCGCTTCTACCATATGTGCAATATTAGGGACCAAAATCTATGTTCAGGTAATTGAAGAAAAAGAAAAGGATATTTTATTGATTATGATAAGAATCAGGATTACAAGAATCCCCCAGAGCCAAAGCTCTTCTCAGAGAATGTTATTCTCTTCTCCTAAGTCTAGCTGAAAAACTCCCCCTCCATTCCTCAAACTAACATTTAAATAAAGAACAATAAAACAAACTTAATCTGATAATATAATATCCTAACTGACTTATTCAAATTCAAAACAGTAATTCTAATAACAGAATAATAATAAAACTGAATAATAACAGACTTCCTAATTATTGATTATTGGCTTTCTTTCTACAAGATTAAACCTGCCACACAGTGAGCCTTGTAGGGCTTGTATTCCAAAAGCCTTCATTGCTGTTTTGGGGTCCCATCATGCAACTGCTGAATCTCTTAGTCTACATTGTCGGTTGGGACATCCGAGCTTGGATAAATTGAAATCAATGGTACCTCATCTCTCAGAGTTGGTATCTTTAGAGTGAGTCATGTCAACTCGGAAAACATGTTAGAGCTTCCTTTCCTAGCCATATTAGTAGTCAAGCTTCGTCTCCTTTGATGTTATTCATTCAGATGTTTGGAATCCTACTTATGTTCTGCCTGTCTTAGGATACAAGTATTATGTCACTTTTATTGATGATTTCTCATGATGCACTCGGTTATTTTTAATGAAAGATCGTTCCAAATTATTCAATATTTTTCAAAACTTTTGTTCAGAAATCAAAACTAAATTTTGTCAAGTAATTCATGTCTTGCATAGTGATGATGCTAGAGAACACTTCTATGATTGTTTCAATCCTTTTATGGAATCTCATGGCATTATACATCATTCTAGTTGTTCCCATACATCACAACAAAATGGTGTAGCCAAAAGAATACATAGACATATTGAGGACACTGCTTGCACTCTCTTGCTAGGTGCCAATGCACCTTTAAAATGTTGTGCTTACTGCAGGGTATTTAATAAATCGGATGCCATCCTCTGTTCTAAATAATCAAATTCCTTATTCCATTCTGTATCCTAAGGACTCCCTTTATACTATTTCTCCTCATGTTTTTTGGTGTGTTTGTTTTGTCCATAATCTTTCTCCAGGTCATGATAAGATGTCAGTTCCTACCATCAAGTGTGTCTTCCTAGGCTGCTTTTATGTCCAAAAGGGTTACCGATGTTATTCTCCCACCACACATCAGTTTTACACTTTTGTAGATGTAACTTTCTTTGAAGATAGTCGGTACTTCCTACCTTCATATACTTCTTCACTTGACCTAAATTGCAGTCCTCCGATATTGCTTGTTGCTCATTTTAATTCAACCACATCATGCAACAGCCCCAGCAGCCCAGTGATTCAGCTCCTGGTCCAGTCACTTCTTTTGCTCCACATCCACCTACCCATGGTTGTCAAAATCGAGCTTCAACTTGGCTTCAACTGTTAATACAACTCCTTGAATTTGTTGCTCAGGGAGAGTCGGACCTTGTGTGTAAATTGCAGAAGCCCTTATATGGCCTTAAACAGTAACCTCAGGCTTGGATTGGTTAGTTTACCAAAGTTATACAACAGTTTGGGATGATTTGCTGCATGGCAGACCACTCTGTTTACTTTCAATGTTCATCGTCACAACAATATATCTATCTTGTGGTTTATGTAAATGATATTGTGATTACATTTAATGATTAGGAAGGGCATCGAGGCTCTGAAACAGCACTTGTTCCAGCATTTTCAGACTAAGGATCTAGGTCCTTTGTGTTACTTCCTTGGGATAGAGGTAGCTCAATCAAAGTCAGGTATTTCTTTTTCTCAAAAGAAGTATGCCCTTGACATCTCAAAGGAGACAGGCCTTCTAGATTGCAAACCAGCTTAGAACCCCATGGATCCCAATGTGAAATTTCTACCCAATCAAGGGAAGCTTTTAAAGGATCACCTGGAAAGGGACTTGTTTACACTGACAAAGGGCACACTTATATTGTTGGATACTCGGATGCAAATTGGGCAAGAAATGTAGGAGACAGGCGGTCCACTTAAGGCTATTGTGTTTTCATGGGAGGTAATCTTGTTTCATGGAAAACTAAAAAACAAAGTGTTGTTTCTAGGTCAAGCACAGAGGCTGAGTATTGTGCCATGGCTCACACTACATGTGAGCTATTGTGGTTGAAACATTTATTTTAGGCTTTGTTTAGAAGTTTGGAAGGAAAGGGAAGGGAAGGGACATTAAACACCCTATCTTGTTTGAATGTTCAATTTGAGGAAGGGAGGATAATAGAGGGTTTAAATATATAAATAATATTATTTTCCTTTATATTTTTTCAAAAAATACAAAAATAAAATTTTTTCTTCTTCTAAAAATTAATATTTTTAAAAACTAATATATTTTAAAACTATCACTCTAAAAATATATTTAAATAATATATTTCTATTTTTTGATAATTTTTTTAAAAAAATATCACTCTAAAAATTAATATATTTTAAAAAAATTAATTTATTGCTATTTTTTTCTTTAATTTTTTTCAAAAAACACATTATATATTTTTCTCCCTCTAAAATTAATATTTTAAAAATTCATATTTCTAATTTTTTTTTTATATTTTAAAATAATTCTCACTCTAAAAACTAACATTTTTTAAAAAATTAATTTTTTGTTATTCTAAACCCCCTAATCCTTCCCCTTCAAATTAATTAACTTCCAAACAACAACTAAACCTTCCTAATCCCTCCCTTCCCTTCCCTTCCCTTCCCCTCCTAAATATAACTCCCAAACATATCCTTAGAAGTTGCAGTTTTGTGAGGTTGGTCTTATGGAGCTTATGTGTGATATGATAACCAATCAGCATTATATCTCTCCTCCAATCTAGTGGTTCATAAAAGAACAAAACATTTCGAGGTGAATTGTCACTTTTTCAGGGAAAAGATTCTCTCTGGCATCATCAAAACTTTCTTTGTTTGCTCTAAAGATCAGTTGGTAGACATCTTCACTAAGTCTTTACGTGGCCCTAAGATAATATACATATGTAACAAGCCGGATGCATATGATATATATGCTCTACCTTAAGGCTCGTATTGAGATATTATTAGCTGTAAGTTGCCTATCATTTTAGTTTGTGATTTAGTCACCATAAATAGCTTAATACAAATCCTTAAACTTTAGTGATTGAGATTGTCTCTTTTGTATATAAATATTGTGGAAATTACGAAATTATGAAAAGTATCACTCACTCAACTTGAAGTATAACATAGCCATGATTCATCACTAATCTCAATCCCTAAACTTTAGGGATTGAGATTGTCTATTTTGTATATGAATATTATACAATTTACTTAGAACTATATGAAAAATATCACTCTCACTCAACTTCAAGTATAACAACCATGATTCACCACCAATCTAAACTTCCAGTAATGTTTGTAATTGTTGTTGGGAGAAATCATATCAATAAATAACATGAAGATAAACTGGTTTCATATAGTGATAATGGTGCATACCTCACCACCCTCATCTTGACTCCATCTCGAATTGCACACAGGTTGTTTAGCCTCTTCAATCTTTTGCTTTTCTAGAAGCTGTGCACCTCTGGCAGCCTTTGCTTCAACCCCTCTCAAATATTTAGTAGGATTCCCTTGGCTATCATAGTATCGACCGACTAGCTTGCCAACATACCTATAAAAATAAGGATAGAAAAGAATCTAGTAAACATTCAAGTAATGAGCTGTGTCCCAAGGCAAGTGCTTTGTAATTTCCTAAACCTAACACATGATCTAGAAAGTCAAAGCATATTAATGATAGTGGTAGCTGGTAAAACAAATACTAAACATGTTAAAGCAGGTACAGAAAATATGCCATTATAGACAATAACATATGAGAAGCAAGTTTTAAACTTGTTGAGAATATATCATAATGATTACAATTTATTGTAAATATTTGTTGTCATTATCTATGTAATTATTTTTCCAGAGAGGGATATCTTGTCATTTGAGAGGAAATTAGGGCGTTTGGGAAATGGGATGTGCAGAACCTCAAAGTTTTGCAGCGTGTGTGTTTTGTTCTGTGAAGAGTTCTTTCCCCATTCTTTCTAGTAAAGATACCAAGTTTCTATCAGAAGTTGTCTAAGCACTGTACACAAATGAGATGAAAGGTCCTAAAACAGCCATAAGCATAAGGGGTAGAGCCAGAATTTGGGTTAAGAGGAGCCAAGATAAAAGTGTATATGACCTATATAGAAAGAAAATTTTAACTAACACATACAAAATATATGTAGCAAATTTAAGATATAACTATCATGATATACAAACTACATTAATATATTTATAGATGATAGTGTCTAACATATAACAAGATAAAAAATATACCTATACTTTTGAAGTTATGTTCTCTGTTAAGATGTCTCACATTGATTAAGAATAAAGACAGAATATTCCTTATAAGGACTTGGATAGTCCTCTTCCTATGATTTATCTTTTGAGAGTGAATTAGGCCTAAATTTCTTAACATGGTATCAGAGCTTATCTAGTTTTGAATGTTAGATGTCCAGTCCTATTGGGACACTTGCAGATGTCCAATCCTACAAACTTCATGCACCAGATGTCTAGTCTTGAATGTGAGGAGGTGTGTTAAGATGTTTAAGCCTAAGTTTCTTAACATTCTCCATTATTTCATAAGGTAAAATCATCAATTATCATATTCATGGTTAATTTTTCAGTAATATCCTCAATAAAAACAATCATCTAATTAGTGAGAAAATTAGTGTCCATTTTATTGCATAACCTTATTTTTATAACTATAACAACAACTAAGTTTATCCCAGTAGATGAGGTCGGCAATAAACCTTTTTTTATAACTATTGAGAGAAAAGAATAAGAAAGCATGTGAATGAATTCGCATGTCTTGGGTTACACACAGGAGCCCATATTTGTATTATTTGTCATTAATAATGAGTGATTACAGTTAAACACAAGAATATACAATTACCTAATAAACATAATTACGATAATAAAAGCTTCCCTATTACTATATTGCATATTGTCAATGCTCCCCCTCAGGCTGAAGCATATAAATCACGTACACCAAGCATGTAACATATATAGGTAATTCAAGGACCTCTTAATGGCTTAGTAAAAACATCCATCAATTAAGTATTGGAATTGATGAAGCTAGTGGTGATATCTTCGAATAAGATATATTTGCTAATAAAGTGACAATTTGTCTCATGTTTGGTTCTCTCATAGAAGAATGGATTTGAGACAATACGTAAAGTCCTAATGTCATTTGTGTAATCTCCCCAAATCTCAGCTCTTTGAGCGACTATTTAAACTAGATAAGCTCACAACCAACCACACTCAATTTCTTGCTTTCTCAAGAAAGCGGATTTTCACCAATAAGGATGCAGTAACCAGAAGTGAATCATCTATTAGCAAGAGAGCCCGCTCAATCTGCATCTAAATAACTCAACTTCAATATGACATTTATCTCTATATAAGAGACCATACAGTAATTTTTGGAGATGACAAACTAGTCCTAAAGAGTCCTCTTAAGCAATAAACTTAGGAGGTTGTTCATATATACATCTTTGGTCAAATCAACATGGAGGAAAAATATGGATGTCAAGTTAATGAAGTGGCCAATGACAAATAGTGAACATGAATAAGAATAGCTGAACTGAGGTCATTTTGTTCACAAGGGAGAAGGTGCCGCCATAATTTAAACCAAAGATCTATGTATAAATTTTGACCACCAAGCAAGCCTTCAAGCAATTAATTTGACCATCAATGCCAACCTTAGCAATGTAAATCCACCGACAACTAATAAGTAATAACAAATTTTCCAAGAGGAAGAGAAACATGATCGTAAGTACCATTACTATGAAAAACACACATCTCATCAAGCATACGTTACCAAAACAGAGGACAAGTCAAAAGTAGTCTCATCACTAATTGATGATGGCACATAAGATGGTTGGTGCCAACAATGATACACTTGTAGAGGACTCAAAGAAGTCAATTTTTTTTGTATTGTGGGATATTTCTAGTGGTTGATAGTGAAAAGGAGTAGACTTAGACTCAAGTGATATAATAACTAGTTGTGAGAAAGGAACAATAGATTAAAAAATAATGACATCATCATCATCAACAGCAATCAAGTCTTATCTCACTAGGTGGGATTGACTACATGAATTATATGACATCATTGATCTCAATAAAAAATCAAATTCTCAAAAATATTATTTATCACTAAATTTCTTTTAATAATTTATTCTAAAGTTCTTTTGGATCTCCCTCAACCCTATTTTACTAAACTAAAATTATGTCATCGACTCCAACTCTTTGCATATAAACAACTCACCTTTAACAATTTTCTATCATCTAATTCACCAATGTAGAACATTTTATTATCTAACACTAACACTCATGAGGATGTGTAAACCTTATATAGGGAGAGTGTCATTAGTATTAAGATCCTTACCCTACACCCAAACTGCTCAAATCTTATGGGAGCAAAAGATCCATCTCACAGATAGATGAATGGTGGATTTTATGATGCTACAAACTATAAATCAATCTTTGCTCCACTTAGAACAATCACCTTCATCTATAGACTCCTTTGTGGTGAGGTGGTTGAGGTAATGCTGTCCCTTGAACCAAAGCTTGACATCGGAAGCCTAGGTGTCATAGTTAGAGCTGTCCAAATTCTAGGTGGGGACAGAGCACTAACATGATTGGTAAAAAAATAGTAGGCTCAACTTTTGGAGGACCTCCAAGGGTGGATCCAGCCATGGGTGAGACAAATAGTACCAAAATATAAAAAATAGGCAAAGAACAGTACCACAAACAGTTTGTGTGAACAGTACTGCAATGAGCCTTCCAAAAAAAATTTAAAAAACATTTCTTAATATTTTACATTAAAAGTTAAGCTAAGTTTTTATAAAGTACAACAAAAAAGTTTTTTTTAATAATTCTTGTGTGCCTCCATCTACATTGAAGTGTCAGTTTAGTTGATAATTGAACACCTCATGTGGACATGTGTCAAACAAATGTCCGAGAAGGGTCAGGGTCAGAAATGTGTCTGACAATGCAACATTTCACACAAAAGAGATGTCCATGCTTCATAGGAGGTAGGGTCCTCAGTCCTCACCTCCTAAAATAATTATTTAGCCTTATCCCGGTTAATCCTCCTCAATCCCCTTTATGTGAAATCTGTTATCTCACTGATAAGAGCATTGGGAGACCCACACCCTAACACTCACCTAATTAATTTTGTTCGGTAATTTCACCAATTTGAGACAATTAAAATAATTAGAATATTAATTTATGTTGTTGTAAAATAAATATTCATTAAGATAAAAAGAATATTATAAAGAGATTGGAGAATAAGAGATCCTACTAAGACATGGACCAAAAGAGATGGAGAAAAAAAATTAAAGCAAAGATTGTTCCTAAACATATCTGCAGGGAAAAGCCTTCTGAAAGGCCATGAGCTTTACACCATGCATAAGCCAAATGCTTAATCCTATCCCAAAGAAAGATCTCACTCATTGTTCTCTCCTTAAAGATATGAGAATCAAGCTCTTACATACACACCAAAATATAGCTTAGACAGCATGTGGTCACAACATTTTGGCTTCCTTAAACCAAGACAGGCATAACTAATTAAAAACTCATCTAACTGTCTAATGAGCTAGAACATACACCACACTAAGTAGATGCAAAACAATGAATTTCACAAAGAAACACCAATCAAACAGGGAAAAAATAGATCAAGAGCACACACTGGTTAGTGGTTCTTATCCTATACTTAAGAAAGCCATTAAAACTAACACAAGATGAAAAATATGTTGTTATTTTAGAAGTCTAAAAAGCTTTATGGGGTCTGAACTTAGGAGCCAAAGAAATCAATCAATGTCCAAGGAAAAGAATCAGTTTGGTCATAGTTATCAATAGCGGCCGCTATCGTGGCAGAGCAGTGCAATTCCGCTATGGCGACCCTGTAGCGTTGTAGTTCAGTGTCATGGCTATCGTGCTGCAAATAGTGGCCAGAAATCACGGCTATAGTGGCCGCTATGCTGTCCTCGAAAATTCTGAATCTACCGCTGTTTTTTAATGTTGGGGCTTTTAAGGGGGGCAATATTGGGATTTTGCCCCCTCCCCCTCTTTTAATTATCTGAATCTTCTCCCTTCCTCTCGCTAGCCCCTTAACTCTCCTCTCAGCTATTCTCTCATTTCATCTTTGTTCTCTCTGTTTCTACCACTGGAGTGTGGCCTTCATCTCCAAAGGCTTCTAACAAGAAAAGAACATTTTCCAGTCATCTTCTTCGTCTTTGATGAAGCCTCTAATGTGACCCAAATTATTTTGAGTCATTTTGTTCATCTCTTGTTGTCTTCTTCAAGGTTAGTGAAGCTTCCGACATCACCTAAACATGTAAGCATTAGACTTATATTTATTTAGTTCTTATATTTTTTTGTTACTTATTATTGACATTTGACATGTGTTATGTTTTTAAACTTTTACTTTTAATCATTAATGCATACGTTTTTAAGTTGGGTCTTAAATTTATATTTTTTAGCATATACATGTGTGTAACTTAATTTATATGGGTATATTTATAATGCCTAAAATAGCGATCATCACACTATAGCATTTTTGGAGTCGGCCCCTCCATGCCGCTGTCCGAGATTAACTACTATGAGTTTGCTGAATTATAATTGTACGATGCATTCCAAAACATTCAAGACTTTAATATAAGCTACATAAAAGTTTAAAAAAAATAGCAGATTGCAGAAGATGACTCACTCATAAGTTCTAGAGTAGAAATCCCTCCATTCGACAATGCTCTTCACCTGCACGCACCATTTAATTTGGGGTAAGATTTAGGTTTGAAAACAAAAATTCACATCTATGTTTTAGACATTACACAGGTATGACTAATGACAAAAAAAAGTGGAAGCAATATATTCAACACGACAAGAGGAAAAATTAATTTAGATGATTAGGCTTATAATTTAATCTTTCAGAAAACAAAGTTAATAAGAACTGAACAAATCACATCAATTACAACCTCAGTACTTGATAGACCGCGCAATGAGTCAGTGAGACCATCTCCTACATGAACAAAAGGATACATACAAAGTTAAAATACAGAAAAGTATATAGAATGATTAAAGAAAAAAATGTTTCTCAGAGCAGTAATAGCAGACAAATATTAGGCAATATTATAATATGTCTCGGAGCAGTCATAGCAGACAACAAGGTCTATGCAGGGCCCTCCAAATTTTAACTTCTAAAAGAAATTACAAGCCATTGTTAACCAAATTTTATTTTCACGAACCTTATTTCCTCCCTTTCAAATCAGATTAGAAGTTAAGAAAGAATAAAGGCCATAGTTTCCAAGCACATGTAATTCATCCATTTATTTATCTAGTATTTATTTATTCTGCAATTTAAAGCATTAAGAACATGATAGATATCCAATCAATTTTGTCTACAACATCACCTTTTTTATCATCCCACATTTAAAACATTACAAATTGTCTAGATTCCCAACAGTAAAAATGCAGTTCTCATCTTTTGCGGTTGACCCAGTGTCCCCAAAGGTGCATTATTGACTCATATTAAGAAACACCAGCCTGAACAACCCACACACAAGTCTTTTACCTGTGAAATTTCCAGAGACAAAAGCGCGAGATGCATCCCTGAATTTGCTCCCAAAAAAAAAACAGAAAAAAGCTGTCACTATGAGTTGAAATCTCTAAGTTTCATTAAATTCCAAGAACAACAAAAATCATGATTGGATGAGGGAAGGGTTTAAGAGCATGCCTTCCAGCAAAATGATTGTAGCCCCCTCCTAAACCATAATGAGATTTTCCCTTCGTTACATCAAACACAGATCTATCAA